>VWZW01003067.1:378130-420032 GCA_013397115.1 Edolisoma coerulescens | reverse complement strand
TTTTTTTTTTTTTTGAAAAGTCAGATAATTGAAAATTGCAATTTACTTTGCTTGGAAAAAAACCCAGAAGAAAGCAGGAGCTGTGACACAGACTTACTAATAGCACAGTTGAGACACGTAGTTACACTGTGCTTACCTCATCTGCATTGTTTTCATTTACTTAATTTCAGTTAGATTGCAAATTATACAGGGATTAAGGTGTTTCTGCTGTGTGACCTATTCAAGTTTGCAGTCAATTGATTTCTACTTATTTAGTAAGTGTTTGGACATTAGCTGCCATGGCAGTTAGATTTGCACTTGGAGTCAACTCCCCAGTACGGCAAGATGCTCACAAGTTTTGTTCCTCAAGAACGTGATGGAGGAAACAATAAGGTGCAGGAAAGGACCTGGATGAAGATCACCTATAACAGGATTTAAGTCACCAATGGAATAATTAAGCAAAAGTAAACACTATATATATAGTAGGACACGTCAATAAAAGCATTTTGCAAAACTCGGAGTCATCCTTCCACTCCATCAGGATCTTAAGATAAAGATTCAGTTTCAGCATCTTCCATAAAGATCTTTCCATAAAGGTCTTTCCATAAAGATCAGTTTCAGCATCTTTCTTCAAAAATACTGGTGGGAAAACACTACTGAGGCAGAGTTTCAAAGAGAACAGGGAAAAGTGTTATCTGCTCAAGCAAAGGGGAGGAGAAAGGGAGAAGGCTGGCCCAGAGTTGCTCAAGCTGGAGAAGGATATTCCAGGGGAAAGGGAGATGGGTGGACATGACAACAGTCTTCAAATATGGTATTCTGCTGCAGACAGGAGCAGTGATTATTTGTGTCTCTGGTCAATACAGCAGCAAGAGGATTATGCTGCAGCAAAGAAGATCTGGGTTAGACATCAAGAAAAATGTTCAAGTTACCGAAGTACTGAAAAAGTTAGCCGAAGCAGTTTAGTCTCTGTCAGTAGATCTTTAGCAGTTAGACATGCAACTGTCAGAAATGACAGAGAGTTCATCTTGATTTTCACAAGGGACACAAATAATGAATGGCTGCCTAAGTTTTTTTCTGATCATATGAGAACCTACATGATATTAATCTCCTCTGCCATACATTCCTGAAAACGCCGAGGGCAATTTCTTTCCTAGGCAAGGGGATTTTAAGAAAGGGACCTAGAATGATTCTAACATTTTTTAAAACTAGATGTAGTGAAAAGAGGGTCCCTGCTGGCAAGCTAGGGACCTTGATCTGTTATTGGCAGAGATGTCACAAGTGAGTGGGACAACACTGGGACAGGTACAGTCAGTAAGCACTTCCCTTCTCTTTGCATCTTATCATGCTGAAAGGCCAAGTTTCTGCTGACTTTTCACTTCATCGGTCATAAGAAGCTGATAATGGCATTAGCATAATTAATAAAGAGGTTAAGAGGGATTCTGGATATTCCAATGAAATGTTTAGAGCGTTCAGTGGGACACCAGTGTCTAGACCATGATATGTGTTTACAGATGTGTGAAAGGAGAAGGTGCTTCAAGATCTGCTGTCAGACTTCAGTGCTGTGCAGAAGGAATATGACCAGAGGAAGAGCAGCCATGCCCTTCCTCAAGAGCAGTTACACCTGAGTCTCACTCAGAAAGCAAAATCAGCTTTACTTCAGCTGCTGGTATATTGTTCATAACATTGTGAGGAAAGAAAACCTGGCAGCCCATCCCCTCTTGTGCCTTTGCTGTTGCAGTTTTCAGCATGCAGGAAGTTTGGTGACACCAGCTGCATTCCCTGTGTCCCCCCTGGCAGCAGTGGCTGTCCATTTGTCATGGACATACAGTCCCCACATGGCCAGGACAGGGCAGGACAGGAGAATACTGCTGGCACTACCTCAACCATTACAAATGCAACAGGGTAGAACCTGCCAGATCTTCTTCAAAAGTCTATTGCAATATTTTTTTTTTCTTTTGCCCAAGTAGAATTTTTTTCTGTTCCATGAGGACTTCAGTCCTTCCTTTACCCAGCCCAACTGTCCAACTCAGAACTATCGTGGTATTTTTTGCCAAAAGCCATCAGGAAAACCCTCGCTGGCAACTGCAAGAGCCATTTTTTAAGTCAACATTTCTGCTTGCTGAACATGTCTGATGCTAACTCAATTTGCATTGCTCTTGTTTAGCCTTGCTGTTTAGGGGGTTGTTCTAACCTGCTCTGTGGATTGAGGGGACATGTTTGCCGCAAAGTATTCCAAGAAAAAAATGTTCCAAATTAGTATTCTGGGCCACAGCTTTAGTTGTATTTATTTTTTTGCTTACTGAGTTTGCAAAGCATAGAAATAGGTATCACCCACTGTTTTCCTCGTGTTTACTTTCTTGTTATATGTGTTTGCTCTGTTTTAGGGTTTTTCCTTTTGATTCTTGTTTTATTTTTAAGAGTCAGGGCACAGTTTCTTAAAAGAAAAGCAATCAAGCAGGGGCACAGATACTGCTCTGCAGATTAACAGATAACGAAGAGTAAGTTTGTGTAAAGGACGTGTTTTTATGTGCCTCGTCCTAAAAAACCCTGCTCTAAATATTAATACGTTCAGCTTATCCATGGAAATCAGTACTTAACAGGAAAGGGATCTGAAAGGGAGCAGCTGATTCCACTGTTCTTGTTAAGTGCCTTAAAAGTGATCTAAAGGAATTATGAGCAATTTACTCATGAAATAGCAGAATGCAGCAATAGTGCTGCTAAGTGAGTATTTATGAAGAAAAACAAAGCAGAGTGATTTAACAGGAAGGCCTTTGAGAAGAGTGTTGAAGGCAAAAGCACAAGTAAATCAAGAAGCTCCCATATAACAAGCAGCAAAGAAAGAAAATAAGGCAGCGAAGAAATGAAAGTAAAAACATGTAAGAAATATATTCAAACATCCAAGTTGATACCCTTTTCTCCCTCAAGCCTTGTTCTATGGTGAATATCCCTCCATCCTTCCAGCTAGGAAATCACTCTTTGGATGCAGACTAGGAGGTGCAATGAGTCAAACAGAAACAGTCAGGCAGGAGAAAAAAAAAACTCTGAAAAATACAGTGGCTTTGCATAATGCATATCCAGAGTCAGCAATGTGGTCATTGATCTCTAACCCAAAAGGCAAATATAAATAAATAAAGAACTAAAATAGTTTTTCTTACTCAAAGACCAGTTAAATATAAATAGAACAGATATATTATTATTATTACTACTCCGACTCTGAGTACCAGAAATGATAGAGTAACTTCAGTGAGCTTTCCCCATTACGAATAGAACTCGAAAATAGCAAGGAACCACAAAACTCTGGATCTCCTGGGCCTCTGCCCAAAAGCAGCAATACCTATTACTGTCCAGTGATCCAGGTTCTTTGGGTGGTAAGTGAAGCACATTATCCACGCTGGATTCCCAGGCACTCCCATGTCCACATTGCCTCTCCACACAAAACATCCCTGAGGAGCTGTACAGGAGAAGAGACAGAGGGGTCATGTGCCGAGACAAAACACACCTTTAGGAGTTACCCTGTAGAAAGCCACGCTCTCTGAGTACACCCTGCTCTTACAGGAAGCCAGTTTCCCTCTCCAGTGCAACTGGGGCTTAACTGCAGCATGAGAACTCAGGCTAAAGCCACCTCCAACCTTCTAAGCTCAAACTTGGGCAGAACCATGAAATCACTTAGGCTGGAGAAGGCCTCTGACATCACTAAGTCCAACAATCAACCCAGCCCCACTGCCATGGTCACCACTGCACCATGTCGTCCAGTATCCACTTGCTTTGTGAATGCTGCCGGGGATGGGCACTCCAACCCTCCCTGGGCAGCCCCTGCCAAGGCCTGAGCACCCTTTCCATGCAGAAATTCCTGCTGATGTCCAGCCTGAGCCTCCCCTGGCCCAGCCTGAGGCCGTTCCCTCTCCTCCTGTCCCTGTTCCCTGGGAGCAGAGCCCGACCCCCCCGGCTGCCCCCTCCTGTCAGGGAGTTGTGCAGAGCCACAAGGTCCCCCCTGAGCCTCCTTTTCTCCAGGCTGAGCCCCTTTCCCAGCTCCCTCAGCCCCTCCTGGGGCTCCAGTCCCTTCCCAGCTCCGTTCCCTGCCCCAGACACGCTCCAGCCCCTCCAGGTCTCTCCAGCCATGAGGAACTCAAAGCTGACCCCAGGATTCAAGGTGTGGCCTCAGCAGGGCCAGCACAGGGGACGGGCCCTGCCCTGGTCCTGCTTACCTAAGGTAAGCATGAAACAGGGAAAGACTATAAACCCTGGTAGGAATAGAAAATAGAGCTGAAAGCCAATAGGAAATGAAAGCAGAAGTGTAGAAGTGGTTCACACAGCGTGTGTCACTGTGCAGATGGGGCACAGCACTCATGCACAGGTCACCTCCTTGGAAACCAGGGCCATGGACAGGGACATGGACAGGGATGTCAAACCCAGCTTTCCTTTCGGGAGCTGGGATATCAGCAACAGTGTGAGTGAGAGATGGACTTTAGCTGGAGCAGCTCTGCAGAAACCTGTGGTGGCTGTGCCACCTCCCTCAGAGCCCTCAGGACAGGCCCGTCCCTGCCGGGCTCACACTGGCACTGCCATGGGGACGTTCCTGCTCCTCCTGCTCTTTGGAGGCTGCTTTTCCATCGTGCACAGAGCAGACACGCTGCTGCTACGGGGCTCTAGCCTTTCACATGCAGTCATTTTACTGGAAAAACAGGAGTTTTCTGCACCTTAACAAAAGCGGTGCAGCTTGCGAGGAGGGCAGGGTGATTCCTTGCCTGGTGGCCCCACAAATGGAAGAACCAGCCCTGGATGAAAGCAAACACTTAAACGGCCCCTGGAGAATCCCAAGCACTTCAAAAGGCAGGGAGGGACACTGGAGTCTGCATCAGGAATTCACTGCGAGCCATTCAGTCCGATCCCAGTGAGACAGTCCCGCCCCGCAGTCAATGTGGATCTTTGGCTTCAAACGACACATGAATTTTACACAACGTGAATCCTCCGAATTTCACACGATTTCCCAGCACTTTTATCAGCTTGGTTCATGCTCTATTCATGTGCTTTTACCATTAATGCCATCCCACCTGTCATTATGTGTGATTTTGTTTGCCACACGGTTTCTTATAACCCAAGTAAAAATTTGCAATAAAACATGACACCTTTTTGCATTCTACTTTCATTTCATAATTTGTATTAATAAAACTGTACAAATATAACTCATTTTGCATAGCACCAAGACTATGAGTAGCCTCCTACTAGAAAAAACCCCCGAAAGCTTCCCACAATCAGAGGAATGATTTAAAGTATAAAGGAGACCAAGTTAATTAAAAAAAACCACATTAGCTATATGCAAAACATAACAAGTAAAATGCTCAGACCTCACAATATCTATCTAATATGAAATGTCTAATGCGTGAAAAAAAATCAACACATCATCCTATTTTGCCCATATGAACATTTCATAACTAAAGCTGGTTTGATAAATATTAATATTCAATTTCCTTTCACTTACTAAAATGTCAAAAACCCACAAGATAGTAATTTTGTGTAAAGTGCAAGATAATATTCCTTCATACAGGGAGGTCTGGAAATTCTATTGAGGGAGGCTTCTTTAAACAAAAAGATAAATTTAAAATATTGTAACTTCTGATTTATTTGTTAGTTTTATACTGAAAGGATTAATAAAACTTCCAAAAACTTAAGATGTGTAAGTATAATATCAGGTTAAAATATTGAATAAGCCATTTTAATAACAATTATATATTCCCATCCTGGGAGTAAGAAAAGGATTTTTCTTTCCATGTAGTAGATCCATCCCTTTTACTTGGAAAAACCCTTGTTAAAAGAAACATTTCCCAGCTGTGGATTCTGCCTCTCAGGTTTGTTTTTGAAAGCCCAGCTGCCAGGAGCTCTGAATGATAGGTGTATGTGAAGACACGGCAGTTTCACTTGCATCAGTGGATCATTGTTTTTCACAACTCTCGTGTTCACACGCTGCTGAAAGGAAGCAGCACGAAGCTGCTAATATTATTTTCCAAAGTAAAGATAATTTTGAATGCCAGTTGCTGACCCTCAGGGCCTCTCTCCTCCCCACCAGCATGTGTTGCTCCTCAGAGCCATTGCTTGGCTTGAGAAGCTCCTAAGCCAGGGTGTGGATTTTTAAGGCACATAAATATATCGTGTTCTCCAGGAGAGACTGCAGAGCACTCAGACAGGCTTCAGCTCTGCAGCCACCTAAATGATCTAGCACTTAGCAGTTTTATTTTTCTTGTTTAACAAAAACGATCCCTGGCTAGTGTAGCATGAATAACCTTCCTCAGGATAGTTTAAAGGCACACTGTAATAAAGTATGCATCCTACTGCAATGATTACAATGTCATCTACTCCGTTTCTGCATGAACAGCCTAAATTGTAAGTTATTACAGCATTGCTTGCAACGTGCTGGGTTTTTTTTAAACTAAGAACACTCACATGCTTAGGGGGTGTACACAGGAAAAGACTGCAGAGTAGAGGTCAGTTAGGACAAACCCAGGTGGCAACTGCAGTTTTAGCATTTCAGCATCTCCATCTTTGTACAGTCTGCTGCTCCAAAAGGCTTGGAGACACCTTTCCATCAATCAACTGCTTCTGTGGTTTTGTTGTTGTAGCTTTTATATTTTTTAATATTCTAAGCCAAAGCCAGGAGTTGGAATTTGATGGTCCTTGTGGGTCCTTTCCAACTCAGGATATTCTATGATTCTATGATTTACATTCTAAATTAAAACTTAACATGTAATATTGTGCATTCAATTCAAAAAGTGACATTGAATGAAGAATCATAAAATCACAGAATAATAGAATGGTTTGGGTTGGGAGGGACCTTAAAGCCCATCCAGTGCCACCCCTGCCATGGGCAGGGACACCTCCCACTGTCCCAGGCTGCTCCAAGCCCCAATGTCCACCCTGGCCTTGGGCACTGCCAGGGATCCAGGGGCAGCCACAGCTGCTCTGGGCACCCTGTGCCAGGGCCTGCCCACCCTCCCAGGGAAGAATCCAGTGCTTCAATCAAAGTCTTTTAAAAAGTGGGTGCTATAAAGTACTGCAGTAATTTTCTTCTTATGGAAGACATTCTTTCAAAAGTTCTTGGTTAGCACCCACTGCAATGTTCTCATGGCTGTTTCCAAAAGACAAAGGGTTTGCCCCCCAGGGCCTGCTGTGAGAGGGCCCTGAATTGAGCCAACTGCACTCAGCATAGTCCATACACATTCACAGAGGCTCCCCTCCTTGTACTGCATTCTTCCTGCATCCCTGGCGTGTCAGTCCTAGTCACTAAATGCCCAAGAATTACATGGCTGCCTGCTGTGCAACCTTTTCAATGTTCAATGCCTAACAACAGTAGATTTTTTTCAGTTTGTGTCCACGGTGTTCCATGATGTGCAAACCTTACTGGAAGTGAGGAGAAGCACTTGATGAATGCAGTCTCTTACAGAATGTACTGATGAAAATCAACCTCCAAATCATAATTTAACAATAACTAAAACCGTTCAGAATTAGAGAATATCAAGCTGCAGAGAATGATGTTCACTGTTGGTTTAAAAACAGTATCTATTCAATGCCCAGTTTTAGACAGGCCTACACATCTCCCTTTGCATGCAGGACATTGTCACCATGTGCATATAACTCCTAATTTAGGCTCAGACATATTTAGATACCAACATCTGGATAAGAGAGCAGTAGCATCAGGCAATTCCTTTGATCTGGCACACATTTTAAATGTATCTAAAATGCATGTTTGCTATGAAAGGCAGCATTTTATGCATCTCAAAGTATGTTTACATCATTTAACATTCGTTAACTTCTCATTCTGCACTTAAACTGCCAGGACAGTATCTCTAATAAGGCCATGGCAGTGCTCACAGCTCAGTGTCAGTTGTTAAATATAGGAAATTTCTTCTGATGGGGATTCCTTGGGGAATGATCACATCATTATTTTTTCTCTACTAGTATTTTCACAATTGGCAGGTGAGCCATGTATTCCCTCAAAGCCCCTGGTGCCCGTTGGGCCCAAAGCAAGCATTAAAATTGTATCTCCAAGATAACTGAGATGCAGTACTCAGACACAGAATATCCATTACTCCATGCTGTTCTAGGCCAATTGTTTCCTGAAGGACTCCAAGGTGAAAGGACCGCAATGGCATAATGGCCTTCAATTTATAGTGCTTTAAACATTCAACAGTTTCTATGCTGCTGCATTTTTCAGCAGTGGTAAGAAACATTAATAAAAAAAATATTAAATTCTAGGTCAGTGTTTATTTCTTGGAAAGACTGAATAACTTTCAGACATTTCAGCACTTAAAATGTAGCACTTGCTTTATTTAAATTTGGTTTTGAGGGTCAGTCACATTATCATGAAAGAGGTGAAATAGCCCTGAATTGACCAAGGGACATTTGTAAAATGCTTTCCACAGACAAGGCAGGGAGTTGATCATTAGCTGTGGCATAGCTGTGTCTCTATCACAGGTGGGAATGGGACCCATGTGGAAATCACCCTTCACTTGGCAGTGGTTTTCCCCTAAGCTTTTCAGTAGTTCCATAGAAATTACCTGGTAAGAGACCATGTGATTAACACTCAAAAATTTCAAGAAGGGTTGAGAAAAAAGCACCCAGAGCATGCCAAGGTGACAATACAGAAACTGTGAGACAGAAATCTGATTGGAAAGCTCTGCCTACAAGGAAACATTTCAGACCTTTTCTCAAGTTAAATCACAAAGTTTGTCTGAACAAGGACCATATATAAAGGACTATATCCAGAAGGAAACTATGAAAACAATTGTCTAAATAAGAATGTCAAGTCTACTTAATCCAGAGTTTTTGGGAAAACTTATTTTTTGTTTCCCTTTACTACGAAAAGTGAAACATTAGCTGACATGAAAGAGTGTGAAATGAAACAAAGCAATGGTACAGTGCTGTGTTATTTAATTCCAGACAGCCTCCAGCTCAGCCCTCAGAAACACTTCCCCAAAATGCTTGTTTGTCATGGAGGCAGAGTGGGAATCTCTCTAAACTATTTCAAAAGTGTGCCCTGCCCTCAGCCAGGACACCCTCATGAGGATGAAAAACCATGGAATTTTCACAAACTGGCAGGAGTGTGCTGGTGGAATGATGGAATCAGCCTCAGCCTTGCTGCAGGTGACTTCTGCAGCAGGGACCTCAGCACAGACATCAGCAGGTGCTAATGCAGGGTGGTTACAGAAGGTGTTCCAGGGAAAGAGAGGAAACACCACTTCAGGATCCTGCTTCTGTGTCAAATCCAACCTGACCAAATCATGGCCCTTAGCAGAAACAACTTAAACACTAATTTTTTTAACCTTTGAGGCCAAAATAATTTATGTAGAGTTTATAATCATAGAATCATAAAATCATAGAAATGTGTTGAAGTGGATCTTGAAGATTGTCTATTTCTAACCCCCCTGCCATGGGCAGGAACACCTTCAACTAGATTCAACATTTAATAAACACTAAATGAGTTAGACACCTGCCCAAGACCTGGTATCTGTCTTTTATTTCAAATGAGAGGCTTTATCTAGACCAGCTCTTAAACATTCACCAATCTTTAGACTGAAGACTACAGAACAGGCAAAAACAAACCGTGAAGAAGTCATTGTCTAACTGAGAGCAGCACAGGAGCCAGCTGAGCCAAGGAGAGGAGGGAGCAGAGATTTTTGAGTTGTTTAGCACAGAAAACACCATGCTGCCAGAACTGCTGTTAACTCTCACAGAAGGCTGTGCTTGTGATGTGCCTGCCCAGGCAGGAACCCTCCTGACTCAACCTTCCCAAAGACTGGAGCAGAAAGTCAGGCAGGGAACGCAGAGTCTACAGGAAGGTGTTTGGCAGGGAGAACTGGCTGTACACGTGTCCAAGCCAGTAGGAAACAGCCAGACAAAGCACAGATTAAAAAGATGAAGATGATGAAACATCACCATGGTTCAAAACCAGAACAGTTGTTCTGTGAGAAAAGACCAGGTCCTTATCAGGATACACTGCATCTCCTGAGTGCAGGCAGGGCAGGAAAGGACAGGGGACTGGAGCAGCACTGGTGAAAAAGAAGAGACATGGCTGTCCAAAGCAGGATTGCTGAAGATATTCTTCAGAGAATTAAAATTCAAAAGGAAATTTGCAAAGGCAACAAGAAGGCACACGAGGGAGGGTGTATACAAAGGAATAATACAAGCAAATTTCAGTGCAATGCTACCTGCAACCAACAAAGAATAGGGAAGTCAAAAAAGGAATACGAATATTGTAAAGATTCACCTCCTCACATCCAACAAGTAAAAATAGAGAGTTATAATTAGCAGCCAACCCAACTTCAATTGCTTGACAGATTCTGCAAAAAATGATTAAATAATCAATTAATAATCACCTTCAGGATAATAAAGTGATGGAAATAGGCAACACAGTTTTGTCAGGAGCAACTAATTAAATTTCCTTCCTTTACAGGTAACTGGTATAACTGATGAGGCAGAGCAGTAGATGTAATACAGCCCCACTTCTATAAAGCTTTAAATACTGCTAGGCATGGAATCTCCATTGGCGAGCTAGGGAAATATTACCTGGATGAAAAAACCCCTTGAGGTAAATCCTTAATTAATTTAAAAGATATATTCAAGGAGCAATTACCAATATTCTTATTTTGAACTGAAAGATGCATTAAGATGGAAATTCACAGGAGTCCACTCGAGCAATATCTAAATTATCCTCCAGTGAAGAGGGTCAGGGAAAAAGTGCAGGGGAAAGAAGGCAGGAGGACGTGCAAGCGTGGATCTTTGTGATGCAAAATGATCTTTACAAGCTGGAAACAAAGTCAATAAGGACTGCTAGGATGAAATTTGGGAAAGGCAGATTCAAGTCATTGTGTGTGGGAGTAAGTCATGAAATACACCAAGAACAAGTAACAGGAAAAGGGCCAGATGGCAAAACTGAAGAACAGAATAGAGGACCTAGAATTTAAACAGTGGTAAAAAACACCAACCTCTAAGCTCGTTCTTGAGGCACAAGCAGGACTGCAAAACACAGGACAAGTATTCCTGCCAGTGTAAGTATGAGCCAGGTTCTGAGATCCCAAAATAGATGATGTCAAATCGCAGGGAACAATAAAGACAATAGATTTTAGAACATGACAGATAAAGAGGAGCTGAAGGAACTTGATGTATTTGATTTACAAAAGAAAACATTAAAGCAAGATTCATGAGAGACTTACAATGCAAAAACCTGCAAAATGACAGTCATCCTAAGCAGGGCAGGAAAAAACAAATGACAGGCATTATAATTTGGTTCAAAGATTTACTTTAGATATTAGGGAAAGTTTTCTGACTAAAGGAGGTACTAAGTCTTCAGAGACTTGTGGAAAGGCTGCAGAAACCCGTTTGATTTGTTTTTGCTATAAACACATTAGACAAACAGCTATTTTGGTGCATAACATGATTTCTTACAGACCTCCTAGCCTTAATTTTCTATAGTTAATGGATTATTTTGCTACAGCCAGAGCAACTCTACACCAACAAAAGCCTAAGCAAACTGAAGAAATTATTTCTAATTACTCAAGGAAAATTAATCTTCGCAACTTTAGTGAAAGTCACTAAAAGACAGAGAGTAAAACAGATACTCAATTCTAAATGTGATTGAAACTCATTAGAGGTGGCAAACACTAATACACTGCATATTTTTATTGATTTTGCTTTATTTAGAGAAAACTTTTTTCCCAGTAATAATTTGTAACTACAGATCAGGTTATGTAATGCCAAGGTCACCTGAGCTTGTTCACTGGGTTTCACCCCTGACATTCAAAGCCTAATTGTAATTGTGATGAAGAAAAATGTGAGAACTTAGGACTTCTGGCAAAGTACTTTTGAAACCTCCTTCCAATGGAAAAAATGAGCCCCTTTGACATTCAGGACAAGAACTTAATGACTTGTAAATCATCATATATGGTGACAGCATCGCTGCTGTGGGAGGGAGCAGAGAGGGACAGAATAATGTGAAGGAAACCACTTATTTCCAGCCACTCAATGGAATAACTGTAATTAAACCACTGAATCCCATCAAAGTGACAGCCTCAGGAGCAGAAATTTTCACCTTACGAGTGCAAGTGATCATGTACACCTGTTTTGATCAGCAGAGAAAGATACCCAGTGATTGTTTTTTACAAATAAATGAATTACCACCCAATCCAAATCCTGTCCTTAGGAGGATTTTCAGCCCTGTGGGGTTGATGCTCAGAACATCTCTCGCACACTGAACCCGTCCCTGTCCTTATCACAGCCCCACTGGCTGATTTACTCCTGGTTGCCAAGAAATCACACTGCTCCTCTATATTCAGTGTCTGGGTTTTTATCTGTTGGGTTTTAATTGTTTATTAAGATAATTAGTGCTTCTTGGAAATATGAATAAGCCACCAAGTAGTTGATCTGAACTTCTAGTATGACAGGTGGAATATTAGCATAAGGATAGAAATAAAGCTCTGTATAACAGAGAATTGACTGCTTAGTTTAAACTGGCACTTTTCCCCTGCCTATCAACAGGAATTTCTAGGTTTCAGGAACACACAAGCACCGAAACTTGGATTTTTCAGGCAAAAATTGCTCCAGTGTTGTTATTACCTGATAAAATGCTGACCAATTTTTGGGCTGCTGTGGTATCCCACTGGGAAAGCTGAATGCTTTCATACAAGAACAGAAACAAAACAAATTCTCTCTCTTTTCTGGCTCACGGACCAGCAGGCACGCAACAAGTAAGTAACATAATGAACATATGATGTGGTAGTCCTACTTATTGATAATTATCTTTTACATATCTGAGTAAGCTTATGTTCCTGAAGGTGTAGGGATACCCTGGAGGAATAACAGCAAGAATTAACACTCTAGTGCACATGCTAATTAGGATTTAATTAGGGAATTTAAAAAATGCAGAGTGCATGTTTTTGGCAAGTGCAAATTACCAACTCACTGCTTGTAGAGTTTTGGAGTTTTTTATTGCAAATGTTATAATTGTCACTTTACGTAAAATTCAAGAAATTTAAATTCTATTTCAGTTTTTAGGAAGAAATAATTTTTCCTCTGGCACATTTTCACCGATTATAATTCTTATAACATTCCATCCCGATTTGTAATTTTTTCTACATTACTAATTCAGCATGAAAGATATTAAATTGCTTTTCTTTATGCTATTACAATGTACACAGGACGTTCCCTACAAATTGTACTATAACATTTTCCTTCAGCCTTTGCTGTCCATCTGAATAACAGTTATAACATGTGGGTCAATAAAACTATTCCCTCAAAAAAGGAAAAGGGTGCAGGACTTTCTGGGTTTATTTTTTTCCAGGAAAAAAGCAAAATGAAAGTTTTCTTTCAACATAACAGTTCTTTCCCTTCCTGCTCCCACCTTTCTCTCCCAAGCAGATGTTCCACTTCATTCGGTGGGTGGTGGGATCCTGACATCAATAGTCTGGGAATTTTGACCCTGATCTCAAACTGCATAGTGCCAATGGGAATTCTCCCAATCCGTTCTCTGTGTTTGGGATTTCTCTGTGTCTGTTCACTGGAAAATCCACACAGGAGAGAAATAAACATGCAATTAAAGCAAATTTTAAAGATCTCTCTAGCTGGGCTCTGAGAGAAACTTCTGGCTAGGGACTTTCTAATGAAAGGGAATTAACAAGATGATTAAAGTGTTAAGAAAACTCGATTTGCATCAGTATTTTAATTCTTTCAAAACACACCCTTTAAACAAAAGGTAATCTTGTCGAATACCTTTCCCCCTTAATTATTAATGCTAATTGCTGTTCTTCATTGTTTTCTTTTCAAAATCAAAACTTTTCCAGTGTGTTCCTTTGCTGTTTCTGGCTGTGTTTTTCAGCCCCTGTGCTCAGTGAAGCCCCAGCCTGTGCCTGGTGCACGATTTGTGTCATGGGAAAGCCATCACAGAAACACCCCCTGAGACTTCCCACACTCCACTTTAATTCCTGGATATCTTTAGAACCTCCTAATTAGACTCCAGCACAGTTAACATCCTTGCAAGTGACTCCACCCTCTCATTCACTGCAGGTGTGACTGAACAGGGAGAAAGGAAATAAAGGCTGACTTTATAAGAATCTCTGGGGTTGAGCAGCAGTGAGGGCACTGATGGCACAGCCTGTCAGAAGCACCAGAAAACCACGGCAGGATTGCCCAGGACACAGAAAACACCTCTGGACCACCAGACCAAAACTCATTTGGGTCAGCAGCCACCACCAACACTGAGGACCAGCGTCAGTTTAGGGATTGGAAAGGTCACCTTTACTTTCTTTGTTTTCATAGGCTGCATTTTTATTAATTTGCTGAACCAAGACATGAAAAAATGAAAATTAAATGAAAACCAAGAAAAAAACCCAACCAGCCAACAAACCACAGACCAAACAAGTGAAAGATACTGCAGTAAGACAGCTCTGATATTGCATTTAATTGCATGAGTGATTTTTTCTGCTGATGTTTAGGCAGGTAATTTGGGTTCTGCATCAGTGAAGTCATCAGGTTGTTACTGGGGAGGTGGGGAGAGAGCACCTGCACACACAAGCACTCAGCACAACTGGATCAGCCAGAAAGGAAACAACCTCTGCAATACCAACTGGGAGATGCTGACGATATATCTTTGTGGTAAAAATTAATTCATCTAACTTCAGATACAAATCCTTTTCCTTAAAAAAAAATACAGTTAAAACCTTAATTCCTCCCTTGTCATAACAATGGTTGATCTACTCTAAAGTGATCTAAATATATGCTTCACCTCCTTCAGTGCTTGAACTGAAGCTTATTAAGAGCAATCAAAATCCAGAAAGGAAGATTTCTGACCTTTAGTAGTCACCAGTTCCAAGAACAAAATTCTTTGTTTCCGAAGATCATGTCCCATGTAAAAAATAAGTGAAGTATATTCTCAAACACTGTGAATTTAACTGTCTCAGTGCAGTCACATTTTAAAAAGTAATAGAAACTGAAGGAACTGTCTGGCAGTATGGGTGTGCTGGTAGAGGATACCCAGCAAAAACCTGGGACTTCAGACTTTGTTTAGTCTCCCCTTTGCTTTCATTCAGCATTCAGGTTCACCCTCACTCAGACTAGATTACAACAAAACACCAGGCAAGAGATAATAAATTTGTACTCTCAGTACATCACTCAGCTGTCTCTGGTATCACAATATTTAAAGGATCTATCACAGCATGAAACATTTCAGCTAAGTCTTTGTAACAATTGCAAATTAAATCATTTTAAAACAGTTTTATAACCCACTTCCTTCCAAACACTTTTCCTTGCCAATAACTGGACTGAATTTCAAGACAACGTACAAGAATATGATAAAAACAGCATAAAAAAGGCAAAGTTTTTCTTAAAACCTTGTCTCAGGAAAGACTTTAAATGAAATTAAACTTAGCAGATGTTTGTAGTTAATTAGTAGGTCATGAAGTTTCATAAAATGTTTCAAACCACATGAAATTTAGCAGATGTTTTGTAGATAATTACTAGGTCACTTAAAGAAATATTTACTTTGTGACTACTCACCATGTGTACAGTAAAACAGGTGCTTTTATTAGCACTTCAAAGCAAGATCAGGGATAGATTTTATCTTGTAGAAATTGAGTTTATCCTGCTGAAATGCCACATGCTGTCAATTGAAATATTGAAATATTGAAATGTAAGATGCAGCTTTTTACAGAAATGCTGTAAAACACTGGAAAACATCAGCCCAGGAACTTTAACAGCTGGTAACCCATCCTGCTGTGTTTTCAGGGACATCCCCATCGAGCACAGCACTGGGTGTATTCACGATCCAGTTTCATCTGCAGCCAAAACAGTGGAGGGCAAAAAGTTCAGAAAATAAGTAGAGTCTCAGTTTCTTCCTGGAGAAACTCATCTCTCCCCAGTAACTCCTCCAGGAAACCTGGCAAGACCAGGTTTAGGTTTAATTTGTAGGCTGCAGGAGAAAGATGGCATTTCTTGTCCAGACCAGAGGTGCTTTGTCTCCACCTCCAAGGAAGAGAATCAGGGGTTCAGACGGGGGAGAAATTCAGGCACACTCCAGGCAGAGCCCTGGTCTGGATGACCGAGAGACTGCAGTAAAAGCAGTTTTATTGACAGATGTCCTACTAACACTGGAATAACCCCGCAATAACACACTGCTCTTACCACAGCCCGACACAGGAACCGCAGTCCAACAAAACCAGAGCTGTCCCAAGAGCCCACCCTGGACAAAGACAGGGAATTCAAGGAAAATCCTCATGCTCTGCACTGCTTGATGTGCCCAGTATCTGCATTCAGAGCCTGGTACAATTCCGGGCATTACTGGGAACAGACACTCACCCCCACAGAAAAATTAACATAAGTTATAGGATCACAATTTAAGGGATTTTGTGCTAAGTGTTGCCTTGGAGCATTCCTATAGAATTTCAGCTGCTTAAGGCAAATCTGCAGCCTCAAGCATGACAGAGATACCGAAGATGTTTTACATACAATGGAATTTTAGCTATTGGATTTTGGTTTTTCTTACTGCAGCTACAGTGACACATTTTGTGTTCTGGAGGTGAAGCTGTTAAAATAAGATGTATTTAGCTCAGCAAGGCTGGTTGTACCATCCAAGTCATCTCCCCCAGGCATCTCCAGGTCACATTATAATCTGGAATCTGCCTTAAACAGCTCCAAGGAGCAGGAATAACTGCTAGGGGACACCTCAAGCTCTGGCAATTGGTGTTGACATTTGTCTTTATCCCACAGCATATTTAACACAGATTAACCCCTAACCTAATCACTTCAGCCTACTCTGTTATCTCAAATTCTGCAAATAGTTGCAATGACTGATTTCACAGCATTTCAACAAAGGGTTCAGTGGAATTTCAAGGTTTTATAAATCTTACTTCTAATTTGGTTCTGCAAAACAAACGATTTTTTTTTTTTTAAGGCGCAGTAGGGAATTTTCCACAAGTGATTTTTTTTGGCATGAACAATGTAAAAATGTGGCATTTAAATACAGAAGATACAAAATTCCTGAGAGAGATTCCATTAAAGAAAGGAAGCACTGTTTCATTAACTTCTGGTGGAGTGAGTGGCCTTTCCCAGAGTGTGTAGGAGTGGAGAAAGAGCACTGGAAAGTATGAGACAGGAGCTTCTGGCATGGCAGGAAGAGGAAATACCACAGTGAAATTAAGTTTAACTTCTACAAAGGCAGTAGCAAGAGCTAAGACCAGAATTTAGGAGGGTTTTCTCTTTCTTTGTAGTACAGGCAACTAAAGTTAATGGTACATATAAAAATCAATTCATTGTTAGCAATAACACTTCTCTGCCTCTTATCTTTACTTTTCCCATCCCATTTTCTTGAAATAAGCTGAATAAACATCAGGTTGCACTCCTGTCACTTTTTTAAGTAAGAATTTTCACTTTAACCAGACAGCCAACATTCAGATGCTTTTCTTTAATCAAGCATGTGAATTCTAACTAAAAAAAAAATAAATTAATTCTAGCTTCTTCTAGGCAATAGACCCATTCTATTTAAAGCTATTAAAAATCAAAGTATAAGGCAGAGTGTTTAAATATAGAATTTGTAAAGCCAGAAAGAGGCGACATTTCTGCTGTTTGTCATTCCTAATTGACTGTTACCAACCTAACAGGACATTTAATGATGAGAGAATGATGAAGAAAACTTTGAGAACTGAGACCATGCTTGGAGGTGCTCCGTGGTGCTCCATGGACCAAGAAGGCAAAAGGAGTTTTCATACTGACCTGGGTGCAGCTGGACCTCTGTGAAGTGGATGAAACTTTGTTCACATCTTGCTGTAGAGATTCCCACAACTTTTTGGAGGGGCATTTCTCTAGGGCAGTTTGCTGCAGACAGAATTCTGCTGTGTTCTATTCCACCAGCACAGGGGTTGTTAGACCAGGACAGGGAACCCTCTCTGAGCCTTCAGTGTCCACCTGAGTGGCCCCAGCCAGAGGGAGGAAGACTGGTGACCCAGGTGTCCTGACCAAGAGATGGGTGATGGTAGATCAGAGAGGCTGCTCACAGACAGAACCCAGTGAAAGGCTCCTGGCCCAGTTCATCCATTCCAGTTGGAGTACAGATGGGGAAATGAGAATATTTTCTACTTTAGTCACGTGCCTCGTACTTAAACAGCAAAGATTGGAGTCCCAGTAAAGAAAAGGCAAACTCCTTCTTCACAGGGCATCATAATGAGAGCTCCCATCCATTTCCAATGATTTATGCAGGAGGCCTTTTAAATCAATCCTTTTCCTCATCACTGCCTTGTCCATCACTTTTTTTCTTCCTTCCTGATTCTGCAATTAAGTCATAATGCTGAATGTGGTATCAGCATCCTGGCTTTCCAAAACATAAAGCCCACTTGAATGGATCAGCTCCCCACTTGGGAAGCTTTAATGTGGAATGTGGCTTTGGCTAAAGGTGGAGGGAGCAGTATGTGGTGTTTCCCTGGGTGGGTTTGGATGCATTATTATAACCCAGACAGAGGATGTTGATGGACAGCTCGCAACAACTCCACATCCAGGATTTCAGTTTGCCCACAGACTCAAAAGGAAGAGCCTGTCAGAGCTGCTGGGCTCACAGGAGAAGAAAACAGAGCTCTGTCACTAAATATGCAGCAGCAGAGTGTATAGGAAATACTCTCATTCTCATTTGGTTGAAATTCTTGTGCATTTGCTTATGATGTGCCCACGGTGTGACAGACCCAGAATGTGCTTTACAGCTCCAGCGTGGCCTGATTTGTGTGCATTGATCACACAGACCCCACTGGCACAGTGCAACCCTCCTGATATCGATTAAACACACAAATACACATCGTGACAACCACCCTGCACATGATTCCACACATTAGTACTTCAGGTAACAACACCTTTTGGATTTAACTTCCTTCCAGTTCCATCTATTCTGGTCCAACATCTTCATCATAAGATCAACGGTTATTCTCATTAAAATAATTCTATTATTTTTATTATTAAAAACAACCATGATAGCAAAAAATTCAAATGTAAATTCCTCATATTTCATTAAGTGCCAGGCAACTTAACTTTACACCCACTATTCCACACCTGTAATTCTTCAAATAAAAGTCTGAAAAAATAGTGTTCCTTCCTGTGACTACTTTTTAAAATAAGTTAACTTAGAAAAAAGGAGATAATTTCATTTGAGTGCATTTCAGGTGGTTGTGTCTGAGCAGCAGATTGCACCACACAAGTACTGACCAGTGAATAAAAAAATGAACAGTACCAGGTACAAGCTTTCAGGATCTCCAAATTGGACATTTATTTGTAATATTTAGAATCATAGAATATCTTGAGCTGGAAGGGATCCCCAAGGATCATCCAGTCCCACCCTTAGCCCTGCCCAGACCCCCCAGCAACCCCACCCTGGGCACCCCTGGCAGCGCTGCCCAAACGCTCCTGGAGCTCTGGCAGCCTCGGGGCCGTGCCCGTTCCCTGGGGAGCCTGGGCAGTGCCCAGCACCCTCTGGGGGAAGCAGAACCTTTCCCTGATCTCCAGCCTAATCCTTGTGACTTTAGACCTTTACTGCAGCTCAGATTCATATCCTTACCTAGTTTAAAAATGTTTCAAACCATATCCACACATTCACTGAATTCCCATTTTGTGTGCAGTTGGCACCTGCTTTTTGAGCTCTTTCTCATGATCACCCATTGCAAACACTCTTTCCTCCATCCGTTTTCAGCTCTTTGAGCCTTCCCACCCACGCAGCTCTGGGGAGTTTCACAGGGTCCCCTCAGCCTTCCAGAGCCCAGCTGGGGAGGGCACAGCAGTGGCTTCAGCCAGCACTGACCCTGTGCCAGAGCAGCTGGCAGCTCTCCTGCCCGGCTCTGCCCGGGCTGGGGCTGACACAGCGAGTGCTGAGCGGGACAGGACATTTCCTGGGAGCAACATGCATCTCAGTAGTTCTGCAACGGCAGGGATAACTAATATATTCCTGAAGGTCTTTAACTCCTGCCTCCCTCTCTCTGTTTCAAAAGCACTTGTGAAACATTCCCTCACGGTTTTGAGTCTATTTATATTAAGCCTGACTGCGGGAGATCCATTTCCTGGGGTCCATTGCACATGGAATAGTATACAAACAAATATACAAAATTCTCCCTTCTATTGGAGCATTAAGTCAGTGCAAAAGTCTTTTTTTTCCCCTTATTGCCTCCTGTTTCACCCCCTTTGGAGACATTCAGCCAGTGACCAAGCTGACTGTGCTTGTGCTGCTCTGCTTGCATGGGTCTGTGTAAGTGCAGGCAGATTTCTGACACTTCAAACAGGTTTGTAACTCCAGGAATTTACTTATTCATTCCAAATGAATGATGGTAAAGATTCTATAAAAGGAAAAGAAGGTGAGGGGAAGCTGACAAGCTACTAGGTCAAGAGAAAGGTGAACTATTTGAGAGACTCATCAAAAAAAAAAAAAGACTTTGCAAGCTTCTAATGGCATTTCTCCCAGTACTCCAGGGAGCAATAAATGCCTCTGCAAGGGGATGTAAAGGGGGAGATGGGGATGGGGGGAATTTCTGTTGCAAGAGAAAGGAAAAGGGAAATCCAGTGCTGCAAGGACATGTCAGAAATTCACAGTGCTGCTGGGCAAGAACAATCTGGAAGATTGAGAAGATGTTTTTGTGAACATTAGACAAGTTGAAGAATGGGTCAGGGCATATAGAATTCTGCTAATGAAGAAAATTACGGAAATTAAACTAAAATTTAGGTTCTTACTGTATTCCAAATTGAAATCTACAGACTAGGTGATGCTTAATTCTAAATGTTGTGGTCCAGGAGCTGGATCTGACCATTCAGCATCCCTTCATCTTGGCTTCTGCCCTTTCCTGGAAAAGCTGACAACCACAGAAGTCTGGACAGGGAATCCTGTGCCCATAATCCCAGTGCCCATTTTTTTTTTTTTTTTTAATTCTGTTGTTCTGCCACGTAAGAAGAGCAGATAAACCTATGAGTACGTGTCTCTCTGCACAGCGAGGCTCAGCACAGGATCAGCAGTAGCTGCTACTGCAACTGCAATTCAAGGCTTGGGCTCAAACCTTCAAAGCTTCTGAAATGCTATAACTGACTAAAAGAAATGGCATTATTTTGTCCAGAAAAACTTCTTGACCATAGTTCCATGGCTGTGTTTTTTTGGCTAGTGGCAGAACGTTCTAAGACTACAGGGAGCATGGACTATTTAAAATGACTTTGCGCTGTCTGAAGGGTTTGTTGAGTGGTGTGTGGGGGGGACAGAAATGTTGTTGGCTCTCAGAAAAAAAACCTCTCAGGTTATGTAAGAACAAAGTAATGGTAGATCACCCCTTGGATTTGCATCACACTTTTCCTCTAGTGGCTATTTACTGCTGCAGCAAGGCTCTGTCTTCTGCCAGTGAATTATTGTAATTGTCAGGCCAACAAAGAACTCCAGCAAAGCTTCCCAGTCAGAGCTCTCCAAAGTCAATGGTAGCAACCAAATTTGTCTCTGGAAATTTTTTTTAATTAATATTAATTTGCTAGAATGAATTTATACTCAGTAATTCCAGCTGAAAGTGCCATCCATAAAAGTGTTCATCTATTCCTTCCAGATCCTTTAGCAGTTTTCACAATTCTCTAAGATTACACAGAGATTTAAAAGGGATAAGTCATAAAATGAGAAATATCTCACATTTGTTTCTGCTTTTAGTTGCACTCATATTTAATCGAGCTGTGCTTCTCTGATTTGGCTCCACTTACAAGATAAAATGCGAGTTTCTCCATGGATCATGAAGGCCTCCTCAATTTGTAAACTAGGAATTAACACAGTTTGCTTTAACACTGTGAAATCTTGAAAACAAACAGATCATGAGAAGCACCAGCTCCTCTCATTTTAAGTGACTCATTCACACCTTTGCTGATGGCATCGTTTGGCTGCAGAGAGCTTCTGCAAGGTTGGGCTAACAATGCAGCAGAGTTGGTGTTTACATGGGGAGAGCTGTATCCTGGAAACAGAACGACAGTTTCTTGGATAATTCGAGAATATAATAGCACCTTGTATATTCCAGCTTCTTCTACACATTTTTTCCCTCTAGGACTTCTTTGGTTGTTTGGGTTTTTTTTTTGCTTGGTTGATTTGGTGGGGGTTTTTTATGGCTTGTGTTGCTTCTGATACCAAAAGTACGGCCATTGGAAAAGTTTCTGGGGATTCCATTGAGTTAACTCAGCCAAGCAGAAGTGGTCTGACCAAAGCTCTGCCTGCAGGCAGGCAGGGAAAAAATGTGACACGAATTCTACTGGTTTCCTCAGAAAGCAAGATAAGGCTTTTGCTGCAACACCCTGAATTCCAGTCTAACCCATTTCAAATTCAGGAGGCATCTTTCTGTTAGACATTTGAGCATTCCCCAACACAACCCATGCTTAGAGCTTTTAAGAATGACCACTCTAATCATAAATCCATATATACTAGAAAAAAGGAAAGAGAGCAGTTATTACACCGGGGTTTTCATTAAGCTTTACCATAAAGTCATTAATATCCTCAAAAGCAAAATTAATGATGGGGTTTTTTTCAAATTTGGCCAGAAACGCTTTAGCACAGCCACCCCCAGACACAGCTCTGTAGTTTCTAACACAGACATCATTCCTCATTCCCCACAGCCACGACATCCTAATATTAATTTGAGTTGCCTCTAAGCAGCATCAACTTGGCCTCTTCACACAAAGCCCAGTTATTTCCAGCAACTCTGAAGATCTTTGGTTCATACCCCCACAACCCAAAATGCAGCACTTTTTTCTCAGTGAATATTACAGATAACAGCTTAAATTATCAGCATCTTGCCAACTCCCAAATGGCAAAGTTGTATAGACTCATATTTAAAGAGCAAAACCACTGTGTCCCCATCTTGAGCATACAAATAATGGCTTAAAAAGGATCTACTTGCTGAAAAGAAATATGCAGAAATGTCCCTGCGTCTTTCAGTTAATTTAATTTTGTTTTCCTTTTTTGTTTTTTTTTTGACCTTAAAGTGCCATCACAGGAACAAGCACAGAACACAGAACACTAATTAGGACACTCCAACCACTCTTAATAAGTCTTAATAAGCAGTCTGCCTGTACTGTGTGAATCAGCACTACTGTCTGAGGAACTCCTGCAGTTTTCAGGCAATATTCCACCACAGTCTGTACATTCCTCTGCCAGAAAAAAACTCACCAGCACCTCTGCCAAAACTCAACACACAGTTACTTTGCTTCTAGTTACCTAAAATGAGATTAATGAGGTACTCACTTTAGCTTATTTTTAACTTATTAAGAGTTTATTCAATTTTAATGTAGCCTAAATCAACAATTATGGGACCTTTGTTGTTGTTTGCTTTTAATGCTTCAGGCACTTTCAGGGTTTACTGTTCACATTTGAGAAAACTGCAAAGGTGCTCTGCAAAGGTAATTTTTCCTCTGGAAATGTACATTTACAATTAAAATTAATTGCAATTATTAAACACCAACTCTTTGCCTCCATTATCTGAGCACTCACATTAGAAAAGAGAAACCTTAAAATATCTATTTGCAAGAATTAGAGAACATTACTTTGGGCCTTAGTGAAATCTAAAATGCCCATTAAATGTCTGAGTGAGCTTTGGAATACTCAAATTCCCATTAAAGCTAAAATATTGACCACAGCACACACATTTCTTCTTCTGAACTCACCTACGAGTCTAAATCAATTCCTCAGTTGTCTGATACTTTGAAGCAAGTGGCTTTTTGAAAATATCAGGGTACAAAGAAATGAGGAGCATCAATCCCTTGAATAAAAGTATTTCCCTCTTTTGCCCTTTCTTAGAAACATAAGAATCGTTTAGGTTGGAAAGAACTCTAAGATCACTGAGTCCAACCATTATCTTGATTCATAACACTTTTTTTAAAGAGGAAAAAACCAGAAAAATAGGCCAAAAAATCCTCATAATTTAAGGTTCTATGTAGCACACCTAATTTTAACACCTCACTGCTTTGAAAAAGAGCTTTTTAAAAAATTATCAGGGTCCAATTCTATGAAATTCTGTTGCATTTCTCAATTTTTTGCAGTATTCTGCATGATCTCATCCAACTTCGATACATTTCTGCGTGCTGCCCATTAGCAAACACATAATTTGGTTCTAACTGAATATTTTGAAATATCCTGGCTGAAAGGTCTCGAAATATTTCCAGCAGCTTCTGCAAAGTGGCCATCCCAGATCTTCAGCCTGGGCTGAACCAAGGGACTCCGCTGGAGCTGGCTGGGACACCTGAGTATTTAATAGCAGGGGTTTGGATTTGTGTGTGTCATGGGACTCCCTAAATTCCTGCTCCTCAGGACACAGTCAGATCCCAAGAGTGAGTCCAAAATTGTCTCTCAGGTTTACATGTTTGCTGTTTAACATCTGCAGAACCAAACAAGGTGTCGGAATTTCCCTGGCCCTCCTGCCTCCAAACTTAAATCCAGTCTGCCTGAGGCTAACACCTCTTTTTCTTTGATTTGTATTAACAACCCAACAGTGACATTAACTGTAATCTCACTTATATAAAAATACACTGCTCCAATGAAGTAGACATAAGTAAATAACTTTCCAACCAATTTCTTAATTTTGTCTATGCCTATTTCTGCTGTCTCAAATGGAGTACAGAATAATATTAACCCGCAGAGTCTTCAAGAAGCAAATTAAAGCAAGAAATATCTTTTTTTTTTAAATTCTAGTAATACTTTATTTAATTGTAATCACCTTGAATTAATTTCAACTTTTCCCAACAAAACATTATTTTCTATTGACCAAACACAAGCAACCAACCTAAATCAGTACTGATTTCACATCTCCTGATGAAGGCAACTTATTTCTCTACTTCATAAATGCCAAATAAGCAACCATTTTATTTTTCTTACTGAAATAACTATATCCATGCAAACACTGCTATTCAACAAACAGCACCACCACTAATACTGTGAAGTTGTTAAATACTCAGATTGGGTCATTAAAAACAGGTTGGTGTAGAATCAATTGACAAAAATTACTACAACTCACCTGAAAACTATTTGGTCATGGTGAGGTAAAAGGCTAACCTGTGTGTAAAACCAATTTTTTGAATAAGCATGGATCAGCCTGGCAGTTAGGCTGCTCACAGTTTAATCCTCTTGCTTGACAGACTTAAGAAATATTATATATTATTAATATGGCTAGCTAATTTCTAATTAGGAACCCATTAGTAGTTCTAACAAGCAGAGATTTTGATGGATTTGCAGTCAACCTGGCAAAAAAAAAAAAAAAATTACTTGGGGACCACTTGCATGGGATTCTTCCATCTGTCCATGATCATCTAATGCCAGTCAAATCTGGATTAAAAATAGAAAAAATGTGGGTGCGTTCTGACCTAATTTCCTCAGAGCACTATGACCTCTTACCTTCTTCTGTGGGCTCCCCTTGAGGGATTGTGGCAGTTTGTCTTAATTCAAACTGTTTTCTCTTGATTAAGAATTAAAACCCCAATTTATTTCCTGGCTCACTCATTCTCCTAAGTTTGAATGTGTACCCTCAGAGGAATGCAGGCATTAAAGCAGATATATATGGCCTGTTTGCAAAATGCAAGAATAATAATTGAAATTAGCAGGGTCTGAGTAGAGCTCAGAAGCCAGGATGGTTCCACTGGCTCTGGAATGAAGCTCCCAGAAAACCACAGCATCACACAGGGGGGTGTGAGGCTCTGCTCATGGCTCGCTGAGATGTCCAGTAACAGCATCACTCCCCCACAGAGAGGGAATAGCGAGTCAAACACTATTTAGCTGTTTTTTCCTTTTGTTGCTTAGGGCTCATAAAAGCCAATCGAGTCTGGAAGAGTCTTGAATAAGTTTTATTGAGCTGTTCCTGTCACCAACTCAGCTCACAGCTTCAGCCGAGGTGGTAGCCCCTCTTCTGGAGAAGGTTTAACAGCAACAGAACAACACTTGAAAGAGAAAAGTTGTAAATATTATAAGGTTCAGTTTGCCCTGCACTGAAGGAACAGCAGACCATTAAGGAAAAGAAAATGTAGAACCTTAAAAAACACCCAAATGCATTTTGTGTAATACCTGGAAAGACTCTGGAATTTATAGGACTAAAGGGATGCTTTGTACGTAGCCAGGTACTGCTGGAGCAGACAGCCTCGAGTATCCAGGGCATGTTTCTAAGGAATATTGGAAAGCTTTTAAAAATTGCCCATCGATGAATTGCTGCTTCTTTGTAAATCTTGTTTCAGCTGCTCTGGCTCCTGAGTGCACTGAGGAGCAGTTTCCATCATTTCACTGGGGGCTGGCATGAAATTCTGTTCTGCAGCAGAATGAAGCAGCACAGGAAGAAGTTCCAGACTTTCACAGAACAGGTTACAAGAGACTGAGCAGCATCTCGTGTCCCAAAATTCATAAAGCACACGTCAAATACACAAACAAGACACCCTGGGAAGAGTAAAGCCAACCTGGCCAAGAACAGCTGCCTACAAGCATTGGTCTGGTGCTTTTTGTCTCAAACCTGTGGGTATTGACTGGGATAAAATGGACTGAGTGGCAGCACAGCTTTCAGCTGGGTCAGAGGTGGTTTGGAGATAATTGGATGCCAGGTCACAGAAAAAAGCAGGTTTTAATCAAAGGAGAAAATTTCTCGTGGTATTCCACTTCTGAAATAAAGCAAAAAGCTCATGTATTATCCTGTGCTTGCAAACTATAAACTCTGTGAACCTGAAATCCCACTCAAAGTAGCAAAGGAAAGGCCTCTTATTGCTGTGATATTTTTTGAGATTTATTCCCCCATCCACTCTGGTATATACAAATCCCCTTTTCTTTCCTTTCTCTTTCAAAATACCAAAATCAGGTGGGTTTTTCTGCTTGTTTGTTTGTTGTTGTTTTTTTTAAGAGTGATGAAATCTGGGTCAGATTTAAAAAATATCAAAAATTTCACATGAACCCCAAGCCAGAAAACAAAACCAAACTAAAATGTCCCCAAGTATTAACACATTACTAATATTAATTTATCATATAATCTGAATTTCTTCTAGAATTCATGAAGAGAAAGAACTAATTTGGGGGTTATCCACTGCCCTATAGTGAAGACTTCAGGTCAAGCATTCATTATGAATGCTGAAGATGGCTGCACCACCTTATCCAGTGAGTTATTCCTAAAATTCTCTGCCACTAAAACAAATTGACCCCGCAGCCAGCCCCGTTTCCAGAACATATTGTAACATACTGTGTTTTATCACTGATTCCTTTAAAGATCTCAGACTGCCAATGGAAAGCCCAAAAGCAGCCATTTATGACTAAGTTTAAAAACCCTGTAGAAGTATGGATTGTACACAAATTTATAACTCACAGACATCTAGATCTGCCTTGAAAAAGATGAGAAAACGCCAAATGTTTGTAAGAAAGTGGCACAATTGGAAACAAAGAGCCAAAACAGGATTGTTAATCAAATTTCTGTGTTTCAGTGTCTGTCTCTCTTGAAACATTTCCACATCATTTCACAACTTGGCTTCTAAGTTACCACTGCAGTTTAATTTTTACAGCAGGACTGCCTGGATTTCAGTGTTTGATGGCCACTGGCATTTGAAAATTTGGTCAGTAGCTTGTACAAGCACAAGAAAATTACAATTAAATCCCTGTGCACTGTTCTACCAGTTTCAATATCTTTTCTGTGAAATTAATACGCTATGCAGTTTAATAAATTAGTATTAATATCTAATCAACAGACATCAAGTGCCATGGATAGCAGAGTTATTTACTCTAGCCTGGGAAGACCCTCCTTCCCTTTCTCATGAAATAAAAGTTTCTTCTGCTGCAACTTCAATCAAAACTAGATTTTAAGGTGTATATTGAATTAGTTTGATATGTTTATTTTCAATTCCAAGCACTGCCTGTCATAGACACTTAATTATTGCTCAGTCCAGTCATAATATAATTATTTTTTAAATTTATGAGAAATGGCTGTTTTCTGCCTGATTCTGAAACCACACTTTTCTCCAATGACTTGGGCCCTTGATTCCTCTTCCCAGACCTCCCTTTACTCCCTTGCATGGGCAAAATCCCCATACTTTTGTTTTTCTAGTTCAGAGGAGAAGCTGATGCACTTCCGTCTCAAGGAATGGTCCTGCATTGAGGAAATAGTAATAAATTGTACCTTCTTTCCTTTAGTATCTCTGAGTGCTGTATCTCACTACTCTAGGAGAAATTTTAGCTGCAGTCAAGGTGTGCAAACACACATGGCATGAGATCATGTGACAACTTCCTTTTCCACTATCTTTGCTGAGTTATTGTCAGCAAGATGCAACATGCTCCTAAATACTACTGAAGAATATACACTGCAGAAGCAGAAATGACTAAAAGCCATCCACTTTTGGGCTGTTTTCCTAAATAAATAAAGGTCAGCTTACTTTATGTCTTAAGAAACCATCGTGGAGAAGCCCAGATAAAAACAGTAATGGAAGAAAAAATACCTTAAAGTTGGCAAGCTGAGTAGCATGAAGTTTGTTCCTGAAAAAAAAACAAAAGTCAGGAAAGCTGAAAGGAGAGCAAGCTGATGAGAGAAAAGAAAATTAGATTCTCATTGTTAGGCAATGATGTTCTCACTGACAACTCTTTTCTAAAGACAGGTTAGATAATTTATATTTTGAAAACAGGTTTTCCCCTTTTACCTCAGATTGCCTAAATTCAAATAATTCACTCTGGTTTACAAATCTATATTGTACTTCAAGTTTAAGGATGAAGGAGGAACCACCTAGAAATCCACTACAAT
The DNA here is from genome assembly GCA_013397115.1 of Edolisoma coerulescens. Classification (NCBI taxonomy): domain Eukaryota; kingdom Metazoa; phylum Chordata; class Aves; order Passeriformes; family Campephagidae; genus Edolisoma; species Edolisoma coerulescens. Next base: position 391,305 of record VWZW01003067.1, on the reverse strand, counting down.
TTGCCACTTACAAACTGACTGCTCTCCCTCTGAAACTGAAGTTACAATATCCAACTGCACATTTCAGAGGTATTTCTACCTATGCTATTTCCATATCCAGTATGGAAACCAGTGGCCCTACAGAATCCTCAGTATCCTGCATGCCACTGTAAAAGCTAAATGCATAGTTAAGACACATTAATATGTGGGTAGGCACAGCTTTTCAAAAGCAAGACACAGAAAATTAGTAATCCATCAAAATTTGAATTTTAACAGAGCTGCAGCATTAAAGGTAAAAGCAATGTTGTTGCTGGCCACCAAGCAAGTAAGAACAGCATGTAAATATATGCTTGATTTCAGTTCACCTTAAAAGAAATAGCAGCAGAACACAGAACAAAAGAATAGCAGATAATGAGGCAACTCCTACTTAAAAATATGAGCCTTTGCCTCAGATTTATGAGGAATATTTCCCTGCCTCTCAAATGATAATTACAGCTTTAAGTAAAGTTTCTACATTTTCTTGCACTGTGGCCTTGCAGGGCCTGAAGGAGCTGCAGGAAAGATGGAGAGAGACAATTGCCAAGGGCTGGAGGGCCAGGCCACAGGGAATGGCTTCCCAGTGCCAGAGGGCAGGGCTGGATGGGATATTGGGACGGAATTGTTCCCTGGGAGGGTGGGCAGGCCCTGGCACAGGGGGCCCAGAGCAGCTGGGGCTGCCCCTGGATCCCTGGCAGTGCCCAAGGCCAGGCTGGACATTGGGGCTTGGAGCAGCCTGGGACAGTGGAAGGTGTCCCTGCCCATGGCAGGGGGTGGAGAAAGACTTTGAGGATCCCTTCCAGCCCAGCCCACTCTGTGGTCTATGAACACTGAACAGCTTTCTGCTTTCTCTGATAGATGTTAGCTACAAAATGCATTTGTGCTCCCAAAGTCACAGGCACATGAAGGAGGAAAGAAACTGCAGAAAACTCTCCCTACATTCAATTTGCTCAAACTGCAGTTTGTTTGCAGTAGAGGGCTGTGGTTAGTCAGGCTCCAGTGTTAGTTTTATTTCACTTATTGTATGCTGTAGGATTTACCAGGTAAGAGGGAGAAATCAAGTTTAAACCTTCCTCATGCTGTGGGGAGCATAAAAGTAAAGTGAGACACGAATAATTATCTTCACCTTCTCTTTCTGGTTCTCACCCCTTTGCATTTTTATGCCCACATATATACATGTCTAAACCAAATGCATATAAACAGGCAGAGTTTTTACTTGTAGATAAACCATCAAAAATGGATCTGGCAGTTTCACATGCATGAGATGGAAAGATTGCTGCTACCACCACTGGTGATCCCAATGAGGATAAAGTTAAAAAGCCAGAAGCAATGCAGGCAAAGTGCCAGTGTTTACAGAAAGGACATTTAGAGCTGTGGCTGAGCACCAAGATCAAACAGAAGAGCAGCTCTTCACTTTGCAGGGTTTGTTTGGCCATGGAGCTTTCATCTTCAGCGTGGCAGGCATGGTTCCCTCCAGGGTCATGACACAAATCATTGCCTGGAATAGGAAATGTTTTAGAGGCCCTACAAAAAGAGCCCCTCTGGCCCATGCACAGCTTTTGTGGGGCCCTAAAACATCAGAACTTTGGGGGCTTGAGTCAGTGCAAGGAACCTGAGATGCTATGATGGACCTGTCACAGCCCACAGGGATGGTGTGGGCAGGAAGGCAAGCTGGGGGAAGCATTGCATGGTCCATCCATGGGTGCCTGGGACTGCACAGCCGGGTGGGACAGCACTGGAGGGATGCTGTGGAGCAGGTGGCCAAAGCTGACAGAACACTCTTTACACTGCCTGCAGCACCCCAGGAGGAAACTGTTCCTGAACTGAAGCTTTTAACTGAAAAGACAGACATAGCAGGCCAGAAAAGGCAGACAAACCAAGCAGTGCCAGGCTCAGTCCCTGCTGCTCTCCTTCTGATGGGTACAGCTGCAGCAGTGTCTCTTGCTGGGAGGTGGGGCTGCACACGGAGCCCAACAGCCACCACTCATCACACAGGGACTTCAAGGGCTCCTGTGCTTCCCCACAAGCCTCCACAGAGCTAATCATCCTGACAGGCTGGAAGAGGAGAGCAGAAATTGCTTTCAGACAAGGTTATTTACTTTTCTCTCTTACATTTGTCTTTTTCTCCTACCACAGTTTGCACATTTGCAAAAATATCGGGAAGGATCACTTGGGGCAGGGACCAGAAACTTGTTTCTTTTCATTCACAGCGTTCTTCTCAGCCTTTCATCTCTGAGAAAACAAAGATCTGATAGAAGCTGAGAGCTGGAGTATCTATAAAACTTGGGGAAAATATTTTCTATGACTGAAGATTGTGTTTATTCCTTTAATGATACACTTAGTCACAAGGGCTTTTCAAACATGTATGAAACCTAAAACAATAATAAGTGTCTAAAAAGATACCCTAGTTATAAAGGCTGAGCACACACAGCTCTCAAGCTAAACATCCAATCACTTGTTTGGGGTATAAGGACTTTCAAATAGAATTTTTGCTGTTTTTTGTTCTCATTAACACTGAGTGATAGCAGCTCCATGGCATAAAAGGGAACTAGTGAAAAATATAAAGCTGCTTTTAGAGATGAACAGAAAAACTGTGGTGGCGGGTCTGGTGTTACCCATACAAATATGAGATACGCTCATCCAAATGTCACCAATTTTGTGGTAATGCCCTTGAACAGAATAACAAATCATGTTTTTTGTTAGTGGTTTGACTATTTTTTGCTTTAGAGTTTTCCACTTTCTCCTGTGTGTCCTTCTCCTGCTCTAACTCCAATGGTTTAACAGGTTCTAGACCAAAAGTGCATTTCCTTAACTGAACGGAACAGGCATCAGCAGTTCACTCTCACCTTGTACCTAAATGAACCCAGAAAATCTTGAGGATTCTGAAGCAGAGGAGGCTGACTCTTGGAGAGATGAAGCACACCAGTGTAGGGGTCCAGCTAAAACAAAACAAATCCAGCCAGGTCCTCCGGAATTTGGTTTGCAAACAAGGCCGGCAGAGACTATGCCTTCCCACCATGGAAACTGCAGCAGCAGCAACCTTGAGATATCCATGATTTTCCCACTTCTCCTGCTTGGATCTGTGGAGACCCACAGCAGCAGCACTACCAGCTCTGTCCTTATTTCTACAGGTCCCCAAACCTGCCTTCATTGACACAGTTCATTTGACAGAAGCCTTGTTATTTTTTTGGAAGCTGGGAAATGTGATTTTCATGATCTTTCCAAACTGCTTCCTCCTCATCTCTGCATAAAGCCAGGAACAGTCCTTTACCATGCCAAAGGAAAGGAGAATCACACCAACAGGGAACATCAATCTTCCCTCCCTCCGTCTTGCTGTTCTCTTGCTCAGATCTGGGATCAGTCTAATAGCAGCAGTTTCACACATTTAATTTTTTCTAATCAAGTCATTAATGGTACAAAACTGCTGCTATCGTGCTCAGCTGACCTCTGTAGCTCTCTGGAGGAAGGAAATATAATTTATAATAATATAATACCTGCTCCTCTCCAGCCACAGCACACCTCTGAACTACTTACAGTGCATTAGCTCACAGCACGTTGTGTGCATTCCAAACAATATTCTGCTTCTTGATGAACATTCTAGTGCTTGCACTTGACTTAGGATTTAGATTCAGTGGCAAACAGAGCTGAGATAAAGAGCTTCTCTGCTTGGACAGTCCACGAGGGTCAGCCAGCCTGTTTTGACACAGGAGGGATGCAAGCAGAGCCAGCATCACCTCAAATCCCACGTGCTGGTTGAAGATTTATGATGCAGCAAATCCCCCCTGGTGCCTCGTACCCAGTGGCAGCAGGAGAATGCAGTCTCCAGTACACAGCACACAATTTCCACAGATAACTGAATTATGCTAAGTCCAACACAAGGAGCCATCAACCACGACACAAACTAAGTCTTTGAAATGCACTGAGCCTATTTACAGTTTCTGTTTCTTAAAAAGCAACAACTGCCCTATTACCAAAACCACAGATTTCCTCCAGATTCTGAACCGAGCAGAATTTTAAGGAAAACACAACCTTTTTGTTGCACAGTGGTGTTCAGGTGCTCTGAACATCAAACCTGCACCACTCTCTGTGTTGTTCAAACACGAACATTTGCAGCTTTAGGTACTTTCAGGCTGTGTGGATCTCCCTTGTTTAATTGCCTTAGAACACACATCAAACATGATTGAATGAGAAAGTTAAGCCTTTCCTTTTTGAGGAAAGATTTGTTCTAAATTCTATTGACCAGGAAACTAAACCAGTGTGAAATGTTTCCCCTCACATCCTGATCAAGGTATCAACAACACTGAGCAAACAGATTGTGCTTTATCACCTGCTTTTATTGTCTTTTATGTACAAGTACCATTGCTATCGACTGGGCACATTCCTCAAGTCCCTGCAACATCACAGTCCCACAGCCATTTGATCTACAGGCATAATTATAAAATATGAGAGGGCTGATATACTTCTCAGACAGAGAGGGAACATGAAGGAAAAAAAAAAGTGGAAAATGATAAAGTAACAGTTTTCTATATATATCTTTATTCTTTAATCCTGCCAAGTAAATAACTATTATATTCTATTTACTGAAAGTAGAATTGCAATTTGTACACATACACAGCAAGCTCTAACAGAAAATAGAATTTTTAATCACTTGAAATTGAAATAGAGACATTTTGTATATAAGTCTAAACAAGCCCCACTACGTACATTTAATGTATCTGAGCTGAACAGTATTAATTGCCCTAAAAACCAGTATTTTTCCACTCTGAAAAATATCAGGTAAAATATTTGCTCAGCAGATGAAGAGGTAAAGAAACCCTGCCTTACACTTACTGACAAAAGTAAGAGACACTTCTTCATGCATTTTCCTGAAGGAATAAGGCTCACACAAAAATTTAGAGAGGAAAAAATTGCAGGAGACTTTCTTATGACAGGCTACATCTAAAATCCACCAAACAAAAGGGGAATTTCTCCACTGAGATCACAGAACTCTAAATCTAACACAATATATAAAAAAATCCCAATGTATTTAACTTCAGTTCTCTGTAAGAAGTGTACAGAAAAACCTCTTTTAATGATCAGAAGCACTTATGTTTACCTCTAGTTATTACCATGCCAGGAATAATGGTTTTTTTGGTTTGGTTTTTTTTTTTTTTTTGACACACTGGACTGCACCAAGGTTGAGGCAGAAAGCAGAACAATCACTTTTCTGAATTACTGCAGAAGCGTTCAGGGTATCAGCTCTAGCAAGTGTCTCATAGCTATCACCTGGGCTTGTATCAACGACAAAGATGAAAATGCATCAAACCAAATCTGAGCTCAGTCAAGGAGTCAAAGGGAGTCAATCAAAAAAAGCTTAACCTAGGAGTAAAAAAAAAAACAAACAAACAAAAAAAACCCTAAAGGAATCTGTAATAAAATAAAGCATTTTTCTTTTTTTCTGAGATTCCACACAATGTTGTTCTCCCTTCTTACTGCTAATAATGAATCCCAATACGGAGTTTATTTGGAAAAGTGCATGGGACCCTTCTGCCTTGTAACGAAGATAAATTCTTCCTGAATTAAAGGAATGGGAATGGGATCCTCTGCACAGAAACAACTTTACCTGAAAGTGCACAATTCCTCTGCAGTTTTTTCCTTCTGATATCAGGTTCATGTCTATCACTTGTCTCAAGCAAGAAGACCATGCAGATTTCATAGTTTACTTTAAATTTTGCATTGAGGCACAAATAATATTAAATATATTTGATTCCACGTACCAAAAGTACAATTGGATTTTTATATTGTGATGTGTGGTAAAGAGAAGCTTTGGGGCCTAAATTAAACTAAGTGCAATTGATCTGTGGGCAGCAACAAAAAGGAAACACTTCTGCCCTTCATTCTTTAAAGACAAGACATTTGCCGAGGCAAAATCTGGTGACAAACTTAATTCTGAGCTCATGCACTGCATAAAAAATAAATAAATGTAGAAGCAGGTACGGGAAGGGAGGTCACTTCAAACATCTGAGGTTCTGTCTCTAGTTCTGTGGTACTGAGTTCTAGCTGTTATGGACAGGAAGATAAATTAAGAAAGAGTTATGAAAAGTGCAGCCAGTGAGAGGAGAAATGACATTTATTTCATGGCACCTCCACCTGCTAAAGACACTTATCATTGTAACCTAATTAGACCAACCAGCACACTTTGTATTTTTCATGTACGCACATGTGCACACACTCACATATATACGTACAGATATTTATATGCAAATAAGCTTAATACTCTTAGATTGGGCACTATTCACGTATTAAAGTAATAAAATGTGCTTGCTTAAGCAACACCACTATCTGCTACCTTATACCCAGTGTGTACACTGGGGAAATCTTCCTTTAGTAAGCATTTCCTGATTTCTCCACATCTTCTGGGACTGCATCAGGCTCTGCAATACAGAGAGATGCTATTCCCCATGCAAGTGTTTCCTCAGTGCAGAGCAGCAAGGATAAGAATGGATTCCCTCCAAAGGCTCTTCCAATTTTCTACCTTGTTTCATTGCACCAGGAATACTGAATATAAAAGGAGTTCCCTTTCCCCAAAGGCACAAAGCACTGCAGTTATAATTGTTAGATAATTTCACCAGTCTCTGACCTCTTCTCAGACTAACGCATGAAATGAGGAGTAGCCCACAGAGCATCAGCTCGAGAGTTTGTACTTTGTTTCAGGAGGATGAAGACATTCCCAGAGCTTCAGCTGCCCATCACAGTCACGTCAATCACTCCAGAGCAGAGTTCCCTCCTCGTGGCCTGACAACAGTCAGAGCTCCAGCACTAATCACAAGCTTGCTCCCGACTCCTCGAACATGAACTGTTACAGTGTGCTGTTTGTCTTGGGAATAAGAATCATGAAATGACTTACTGGATAATTATGGCTTGAGAAGAAATGTGTTAAAAGCACAAGCTGTTTAAAGACAAAACCCCTACTTGAATTCACAGATAACTTATTTACTGTAAATGTTTGTGCTCTAATCAGTAAGTACTTTAGAAATCAATGTGGGCACACTGAAAATGTTTTACCCAAGAGAGGGAATTTTCTTGGGACACCTCAGGACCGCAGAAAAAATCTTATAAACTAAGAACTACCATAAATCTTTGCACATTTCACTTAGTTGTTCAAGAAACATGTGTTGATCCTGCCACAAGCAGCAAGTGTGGGACTGTGCAAACATCTGTGCTCCTTCCAGACCCTCCTGCCATCAGCACCACGTCTGTGCAGTTCTGCTGATTATTGTTTTACCAGTGACTTTGTGTTTGCACAAACGCATCCCGTAGGAAACAACAATTCAAAACAAAGAAATTTGCTTTAACCCTCTCCTCTCCTAAAAAACAAACTCCACGGTAGCTGGGAACTGTGGTGTTCAATGCACCTGCAAAGCAGGGAATAGATACCAGGCAGGGCTGAAGAGGCAACATCTCATCCTGTCCCACCCCTGCCATGGGCAGGGACACCTCCCACTGCCCCAGGCTGCTCCAAGCCCCAATGTCCAACATGGACCATCCTTGGGCACTGCCAGGGATCCAGGGGCAGCCCCAGCTGCTCTGGGCACCCTGTGCCAGGGCCTGCCCACCCTCCCAGGGAACAATTCCTTCCCAATATCCCATCCAACCCTGCTCTCTGCCAGTTTGAATCCATCTAAGATGGAAGAAAAAAAGTATTGTATTGGTAGCAGGGTACCACTTTTATTTACTGCTTTTAACATGTCCGCTAATGCATTATGCATTTATTCATTTTAGGATATTCAAATACACGACGCTAAAACCTGTGAGTCATTTCTTCATGAAAAAGCTTTTTGTGAGAAAATTCTGCCGCATTTTTTAGGGACATTATTCAAGACCAAAGTATTTCTTCCTCTGAATTTCAGATATTGTTCTTTTAGCTTTCCAAAATGCAAAGCCTTTCTTCAGTATGAAACTTTAAAAAAAAATTCGTTAAAAAGTTTGACAAAAATTTTAAACAAATAATAAAATTAAGTGTATTTGTGGAAAAACTGTTGTATTTGTAAAGAACACTGGCAACACGCCTTCTGCACTTCCCCGCCACATAAAATTTGCCTATGAATAAAAAAATATTCAGCTTTTGCTTTCATGGCTAGCAACCACATTTTTAAGTAAATTTATTGAAGTATGTCCATCATTAAACAAATAACTGAGTTCCAACATAGCACAAGTTTCACAGCTTAATGGAAATTATTGTTAAAGTTCTCATTTTGCAAATTTAGTGGGGGGACTCAAAAGAGAGTCAGACTTTTAAAAAAATGTGACAGGGACAGACCATAAAAGGGGGAAAAAATTATTTTACTCATTGGATTAAGTATTGCTTGTATGCCTGTGATCCCTGCTGCACAAAACACCATGAGACCTTTCTGATAAATATCTACATCTTCTGTAAACACAGCAAATATCCAGCACACAGCAATAAGATATGTACCTGAGAGGTACCTAGCAGGACTCCAATTTTTGGAGCTGCCCTGCAATTATACTTTCAGCCTTTTACATCAGTAATGGCACTGAATATTGAGCTAGATTCCCATGCAATAATTAGCTTTAAACAAGGACTAATGTTTCTGACTGTCTTCTAGCCTGTACGCTGTGAATCCTGGGTGATATTATTTAGCACATGTACACAGCACATTCACAGCTCCCTCCTTCTCCAGTGAGGGATGACCACAAACCCATTATTGTCAGAATGATTGCTGCTAACTCTCTCCTCGATTAGTGAAATGGGCTTTTCAGCTGTGCTGGAGGAGCCAGGATCCTGGCAGTGAATGATGACCAGTACAGATGTTTTATGCATCTGTCTTAATGAACAGCAAAGACAGGAAGATAACAACTTTTAAGAAGGATGCCAAACAACAATTTGTTTATTCACAGCTACAAGCTTCTGGTGCTTTTACTTGTGATGGGACAGCTTTTACATTTTTGAGCAATGGATTGCAGAAACAAATGTTGGAGGTGGAGTGAAAGATGTAGAGCAATAGCAGAGATAAAGTGAAATAAGACACCAGCTTTCACACTGCCAGAGAACAAAGACTTGATGTGTTGAGTAGGCAGGTTACACAGAGATGTCCCTGTCCAAGATAATTACATTTTGCACATCAGCCTTGGGCTGGATAAAATAATCCTGGGTTTTCTTGTGTATCCTGCCTCCAAGATTTGAAACAAGTAAAAGGATGAAGGAAATCAGCAGTGCTGTCATTTTCTTCCCTGACTCTAATTCAAGAGAAAAAGAGAACATGTTTATGGTGTGACTGACACAAGACTTCAGCTTTAAGGGAGCATAACCATTTATCCTTGTTTACAGCAAAAGAGAAGGATAAGGAACTGTTCTGTGATAGCAAAGGCAGAGCTTTCATTATCAAACACAGTTTACCCAGAAACTGAAGCATGAGTATTTTAGAAACAAACAGAAAACAAGTCTGGGAAAGGTACTTTAAGAAACTGAGAGAACAGATCCACAATCACTCATCTCCAAAGGCACCACAGTGTCACAGTGACTCTGGTTGTGCCACACATGCTCCGAGGACACACAAGTTATTTAAGAAGCAGGGTTTAAATCAGTGGTTTCACCCTTTGCATTCTGAAAGGATCCTGAGAGAGAAGTTCATCTGCTTCTTGATGCTCCTATGAAAGTCAAGAAATGAACTCTTTCTGATAAATAAAGGTCCTCTTACAGTTCACCAATCCAAATTCAATTTCAGGCAGTCACGACAATTTGTCTTCCCAAAATGACCTTGTTTTGCATTTCCAGTTTTGTTCTGAGCCTTTATGGTAGCAGGTTTGTTCTTTAACAGCTGCTGAGTTTCACTGCAGCAGTGCCTCTATTGATTAGGACAAGAGCACAAATGAATTAGGAATAGAAGAGTGGATTTAAAGTGGGAGGCTGTAACTTTATTAACTTTTATCACAAGCAGAGATATTACACTAAAATGTTTTCACTTGGTTCAGTAAGTTGCTAAGAGTGTTCCAAACCAAATAAAGATACAGCCTAGGCCTTCAGATCATCAGGTCTTCCACTTCCACTATTAAAAAGGAGGAAGGCAAATACAGAAGAGTTGTCTTAATCAAGGAAGACTTAAAATACCTTTTAAAATTACTGTAACAGAAAGATATTGCTCATTAACTCCTTAATATGCTGTATCACATTGGAAGTAATCTGTTATGCTGCAAGTAAACCTGTTGTTAGCTGAGTTTACAACTTCCCTCTCCCCCACAGCCTGGCTCTAAACATCCAGCCTGCTCTGAAGAGGAGACCTTGGAAATCTAGGTTCCCTAGAAAAACGCATTCCTGATTGTCTCTCTCAGCACAGTATCCTGGGAATGTCACAGCTGCTCTTTAACCCAGGGCAGGGGAGGTTCTGCCCTGTTCCCTCACGAGGACACAGAGGAGCTGCAGAGAGGAGCAGCTCTGCTCTCCTGGACAACCAGCTGGCCAGCAGTGGGCAGGTACCCATGAAATAAAGTGGGAAAAGACCTCAGCCAGGACTCCAGCGTTCATTTCCAAGGGTCAGCCTTCTCCCTGCCTGTGTGATCACAGGTCTGGGCAGACAGGACGATTAAACTGCCCTGGAACCTGCACACTGGCACTGAGAGGGGTCCAAACCCTGCCACACACTGCTCAAAAACACAGACAGGTACCAGCAGAGCCTCCAAGGACACACAGCATGGGTTTTTAAACACTACAGAGTTTATAACCGTATTAACAATTGTTCTCTGACACTTGAACATACAATTTAAAAAAAAAAAAAATACATATTCCTTCAACCTCTATGGTTCAAATAGAACCAGTGAACTCTGCTTGTAGCAGAAAGCAGATTTTGTGCAGCAAGACACCACTGCTGTGGTATCAGTTATTTATATTTGCATGACAAACAGTTGCGGGCTCCTTGCCTAGCGCGTTGGTGTTGGAACATTTGGTCCAAACAGCGCGTCTGCCAGCTCAGGACTGCGCTGAATCTGTCACAAGGCCTTAGATAAATGTGCCACCCTTGACAGCCTGCATGTGGATCATTTGAACCACGAGAAGTGCGAGTTACTGACCACAGTGCAGCCTGTCCCAGCATTGCACACACTTCCCACGCACACAGAAATAGTGAGTGCAGCTCTAGACCAATTTCTATTTTCTGGCTGCCGGTGTTGTACTGTTGCCCACCACTCTATTTCAATTCCATGCAAGCAACAGAAGTGGGCCAAAGCAGCCTCTACAGTCAAAAAAAACCCCAAACAAAACAAATGGAAAGAAACCCCAACCCCACACTCCTATGTCAGCAATTCAAAATCTGTTGCATAAATTAGGATATTAAATACCACAAGCAAGTTCTCAAACTGCCTTCCCCTGAAACTACAGGGCACCTATTCCCCGAGTCAAGGGATGCAAAGTGAGCAGCTGAGGCAATGAAATCCTGCAACCAAAAAGAGCCACCAGCACTCTCACCACTCACTCTTGTGTGTATCTTCACTGCGTGATGCCAGATGTACTAAAATTCACTTTTTTTTCACTGTGCTGGGATCACAGTGATAATTTTGAGGCTCTTCTGGGGAGGCTCCTCTGTTTTTCAGCGAGGCTCTGAGCTCAGTAGGGGCTGGCTTTCAAAGAGAGGAGCACTGGGCCCAAAGGTACCCACGGTATAGGCAGCAGCAGAAAAACACTGTTCTAGTGGTATTCCAGTGATTCGATGGAAAACTGATTTTTGGTGCCTCACTGGAATGAAGAAAAGCATTCTTTACAAAGCAAATGGAATGAATTGTAATAATTGAAAGCAGCATGAGCTCTCACTGTTAATTTGGGGAAAGGGATCTTGAAATCTGAGCAGTTACCATCTGAAGCAATGACAAAGAATTTACCAGCAATTTATATAAATACCAACCCAAGGTAATAGGGATTTAACTGAGCAGCAGATGGAAAGGAAAAGAGTTGTCTCTGCTTTTGCAGAGCTGCTCACCGCAAATGAAGCCAGCAGGGTATCTGCTGAGTGACATCACACTTGGATAATAAATAGATCTTCCCTGGCGAAATTATGACCCAAAAATGTAACTCACTTTTTGAAAGTTTAGACAACATATATAAACAGTATACAATTCTTATTTGTCCTGTTTTCTGGAATACTAAGAAGTGACTGGCAAAAACTTATATTTGTACCTGCATAATGTGTTATGGACACTCATTCTGGCAAATTTAAACACTTTAAACACAGCTTTAAACAAAAAAAAAATTACCTGTATTGTGTTCTTTTGTTGTTATTTTACTTCCTTTTGGGATGCTGAGCAGTTAAGTCACTAGAAACAAGTGGTTGTCCTTATGAAAACAGAAGACTTAACGTTGCTTGGAGGTTTCTGAAGTGCAATTTCTACTTTCTATATGCTCATGATCACTGAAGTCATAAATATACCTCACCTCACTGCAGTCAACTATGGCAAAACTACGTGTCTGCATCTGCTTTACCCTAATCCTCAACATAAAAGTGCTTAAGCATGGGAATTAACCTGCTGAACCATACTTAATTATACCTAGGGAAGAAAAAGACAGTTCAGAGCCTGTCCTCGGGATGGGATCCAGGTTTCAGGCGGACACCAGCCCAGTGTGCGGGCTCCGCTGGGCAGAGGCAGCTCCAGAGGGCTGGGACAGCCCCGGAGGCAGGCAGGGCTGCTGCAGAGGCAGCGAGGGCTGTCAGCCTCGACAGGGCTGTGCTGGAGAGCAGCTGAGGACGCAGCTCCCTCCCAGGCCCAGATGTGCCGGGCACAAAGCCGGTGCCAAGCTTCCCGCGGCTGCTCCTCCTCTGGCAGCTCCGTCTGTGAGTGCCCTTCTCCCTCCAACGAGCGGGGTGGCTCCAGCCAGTTCCTGCAGCGAGCCTCTCGGAGCCCGGCTTGCCTCCTGAGACGGGGCAGGGAGCTTTCCAAAGGGCAATCGTGCTGGGGGGCAGCGCGGTTCCCCCTGCGGGGCAGAGCAGCGGGGCGCAGGGCATCACTCGCAGCCGATAATTCCTTCCAGAGGCGGGAGCGGCCGCAGCCCAGGACAGCTGCTAGCACCCCGTGCCTGCTGATGGGCTCGGGGCTCAGCCAAGCCCGGCTGAGTGAAGGCTGCCACCCCCATCCCCGTCCCCATCCAAATCCCCATCGAAATCCCCATCCCCATCCCC
>VWZW01003067.1:357893-378097 GCA_013397115.1 Edolisoma coerulescens | reverse complement strand
TCCCCATTCCCATCCCCATCCCCATCCCCATCCCCATCCCCATCACTCCCTCTGCCACAGACACAGCCAGACCTTCCCTCTCCCACACCGACACAAATCCCTGCTTATTTCCACCGAGCCTGTCTGTGTGAAAAACAGGCTGCAACAAACCCGAGTCAAACAATTGGTAAAATATTTTACCGGCCTTTTCACCCGAATTTTGATGATTTTACTGTCCATATAATTTTAAAGTACTTTCCTGAGAATTCTTTGAATTATTCATCTATTGTGCAGTAAGGCCAGCGTAGAACACCACTAAATATTATGTAGGTACTGAATGGGGAAGTGCTTTGTCTATTTGCCGTTGTGTTATTCAAACAGAATTCTTAAACAACAACAAAACATGACTACCAGCAATAAAACTCCTCTTTTTTGATATCGGAGGGTTCACAAACTGTTCCAAAATGCACCACGCTCAGTGTTTTGCTGGTAAAATTACACTTTGCTTCTCCAGCAAACAAGCATTTCCATTAAACATAGCATTCTCAGCGAGATGTTTTCTCAATAGTGAGTACTTTGATTGACAAAGGATTAAGTTACTGCTGAGCCATTCGTGATTTATGGCTCTTAACACCTGTTAGGTGTTAAATTTACCTTTTCACATCTCTACTGTGAAAGATATCTGCTCCCACATCATTAATGTCCTGTGTTTTACACCAGCAATGACACTTCAACATAAAAACTGAGGCCTTTTTGAGTATAATACTGGGAGTTTTTTTAATAAATTTATCTTTAATGATTTCACAGGCTATTTTTTGTCTCACAGAATGGATTCAAAGAAGGAATTTTGGAAGAAAAACAGTGCCGAATTTGGTGTTTTACTTGTTGCACCCTGCAATATGGCATGATGAAAATAAAGATACGTTTTGCACTAACAAAGCGTCTATAGACACTACAGTGTCTGAAATAGCAATGGCAAAATATATTGGATGCAGCATCTAAATTTCAAGGAAGGATTCTATTAAGGACTACGAATTACACCTAAAAGAGGCTCGATATAGATGTGCAATCAAATACAGCATATAATTAAACAAAAAAATGTTTAATCATCACCCAAATTTTCTTTTATATTAAAGAAATTTATTACAGTGCTGCAGTAGCACAGCTAAAAACCACTGAGACTATCAGAGCATCACAGTGTATTTGTACAGGCAAGAAGTGCTCAAATGTTTTAATAAGGTGCTGTGCAGTAATAACTTCAGTGTGTTCCCAAATCGCAGAATTAATTTACAGTCCTTTTACAAAACTAAATGGATTTAATATAGTGATCATAAATTAACACTAGCAATTGGTGTAAACAGCTATCTGAGAGAGATTTCCTTCAGTTCTGTACCTGTTTGTGGTGTGATAAAGCAGACTTCCAAGGTATTACAGGCAGAGAGGCAATCTGTTTAATATGGGAAACAGACTTGGAGGCAGGGAGGTGACCTGTTTGCAGAATTCTCCTAAATCCCAGGACAATTATTAGAGAAGCACTTCTATATTATCTTGACAAAGGCGGTGGAATGTGGCACTGTGGTGATGTGACTTCTCAAGAAATCTTTTAATTAAACAAATGCAAAGGGAAAGGTTAAGTGAAAAATAAACAGCTCCTAAACAGGCATGATGAAAAGAGCTTAACCCACATCGAAGGGGCAGAAGATGGTTTCAGTATTAAATCAGACCTCGGGAGTTAAGCTGGCCAGGAGAAGCCCAGAGTCTTTTTTAAAGTGCACATCTGTGTGACTGATTCTCTTCTTGTTCACAGTGAGGATATCCAGAGACTCAATAAAATATGTATGCAAGTTTTCAGCTCCACGTTAAACCTCAGCAACTGGCTTTCTGTTTCCTTCTTTTGGAAACATTTTTAAGACAGCTCCAACCCACTGCTTCAAGATTCCAGACTGGAATCTTGCAACTGGAAAAACTGTCTAAAACCTGCAGGAAGCCCAGACAAAACTCAGATTGGTTGGTTCTTTTTTGTGTGTGACTTCTCTGTACCCTTTGGAATAGCAATGAACCAAAAGCATCTGGTCAACTTGCACAGACAGAACACAACTCTGGTTCTGAGGAAGAGGTGCAAATGAAGCTGGCATCCACACTTCCCAGGTGAAAGCTGCTGCTTCACTAAGGCCTTTGGAAAATTACTCAAAAGGTAATAGGAGAGTCTATTCCTTCTACTGAGAGTCAGTTACATTTCTTCTTTCTCTAGAAGAGAGCATACAGAATTAAACCTAGTGAAGAACCATTGGAAAGACAATTTCTCAGAAAACTGAGAGCCTCATGCTCATGAGCATGGTGACAGCCCTGACAACCATGCACCTGCAGTCAGTATTTCCTGCTATTTCACCCAGTTCTAAGTGGTTTGTCTGTCATTTTGTATAATTCAGTGCCTCATCCTCCTAAGATCCATACCACCACTTCCTTAAATCCTACCAGGAACACACTCTGCATTTTCAAATGTGCGAAACCTTAATTGGAAACACCAAATGTGCCTTTCTAAATCTCATCCCGGTAGACAAGAGACAGAGCAGATTCCAAGTTAGATGTGTGCATCAGAATTAAGATTTAAAGGAAATGTGTGTGCTTTAATCTGCAAGAGCAATGCTCAAAATTCTCATCTAATACCTCAAGCACATACATTTTCTCCAGTAATACTTCAGGTGTTACAGACATGATTTTCTGGTGAGACCAGACTTAAGTTAGAGCAAGGGTGCCTTTGTTTGGCTTTTATCTCAGCAGCATTTATCTTCTACATTAACCTTTGTCACTAAACTAGAGAAGGGGGTTCTCTCTCCTCCCAGCCCAGCACATTTGCCTCATATTCTCCAGGTCCAAGTACAGGGCACATAAAGCAGTTTACATCCTGCTGTACAGCTCATCTCCTGCTCCCTCTTCTATCCAATAAAACTCTTTTTCCTGTTCAACCTCTCTCCTGGACACAATTTCCCTGTTGTTAGGTTGCAGCTTGACCAATCCCTTGCTGAGGGAGCTCAGGATATTAACCTAGAACGATGATTTTTCTGGAGGAGGAAATGGGGACTGGAGTTGTTTTTCCTGGGGCTGAGTCAGCTCAGAGTGGTCAGCAAAGTACCAGACTCCAGATGGACACAAGTGACCACTCACCTGTGAAGGTGATAGACAGAAAGTTATGGCTTTACCTGAAGAGGAATATTTCGATATTTCTGTTGATATCTAATGTGTAACATTATGTTCTTTTCATTCTTTAAGGTTTTTATGTCAGCTTTCCAGGTTTCTTCTTTATTTGATACCTAAAGCGTCTAGTTCCAAACCCAATGGTGACTTATGAATAATGCTGGCTATATTTATAATGTATCCAGAATCAGATAAAAGATGTAAAAAGAAACAATAATTAGTTTTATCACCTGTTTTTTTTTCTGTGAGGAAAGAATTTATCAAGCTAAGATCAAAAACCAGGCCTCTTAAAAAAATTAATTAAATATTGTTCTTAAAAAAGATATTGATTTGGCATACCTTCAAATGGTATAAACCAGGAAATAATATTGCTAATGAAAACATCCAAACAGCCTAAGGTACTTGACCTCTCCCAAAGCTCACTATAAATAGCTTCCAATTCTGTGACTTGCACTCTGCAACTGCAGCAGATTGATAAGGAACAGCAGCAATGCAGAGGGAGGAAAGCAGGTTAGGAAACACTGTCCCCCGTTTCAGGTAGTACAATATAAACCACTCCTGGTAACACACTGACAATGCCAAGGTTACGTGGCTGAATTCAGTCATGTGATGAACTACTGCAAAGTACATCAGAAATGTGCTGGGATGAACAAAGAGGAGAAACGACTCGTGTTTCTGCAAGAGGAAGTTGCATTTGTTATGGAATAGGCTGTTTCTTTTAATAATTCCCTAAATAGCCTGGGAGCCTGTGTGAAGTGACTTTAGGCAGCACCTTCAGTAACACAAAGCTCAGCCCAAGCAGACAAGGCCACTTGGCAAGGAGAGATACAATAAAAAAAAAAAAATTAAAAATGAATAATAGGGTAGAATGATATTTTTAGAGTTGCACTCTCTCCAAACACACTGTTCCACATTGCTGTGAAGCAATCTTTTCCTCAGTAAACTCAACTTCAGAATGAAGATATTTCCTCTGCTTGGAAAAAACCCCACACAATTCACAATTCCACATCAAGACCAGCAAAGAAAGGGGTTTTATTTGTGAAAGGGAATTATTTTCTCTCTGTTGGCTGTAAAAATAATGCAAAAATCATGGTATAAACAGAGATAAACCCTACTGTTATCTAGGTAAAACCCTTCCACACATTTTACTATTCCTAATATTGCCCGAAGAATTAACGCCTCAAAATTAAACAAGTTGGGCCTTTTTAAATATTGACCTAGTCACCAATGTTTTCCTTTTTCAGAATTCATTAGACACTGACATGACTTATTTAGAAACCAAAACACCTGATCTATTCAGTATCCTATGAACGATACAATACAGCCTGGGGGTGCACATTTTTTAGCTCCATAATTCCATTACAAAATGTTTCCGGTGTAGTTGTGATGTCTTTGCATATGAAGATCAGCATCTTTAACAGACAAGAGAATCTGAATGCTAATTTCTCCTGAAAACAACCACTAGTACAGGAATCATCAGGCCTTGCTGAAGTATAAGCTGTGTTAAAACCAGCGTTATTCCTTTACGCATTTTTAAATGCCAATAAACTACCTTAGTCCCCACAGGTCTGTCATAATTCATGCATGCCATTATCCCATTTTACTGCTCTGGAATATGTTCTGAATACAGTTCTTGTTTCATTTCTTCTGGGAAAAGGGAGAGGTTGCTACTTCAAACTGCTTCATCTGAAAAATTTCATAATTAACTCAATGTTAATTCTGTGCTCCAACACAAACATAATCACGTTATTAAATTAATATTTAATTATAAAATAATCACTGTGCAATATAAAGGGTAAAAACAAATTACAGAATGATTACAGGATAATTAAATATTTATCATTGAAACATCTGAGTGACAATTTGTGACCATAATGTGCTAAAAAGAATTTTGTCCATACCAAACTGCTGCGAACCACAGTCAGTCTCTTTCCTTATCTTTTACACTCAGATTAATAAGCAAGGTTTTATCATCTTTTTGTGAGAGTAACCATGGGTTTTTACTCGGCTATATTATCCTCTGCCAGTAAACACACAATTATTAATACAAAATTGTGTTACTCAGTCAAAAGGAGTAACTCAGCTACTTTTTATTACTGTTCATTAAGAATAATATGGAGTACCAATGTTTTCTTTTCCTCATATAAGAGTGTAATAATACAGGAAAACAAAAGGCCTGAAAACTTTTGAGTTTTATTGAAAGGAGAGAGACAAGAACTCCTCCATGGCCAGGTCCTACATCACCTAAAACCCCCTGGGCTCAGCCTAACCCACTTTTGATATTCTAAATTCACAGGGAAAAGCAGCTTCTCAGGAACACTCCCAGCTGCACTGACAGACTAAATCTCCTCCCTCAGCCACAGACACCAACCCAGGCACCAACCCCTCCGTGCACAGAGCGCGTCCCTCCCTCCGCCTGGCAGCCCGGGCTCAGAGACCAGCAGGTCTGGCACTCTGTGCCTCACCGTGGGAATGAGCACTGAAGTTTTCACAGGGAAGTTCCCCCAGAAGCTGCTTCTTGCAGAGACAGAAGCAAACATGAGAAGAAAGCGAGTGTGTTACTCCACTGATGAAAACAGCTTCCCTTGAAATTTCTCTGAGTGATGATCTAAAAGACAGCCATGATCCTTAGGGCTGGAATCTGAAGGTTAACCAGGAGCAGTATCTGTACTGTCTGTACGGAAAGAAAATAAAAATGCTCCAGAAAAAAAAGATGCTAAATTTGACATAGCTCTAATACATGATCCTAAGAATAAAGTTAAAAGTATTTCTGCCACTGCCGTACAATGAACAGCTATTTCTGGGCCTGAAAATGATCTTCTTTTTTCTTGCAAGCACTGGTGGTGGCACAGAGGAGATGTCACTAATCTGCTTTGTTCTCCAAACCTAGTGACAAAGGTAAATATTGCCAGAGAGCTTCTGCTGTGAGGCTCTCCAGAAGGCCCATGCAAACCTTTGCTTTGCCTATTCTCCCTTTCCTTTTTTTAACACCAAATTTAATTTACTTGTGAAATTGTGGAAAATTCTCAAAAGAGCTCCAATTTCATCACTACTGAATAGCAAAAAGCCAATTCTTTTACAGCATTTAAGTTTCTAAATTGAGAATCTTTGTATTCCTACAAGATATTTTACTGTGAGAGTGTAAATGAGCACAAGAAAGCCCAGAAAAAAGAAAAATCACACTTGGGAAAGGTAAACTTCTTCAAAGAACTCTCCACAGCAGGTTATCAATGGAATCTAATGCAACTTCCTAGGAAGAGCAGTTGCTGAGTGAATTGCTGGAGGAACTAATTACTGAACAGTAAAATTGCAGCACACAGTGCTGCAGAGGTCTGAAGTTCTTGACACAGTTGGCCTGCTTGTGATTTAAATGAAAGAGCTGGATAGGAAACTTCGAGGCAATAGGGAGGACAAGGAGGTGAAAAAGTATTTTCTTGAAATGAAACAGAAGGTAACAACATAAATCAAGAAATTAAAATCAAGCCTGGGCTAACTGCAAGTCAAAAATCAATTTGACTGGGCTAGAAGAGCTCCTTCAAACATGGATATAAAAAAATTCCATGTGAGTGAAATGCTGAATTGAAATAATTGAACACCACAAAACTTTTCTGCAGAGATTCTTAAGAAGAAAACATTCCAAGCTCAGCTAAGTGTGAATATTGCTAGACAGCAATAAGTTTAACACAACTGATGCCTCCACTGTAAATTCATAGCTTACCATCAATACCACTAATAGGACTGACAAAGCAAAGAACTCAAGTAACAGGTTGAAAATATGCATTGGAAATAAGTTCAATAGCACAAGTAATTATCCTGGCACGATCTCTGTTTAGTCATACAAAAATTAGTAGAGCTAAGGAAGGAATATCTGATGCACAGTAAGGAATTCTTAAAAAGTTTGCAACCTGAAAAATAACACAGACAGAGATAAAAGCCAGGCCTTCATATGGTAAGCTAAATATGTTTAGTATTTTATTAAAAATGTGTTTAGGAGTTTTTTGTTATGATGGCAGTGTTTAATTAAGGAAAATAAGAAGGATGGATCTTTGTAGGATATGGGATTTCAGAAGACATTACAACCCCATTGACTGTACACAGCCATGGCCTCACTCTGCACAGATGGGAGCCCTTCCAGACTTGTTTTGAAATCCTGGATTGGCCATAAGCTCACACCTTCCCTGGTTGACTCCACCAGGATTAGTCATTTATTCAGACACCTTTGCACCAGTTGGGCATTAAACATCTTTTGCTTATGCCAGCACAAACCTACAGCAATCTTGCTTTACATCAGCATGAGACAGGAATGCAGAATTTAACATCAATTACAAACTGGCTCTTCCTTTAGCTGTTGCCAAATAGCAAGGAATTATTTGTTGCTTCCTAGGTATCTTGGTGATTAATGAAGTTTAAGAAGGGCACCTTCACTAATAATATGTGCCTCACATTGATCATGTTTCCAGCAATCATTAGTATTCATTAACAGCAGTCAACTTCTTAATTCCTTTTTGCTTAAGTCCAAATTATTGCAAGTTATTTACAACACCCTGTAGGAAAGAACAAAGCTCTCACAAAATCTTAATGGCTTATTCCCAGATCCTCATATACCAGCACTTCTGGGAAATACATGCACACTGCAAAAATATCCTGGCTGATAGTCCACAGAATTAACTGCACATAAAACTCTCCGTACAGAGTAAGCAGAAGATAAACTTGCATCAGGCACATGGCAGAAACACAAGATACAGGAAGGTAAAATAACTCACTCGTTTAGATCTGACTGTCTTCTATAAATCCAGCACTGCAGCCTCCTCCTTCTCCAGGTGCTCTGCTGCAGTGTCTTTGGATCAATCGTGGCATCAAATTATCATGTAATTTGTCTCCACAATCTCACCACAGAGTTCCCAGGCCAGTTCCATACAAGGAACTCTCCCAGCGTGCCTATCAACTCACTTTTTGCTTCTTACAAACCAAATCTAATTTAGAATCATAGAATCACAGAAGATGCTGAGTTGGAAGGGACCCATCTGGATCATCCAGCCCAGCCCCTGTCCCTGCCCAGACCCCCCAGCAACCCCACCCTGTCCATCCCTGGCAGCGCTGCCCAAACGCTCCTGGAGCTCTGGCAGCCTCGGGGCCGTGCCCGTTCCCTGGGGAGCCTGGGCAGTGCCCAGCACCCTCTGGGGGAAGCAGAACCTTTCCCTGATCTCCAGCCTGAGCCTGCCCTGGCCCAGCTCCAGCCACTCCCTGGGTGCTCTCCCTGGCCCAGGGAGCAGACATTAATTCCTGCCCGTCTGCTTCCACTTTAAATTCCTTTAATTGGAAGCAAAAAATATCTTTCTCCAAGCAGAGCCTCTCTTGCCTGCAGCAGTAATTAATAAAGGTTTCTCTCTCTTTATCTCACCCCAAAACTTTCTTATCAGATTTTCTCCCCACATCCAGCTAAGGATCAGGGGGTGAATGAGGAGCTGGAGGGGGCATTTGTCTAGAATCTGTGTCTACGCAAAGATTTCCAGCACTTCTTATTCACAATGGTACCATCCTATTATTTCCGAACATACTTTGGGATATTCCTACACCTCCCCAGCCAGGTTCTCCGCTTTGCACTCTGTGTATAAAAAGTATTCCAAATAATATGCATGCATCCTTCTTATCACTTTTCACTTTTGATTCAAATATTCAAACATTACAATGCAAAGCATCAAAGTTGTAAGATTTATGAATACATCTCCCATCTGGCATTGGTCTGAGGTTCCTAGCTGCAGTAGATGAGTAAATCTGAAATTATAATTCCTTCAAAGACCGTCAGGATTATATAAATTTGCTAAAATCTGTAACATTATGTGAAATGCACTAGGAACATTGCATGCCTCAAGATGCAGTGTGTATATACTCCGTAACAGGAGTTCAGATATAGGAAAACAAGTTAAATCTATGATAATTTTTGCACTGAGGGACATAAGTAAAATATAATGCCATAAACACAGAGACTGCCTTTTGGAGAGTTAGTTTCTAATTCCTCTATTGGATTGAAATAAAATGGAAATATTGTGGTTCACAACCATAAAACACAAATGTACAAGAAAAACACAGACCTCAGGTGAGGAGAAATCTGTTGAAGAAGAAACAGTTGACTGCATTTGAAAATATAAGGGATTTCTGCTGGCATGTCATTCAGGAGAGCTTGCTTCTTTCTTCCTCAGGTGAACTTGCTGTGCAGTAGGAGAACTAAACAAAAGTATTGTCAGAGCTTCACAAACCCAGTGTTCCAACACTCACGTTGTT
Source organism: Edolisoma coerulescens (assembly GCA_013397115.1). Lineage (NCBI taxonomy): Eukaryota > Metazoa > Chordata > Aves > Passeriformes > Campephagidae > Edolisoma > Edolisoma coerulescens. The sequence goes on along the minus strand of VWZW01003067.1, from coordinate 368,641 downwards.
CTCTTGCCGTTTGTGGCCTCGCACTTCCTGTGCCTAATGGAGCATTCTGGAGGCTTCTCATTTGTGTTCACACCTGCCCAACCAGCCCCAGGTGCCCCCACATCCACAGAAGTCCCTGATGTGCTGTAATTCTCCAGCCAAGGCATTTCTTGTCTCTCCCACTCCAGGCTCTCCTCTCTACTTTCACACCAGTGCACTGGAATGAGGAGAGCAAGGTTTGGATGCAGACTTTGGCAGGAAAGGCTGAAACCCCTCCCACACTGTGGAGATCAGCCCTGCCAACCCTGTCCTGAGGACTTTCTTCACGGATGAAGGTGCACCTGGGGCCAGTAACTCCAAAGCTGATTTCTCTGCAGGATCCAAGCAATGTCCTGTGCTGGGATATCATATAATTTCTGATGTAGAAATTTGATTTTGATGAGCAGCTCTGTGGCCTAAGAAGAAATAACTGCCATTATCTTCCTGAAGAGCTAATTTGAAAGCCTGGCAGCTGATAACAAACACAGCTCCAAGCAGCAGCTATTAATGAATGGCTTTTCCTCTCAAATTTTCAGGTCTGAGAAAAGAATAAAGAACTTCAGACTTGTCCATATGAATGATTATGGAGATATTTGTCATCCACAGGCCCAGTTTTATCCATGAGTTAGCTGTGGATTCACCTCTGTTGGTTGGCATGAGGCACTGCAGCCAAAACCCAAAGCAGAACTTCAGCCCTCAGTTCTGCGGAAGACGGGGAGGCATGGTGCAAAACCTGACCCAGCCAAACGGTTAAGCAGCTTAGACATTCCTTTTCCTCTGGATTTCTTTGTAGCAAAGAAACAGCTAAATAAATTATAAAGCAGATTTTAGAGAAAGGCTTGAAAAATTAATGGAAATCTGCATGATCAAGCCTGGGAGAGCCCCATGTGAAGCTGGCTGCATAGCTCTGATCAGATCAGAATAGTCAGGAAACTGTTTCACATCAATGCAGACATCTCTGGGAGTACTTTTATAGTGACACCACTCCAGCATGGTTTATTAGACTTGTTAAGACACATTATAATAATATCTGACAAATAAGTAAATTTGGATCTAGTCCAAAATGAATCTACATATCACGACAGCAGATTTATGTGCTGGTTTAAAAAGATGAAATTATGCAATAGGCATAATTGCCTCCTGAAAAGTAAAGGAGCAAAATAAACCAGTCAGTAAAATAAATTGTTTTTCAGGTGATATAACTCTTACACCTCCTCTGAACCCTGGCAATAGAAAACAGCTCATGATGAAAGGAAAGAGAAGAGAAATTCCACTTCACTTGTCCCATTGCTGGGCTCTAAAACCAAGGCAAATCAAGGGATGTGAATTTACAGCAGAGAGCTTTATTCTCACTACTACTTGAACATAAAAAATAAAAACAAGGATTATTCAGTGCTGATATTGGGGAACTCCAGGTAGCACTGAACACTAACACTGCCTTGCTGCTCTTTCTCCAACATCCTGCTTTTTCTGGCTCAAACTTTAGCCAACTCTCTTGGCATTTCCTCTACTGGGTCTCTGTCTCTCTTTCTCTCTGGTTGAGCTTTTCTTTCTCATTTTTGGTACTTTCCTCCTGCTCAGCCATTTTTGAGACTGGCAGTAGGAGAGAGGAATTTTGCACATGTAAAATAGTTCCCAGACTTTTTTGTTTTGAAGCCTGCCAGCATTTCCACACTTCCCACACACGTAAGCAGGCGCCCCAAGAATAACAAGCAAAAGAATCTGTTCTCAGTGACTGAACTGAAGCCTCTCACAGCTCAAACTGTTGGATTTTGCTGACCAAACTTCACAAGTATTGTGTCTCTGGGGGGATGTGGATATTAAATTCATGTTCCAATGCCCTGTGCTCACTAAGCATGTCCTGCCCTTTGGTAGTGGAGAAAGGTTTTAATGATAATTGCTGTTGCTGCAATCAGGTATTGGCATAAAAATCTGAGATCTTTTGTCTCCTTGCACTCTGCTGGCATTCTGACACCACTGAATCACGAGCTAAAGAAAGAAAGAAAAGGAGCAGTCTGAAGGTGCAAAGAAAGTGCCAAAAAGCTGACTTGTTAAAGAAGAGGAGGTTGATGATAAGCAAAAAAAAAAAAAAAAACCAACCCAAAACAAACCAGGGTTAGTATTTCTGAAGGATAAAGAGCTGGGAGGCAGACACAAGAAGGAGCTGAGTAAGAAAGATCAGGTTTTGTAGTCAGTCCATTCTTGGTGGGGAACAACAGATAATCATAATGTACCTGCAAGAAGAGGCCAAATGCCAGCTGGTTCTCAGCTTTTAAAGGTATGTACGGTTTAGTGTCACTTTTATTTTGTATATGTTTGGTGGAACACATATGTGCTGAGAGCAAGTTCAGAAATGAAATTTCAGTTTCTCAGAAATTTTTATTTTCAAGGTAAATAACACTGAATTAGGACAATGAGCCAAAACTTGGGAGCTTGTACTTATTGCCAAAATATGGCTTTTCTAGAACAAAATATCCACTTCAAAGTACCAAAATACTTGCTAAACCTTAGAGCAGGACATCCAAGCAACTTTGGCATTTCTAGATGGATATGGATAAAATATCTGTCATTTCCATGGCTATTCACCACTGACTAACATAGGAGATTTTTATTCTGACTGTGGAACTTAATTTCAGTCTGCACCTGCCACAACTCCTATCCCAGCTCATTAGGGATCCCCCACAGTCAGGAAATCTGGAGAGCAGATGCCAAGCAAGTTGGTCTGCCTAGGGATCTAGTCTAGAAGCCATGGATTATGAAATCACATGGCAAGTGGTTCCAAATACATGACCTCAGGAAGTGTTGGGTGCTTGGCAACCCATCTGTATTCATCTAGAGCCAGATGAGCAATTTAAGAGAAAATGAAGTTTCATTACGAGCTCATAAAAATGGAAACCACTTACATGAAATGCTTCCAATCAGATAATATGAAAAATTGAACTAGTGAAAAAGTCACAAAATACAAGATCTATTGCTAGTACAATGATCTGGTAAATAAATTCCAAAAAAAAATATCTCATTTTCATGTTCTCCTCCATTGTTGGGTCATATCCTCATAAATTCCTGAAAACTCTTACCAAAGGAATACAAAGAGCAGTTTCCTCCTGTGGGAAAACACTCAATATTGTAATGGCAGCACTTACTACAATTTATAGTTTGCTGCCAAACGACACACTGTGCACAGAGCACACTGCTACAATGCATATAACATCAGTGCTGTTTTTAAAATCATACAAAAAGGGGATATTTATTGAGACGAAAACCTGCCCCTCAACAATGCACAGTTGTTGGAGATGATAGAGGAAATCACACGATATATTTCACAGTAGTACCTAGGAGAAAATGCTTCAAATCAAATGTGCTTTCTGGATGAAGGAGAGCACACAGAGCAAATCCACACGGAGAACCTGTGACAACAGAGTGCAATTACAGTTACAACTGATCCAAACACTGCTCTCCAAAAGCAAACGTTTTTTAGAACTTCTTTGGGACCTTTGTGGCAATTTAAGGTGGCTTCTTTAATGATGGAACTCTTACAACAATGGGAAGAACTCTGTGCCATAAAATTGAGAAACGCTTACTTCTCCTCTCCCACATAACACACAATCATTCTGATTACCACTCCACACTAGAGGGATGTTTCAATTTAAAGCTCTTCAAGGGGCTGCCAGGAATGCTCCTCTCAGTGATAAGTCCATTGTGCAAGACAAGTGAGGAGAGCACTGCCTTCCTAAGGGCCAGGAAAGTGTGTTACTGCGTTATGTACAGCCAAGTGACAAAACAAAGAGAAATGTGGAAGATGTCAAAGAGAATCCAAGACCAGAAGCATTAACAAATAGTCTGAAAAAACACACAATGTTTTGGGTTTTCTCTCTCCCTCACCCACTGGTCTTCATATACTTTGACATTTAGAAGTGATGGAAAACCTTCTGATGGAAGACTGAAAGCTGTGATCAGCAGGTTAGCCAGGAGGTAACTTTGTTCTTCAGGCTGAGCAATCACTGTCAGACCTATTACCTCACAAATAGGAAAAACTCTTTGAGGATGGGCAGGTCGATGGCAGCCTTGGCTGCAAAGACCACACGAAGATCCTGGGAGAAGTGAGCAGAAAAAAACCCCAGCTGAATTAGAGCTCTGAAGTTCAGGAAAGGAGATTTTAGCCTGTTCAGGGATCTGCTTGGAACAGCACAAAATGAGACGTTTTAAAGTGCAAAGGGGTGCAAGAAGGCAGCAGGCCGTGATGAGGGGAAGCATTTCAATCAAGGAAGGTTAAACCACAAAACGCTTTAGCAAATATCAAGGCCCATATGACTTGAGGGTGCCCAGTGATTCTGTCAGTGGCAGTGGGAGACCACTCCCTACCCCTCTGAAACATTCCAGGAGCCACTTGAGCTGCCCAGTGCACAGACCCTGAGCAATCTGCTTGGAAAAGCACCACTGCACAGAGGGACAAGAGCAGGGGATCCAGAGAGGCCTTCCAAAATAAATCATTCTATGTTTCTACAATCAAACTGAAGATATTTTGGCAAAAAAAAACCCCCAACAAAATCCAGGATTATTTAGATTCTTTGTAATAAAATCACTTGTGTATGAATGAGTATTGCTTTAATCTCTCTTATGCTGCACGTATGCTCTGATAAACAGAAAGTACAGATGTACTGCATTTGAGAGAGGATATAAACAAACGTTAATCTGTTAATAAAAACACATTTCTTGGTACAAAAATTTAAATAAAAATGCGCTTTATTAAAACATATTTTCCTTTCTTTGTCAAATATCCTGTGCCATGATTATTATTGCATTTACAACAATCTGCCACTGGCAGGTTACAAGCCCAATGCTGTATAGAAAAAAAAGCCTGTTTCACTAATATTTTTTTAAATACTAGTTTCCTATCCCTGGAGGTATTTAAAAGCCATGTAGATGTGGCACTTAGGGACGTGGTTTGGTGGTGGGCCTAGCAGTGCTGGCTTAATGGTTGGATTTGATCTTAAAGGTCTTTTCCTACCTGAAAGACCCTATAAAGTCGTAATTCTATGATTATGTCTCTCTCATTCAAAAATGCCCCTAGATTATTCCAACGTCTTCATTGCAAATTGGATCAGATTCAAAGGTCAGGAATGGTACCAGAAGACTGGCTAATCCCCCAGCACAAGTAATGCAAAAACCTTTATAAATTAGTCACTGTAAGAGTGAATTTACCTCCCTTTCTCCAGGCCTGGTGGTGGCGAAACTCCTTCAGAGACTGAGGAGAGGCAGGATTTTACCTGTGAATGGAACTAAAAATTATCTAAGCTGTTTGGTGGGTATTTACAGAGTTTTCCCCACAGGAAATCTGTGCCAGTCCATCAGGAGCCTGTTTAAGTTTGTTAGAGTTGGTTTTGCCCTGTTTTGCTGACACCTGGGTGTCGAGCTGGTGATGCTTCTGCCCCCTGTCACTGTGACCAGGTGCCACCAACCCTCACAAGGAACACTGCAAATCACAAACACTCCTTCTCAGGTGGCCTTGGCTTTGGAACAGAGACACACAGCTGACAACTGCCAATTATTTCATCTTTTGTGCCCATTTCCCTCTGGGACACACACAGAGTCCACTGCTGAACATGAGTAAGCTGCAGATGTCTTCATTCTTTTGGAATTTAATTACAGGGAGGTGTCTTTTGAATGGGTTGCACTTGTAAGCAGCAGCAGACAAGAGAGATGAGAAATAAAAGAAAAATAAACGTTAATGTTGGTAACAAGAAGACAGACACGATGCATAACTTTTATAATAACAAATAAATATTACCCATTTTGTTTGAAAATTGCAAAGCTGTATCATGGCAAATAACCATCTGTCTTTGTAAAGGAACCAGGAGTGTTCTGGAAGTTTACTGTGCTCTCAGTCAAACATGGCATGTAAGCATCCGTTCAATTCTAAGAACCTGTACAACCCTGGAGATGTGAAAATGTATAAAAATGGACTAAGGGCACGTTTTAGCTGACCACAGTGACATTATTCACTTGTTTAAAAATGTTTTGGACAGAGAAATGTGCAAGCAAAGCACAGGTCTCAGACTATAAGGAAAATTTTTCTGAAGTCCTATCAAAATGATCACAAACTCCATTTTAAATCATAGCACACCTCTCTTCAAGCAGCTGACACAGCTCACAAGAAGGGAGTAGAGAGAGCACAGTGCAGATTATTGGTGACAACACTCATCTTAACCATCAGGGGGAAAAAAAATCATAAACTAGTACCAAAGAAATAAATGCAGAGTTGGATTTTAAAGTAAAAACCCTTTAGCTCAAGTATAATAGTTACTACTGCATTCAGCTACAAGTGCCAACACACTTGGTTGGTTACAAAACCACAACTTCTCTTCAGGAAAAAGCAAATGCTAAATAAAATAACTCCAGATAATTCATCCTTCTTCATAACACTTACTGAAGTAAGAAGTTCCAAAAACGTTGAGAGAAGTTCAAGAGAAACAAGCGGCACAAAATTAAACTGTTATACCACCCACTAACAAAATGTGCGGATTTCGGTCATCTCGTATCTCAAGGAGAGCTCCAGGCACTTGCTCAGAGTAAGCGTACACTCAGGCATCCTTCAGAATAAGGACCTGTACTTGCTTTGTTCAGAGAATCATGGACTAGTTTGGGTTGGAAGTGGCCCTAAAGATTGTCTTGTTCAGCCTCTGCCACGGGCAGGGACACCTCCCTCTGTCCCAGGCTGCTCCAAGCCCCAATGTCCAGCCTGGCCTTGGGCACTGCCAGGGATCCAGGGGCAGCCACAGCTGCTCTGGGCACCCTGTGCCAGGGCCTGCCCACCCTCCCAGGGAACAATTCCTTCCCAATATCCCATCCAGCCCTGCCCTCTGGCACTGGGAAGCCATTCCCTGTGGCCTGGCCCTCCAGCCCTTGGCAATTGTCTCTCTCCATCTTTCCTGCAGCTCCTTCAGGCCCTGCAAGGCCGCACTGAGCTCCCCCCAAAGCTTCTCCTCTCCAGGCTGAACAATCGCAGCTCTCGCAGCCTTTCCTGCCAGCAGAGCTGCTCCATCCCTCTGCTCATCCTGGTGCCTCCTCTGCATTCATTCAGTGCTTACTCGTTTTACATAAGCACAACAGCAAAAGCATCTCCCTCCGAATCCATCAAACAATTCCTCTTGTAGAGGTTTTTGCAGTAATTGTGCATGGAAGTGCAGCATGTACAGTGCTGCTGATAAGTGTTGGCACAGCAGGCACTCCATAATAAGCCACAGAGACAGTAAAGTATTGCAGCAATTCAGCACAGAGACAAAGAATTCCAGCCATGGAGTCATCTGTCTACACAAATCTAGGAAAAGCAGGAAAAATGACATCTTCACTGAGGCAAATAATGTTCCCAACATACCAAGCCATGTAAATCATTGCAGGAGAGCACATGTTCATCTTCATGAGCAGACTATGTGCTGACAGGTAGATCATTCACAGCACTGACAGGCATGTGAGGACTTCTATTTTCTCTTACTTGACTTTCCAGCACCCTGCTTACTTCATACATTTCAGTTGGAGAGAATAAAATAATCCAGCACTGATAACTGTTGCCACAGAGATTATTCTGGCATTACATATTCAACAAACTTTTTTTTCCACATTAACTAGACTAAGACTTTCAGGAAGAACTTGTCATATCCTGACCAACTCATGGGATAAATGCCAATTGAGTCCAAAGTCATTCATGAAAAGGAGTCATTCAGAGATGGGCTTTGAACAGAACCAACAGAGATCAGAAAAGAGATCTTTATCTCACTGTGGCCAGTTCTCTGAAAAATTAAATATATAAGCCATAAAATTATTACATTATATTCAGGAATTCTCCTTGATTTCAATCCATGGAAGAATGGCATCTCACACTGCAGCCATTCTGGTCAGAGAGCACAGAGAGGGGAATAAGAAGATTAGAGAAGACAACACCATAGAAGGACTGGCTAGAACAGTGTGAGAAAGAGCCATTAGAATACTACAGAGATTTATAAAATCACGAGAAAGAGTGAGGAAAATAAATGTGGAGCAATACATTTTCTCACAGTACAAGAACCAAGAAACCATCAATACAATCATTAGGTAGCATATTAAAAGTCAAAAAAGGAAAGTAATGGTTTAAGTAATTTTTAACACAATACATATTTATGTTGTGAAATTCATTGCCACAAGATGTGGTGGAACACAAGAATATCTTTAAAAAGTCTGAGTTATAATTCCTGGAAGATTCTTCACTAGTCACAATCAAATGCAATGAATGCTTTTCAAAGCATTTCCAACTCAATAAATCTCTGCCATTGTCTGCCAGAAGCTCAAAGAATAAAGAGGGGAAGGATCGCTCTGCACCTCCAACATTTCTAATCCTTTTTGCTGGAAACACTTAATGAAAATTCGGCAGCTTCAGGTATTAGGAACAAGATACAGTGTATGACAACTCTCAAATTCACATTATCTCCTCAGGAATCCTGAAGGAAATCACACTCAGAGCGCACTGTATTTAAAGGTCTTCCTTACACAGGTGACTTTAGGCTGCATCACGTATAACAACATTAGTTCCTAACAGGGACAGACAAACATGACTAATTGATAAGATTCAGACATTGTTATTAAGTCCTTTCTCAAACCAGCACGGAAGTTTCAAACTCACTAAGCTCACCAAAAACCAAAGTTCTCAAAATCCTGCCTAAACCATGAGCTACATATTTGGTATCCTGGATAATATCAGTTCATGCCATACATTTCTAACCTTCTAATACTGCAATAAATGACAGCCAAGACACATGAAGCCATGAAAACCAAACCACAAAAAGTACAAAATTAGTGCATGCAGGGATTTTTTTTTCCCTCTTCGCTGTCCTGTTGCAAGTTTGGCGAGTACTCTTGTGATTGCAGTTACCAGAAATGATATATTAAGCCCTTGCTATTTTTTTCTGAGGAATTGGAACAAAGAGACAGAGCTTCAATTCCGTTTAACATCACACCAGAGCTACTGGAAAGAAAGCCTTCCTACTTCATTAAAAAAAAAAAAGAAAAGAAAAAAATTGAAGCAAAAATTAGGTGTATTTCACATGCTATGTTCAAGCCAAAAGGACGTGGAGCAGAACAATCCAGAAACATGATGTGTTTGCACAGCATTCTCCAAATACTCACAAAATCCTATGCTACCATACCCACAGTCATGCCAGGAGCAATGACCACACTGGGAAAGTCACAAGAGAACCTTCTCCTTGAGCATTATTGACCTTGAGAACGAACGAATCCACAGTTCCCGGTGCTGCAATCCCATCGTTTACACTCCTGTGGACGCTGAGGGGTTGGCATCAGCGAAGATTCTGGGAATAGTTCAGTATTTCAAGGGCATTTGACCATGGAAATCCAAACGTAGATCTCTGCCATGAATTATTACTCCCTTACAACATTTGAAATAAAATATCACCTTTTGAGCTGTATTTAAATTACAAGAGTGCCCCAAAAACGAGTCCTGAATGCCTAAAGAACTGAAGCACTGATGTAGTCCTTTTGATCTGAGGATCACAAGCTGCCTGAAAACACTTTTCACAGACTTTTATAAGTTGCAAATGCCTCTGTGACTGAAATGTTGCTTTTAAGGAAACAGAGAGCCCCAACCTGATTCAATTTGTGACAACAGCAGGTTTTAGCTGACGTGCCCATGCCCTTTCCACACCAGGCTCTGGTCCGTAGGGTCTAACTCTGCTCCAGAAGGAGGTCATCTCAGAGCAGAATCAAAGTTTCTTAGTCTGACATCCTCCTTTGTTCAGAGAATGGCCAGAGGTCTCTCCACCCACCCCGACCATGCAAAATGGAGGGGACTTAGTACATGTCAAAAGTCCATCTACTGAATTAAAAGCACTGAAGCAATAGAAGCCAGCAGTAAATATAGTGAGCTTAAAGGTCTTAATATGGCCTTAAACCCAAAGATTATTGTCTTATTAAAAGTCTGGTGAAATCTCAGTTTGGGGTTGGACACAGCTGGAAAAAATATTATCTTGGAAGTTACTATCTGTTTTCTCTCAATTTGCATTATAGACTACTTTTCTCTATATTGGATAAACTATTGACAGGGAAAATCTTCCTGTTGCTAAAAATAATTTGGAAAATTGTTTGTATTGATTCTTGATTCAATTTCTAATTGATATCACTAGTATTCCATGTTTTGCATCTGTTCCTACATTTTATGCAACGTACTTTACCTATTAATTTTAAACCAGAAATGTGTTCCTCAGGAGATGGATGCCATTTTTTTCCTACTTGTCATGCTTATGTTCATAATGACTTTACCAAAAATCACAAAGGGATAGTTTGAGTTAAAATTTTATTAACTATTACTAATGCCACGTGTCCTGAGTATTTCCTAACTATGTATAAAACTGATCCTTTAAAGATTAGAATTCTATTTTCCATAAGTTTCTATCAAGTCTTTTAACAGCGCTCTGCACTGATATTTTAATGTACACTTACTTTATAAACAAAATACTTTCATCCTACAGATATGTGCTCATTATTTGTCAATCTTGACAGTTTCTGTGTTCTGCTCTGTCATAAACCACTTTCCTTGGGAATCCCTAAGGAATGCCTGTTTATCCTAGGGAATACCTCCTTCCTATCGGCAGATGTAATTGAGGAATCTTCTTTTCACCTGAAAAACACCCATCAAACCCCCAAACAAACAACAAACAAACTCCATCAAAACAAACAAATCAACA
>VWZW01003067.1:328122-357886 GCA_013397115.1 Edolisoma coerulescens | reverse complement strand
ACAAACAAAAACACCCCCCCCCCCCCCCCATCTTTCAGATAATTGTGCTGTTCAAAGGAACCACCTTTAAATTTTTTAGGAATGTGGTGAAAAATACAGTGAAGAACATGCATTTCCTGTAAACACCTAGGAGACAAAAATGAGCTGACCAAAAAAGTACACGTGGTGTGCTTCAGTCACCACAAAATTATGAATGAACTTTTCTACTGATTGACAACAAAAATCCGCAGTCCTCTAAAAGAGATTCACTTTACAAGGAAATGGTGACAACTCCCCGGGAGCAACAGAAAATTTTAAATTCAAAATCATGTACAGCATTTTACTTTCTAATCAAACGCTTGCTAGATTATGGATTTGATAAGGTGCACACAGCCACTGACGACACTTGTGATGAATGTTACTCGTCAATAGCCGGTCATTTATTTCTCCAAAATCAAGTGTTTAAGTCGTTGAAAAGGTTGTGAAGGAAAAAAAAAAAAACAAACCCAACAAGAATAGCAGCAGCAACAACAGAAAACAATCCGCAAGGACCTCCTTAATTCTCTTTTCTGTAACATTTGAAGTGAGAAAATGAGGAATAGTTAAATACATTCTGTGCTTGACTGGTACGCAAAACTTCCCGTCAATGGATGCAAACTCCTACAAAGATCTGCAGTTTAGATGAGAGAGCTGCAGTGGGGACCAGAGAAAAGAATTTTGCCTCAAGGATAGCACAGAAGAGAAAATAAATGTCAGGTTCGGAACAGATGTTAGAAAGCTTATCAGGAGATTAAGCTGGTGAAATGCCCGAAACACAAAACATGCCTACACCTCGTAAGATGCTTAGCAAGGTGCATCAGCACCACCCAAGTACCGCAAAGGAGAAAGGGGAAATTTTCTTTTGTTGTCTTCGTTTCTGACATATTCTTTAACCTATCCCGAGTCTGTGCTGCTTTCCGCTGCTTCCTACAGCAGCTGCCTCTCCAAGGCTATCAGCCAGCTCTCTATCTCCCTCCCCCGTGTAATTCTGTCATTAGCCCCAAATCTTCCTTCTGTCGTCTTCACAACCCCTGGGCCTTTAGTTTACTCCTCCTCTTGTCTTTCCTTATCCGCTTCATCCTACTCCTATTTCTCTCTAGTTATCCTTCACATAGCGAATTTTTTTTTACTCTTCCCTGACAAAAAAACAGGTCTAGAAAAAAAATACAGCATCCTACCATTTTATTACTCACTCCTTGATACATTATTTCTTTTACTGTGTTATCAGTTTCCATTTCAAACTCTTTGATAAGAGGATTACCTGTTGATCTTTAGCACCTCTTCTGCACTGGGTAGCACTAATAGCTGTTTCCTTGGCATTATAATATAATTTGTTACTTGCAGGCAATGAGTTCCATGGGATTTCAGTCTGACCCACAACTCCAGAATTACATCCTTACTTGTGATTCTCTCTACAAGATGTAATTATTTTCCCCACCTATCACCAACGTAGAGGTTAGTTTTAAAAGGTTATCAGTAACAAACATCTGTGCTGTCTTCTCTACCTTATTTTAATGGACATTGTAACAACACATCACAGTCATGCACCTCACAAAAAGCAAAATTTGTACTTTGTTTACTCATGTAAAGGAGAAAATTTATCTTAAAACATTTAACTGTGTTTAGGGAATTTTGCAGCATTTTTATTCTGAAATAAAACAGTTCCTACATAAGCCAGAAGGGCACTCCACATTCTAAGATTTGAGCTCTGCTTAATAATTGACGTTTTTTATTCAATTGTTCATTGAAAATTCAAGTTTTTGATACTAAAGAACACAGTTTAAATGAAAACAGGATCCCTGGAGAATTTAATAGCATACTTCCCATAGGTTAGACTTTCTGAACAAGTCAGCTTTTATCAGCAATAATTGAAGTTGCCAAATTCAAGAACAGAACTGATGTGGCTACACACTGTGAAACCATTTAGTGACAGCACAAATACAGAACACTGTAATTAGCTGCCTAACTGTTGGTAGAAAAAAAAATGTGCAATGTGCTGCCACCTCTCCATAAATTTCTGAGAAGTGCTTATGTTGTGCATTATTTCTAGAGTCATCAACATTTAAGTGGTTTGGTTTGCCCATCTGTACTTGTAATGAATTGATTCATAACTTTATGTAACTAAACAAAGATATGTGAAATATATTGAAGTAAAACACTGTGTCATTGAAAGGTCATTATTCCAAATACACAACAGCACCTGCATTTGAAATTTCAGTTTGACTTGTGTAAAAGCATTCTGAAGGACTACCCAAAGAATGCGTTAAAAGTGATTTTTGTTCGTATCAAGTACATGATGTTGCTTGCCTTTAAGCTGTTTTAGAGCCATTCTTATTCAGTGAAGATTTTTTACTTCAAAGAACAGAGGTTTACAGGAGGTCTCCCCCTTGGTGCAACTTCACAGCTGCAAAGGTGGAGAAAAATGAGTGAGCACCACAGAGAAGAAAAACAAAACATGTTTTTATACAAAACTCCCAGGAAAGATGGCTATGAATGTGCTTTTTGACTTTTGACTTACATTTGTGTTATACTGCTTGACTTGAACTTCAGTGTAGCCTTTCTCCTGGCCATGAAACTCAAAGTATGCACAGAGGATATGTTACACTCACAAAAAGCAAGAAATATGCCCCATTTTGCTGCTTCAGAAATTTACCTACCATCACCAAGCAGTTTACTGAATTCCATGTAGCAGGACTGCCCAAAACTTTAACCTTTACCAGCCAAAAGTAGAAGATATAAAGGACATTTTATTATCCTACCAATTTTCCTCAGTCTAAATCCTTTCAACACAGCCAAAGGCAAGTGTACCAAGGAAAATTAAGAGGAAAAAAAAGAAATGAGAGGGAATTTCTTCTCATGATTTTTAATGTATAAAGATGGAGTTTCATATTTATGTAATTTTAAAAATAATTTCCTACATTTATTTTACAAATATAGATGTCCTAGTTTTCAAAAGTAAGTAGTTTATAATTCTGAACATATGTTCAGAACACCTTTAGTGTCTTCTTTGCCTATTTCCTTTAATCTCTCACTTGCACAGGTATCAAACTATGATTCAGTCACTCAGCTGGTTTGAAGATTTACAGTTTGCTGTTACAAGGACAAATTGAAGGAGCTTGTGACTTCTTGGACACACTCACTGCAACTTTTAAAACCAAATTCCCCTCTCAGAGCAGGACACAAGTGATGAGACATGACATCTCCATTCAACTCTCCAACCCTCTCTGCCATCAGCTCCTGATGCTAAAATTGTCCTCCCAAGCTTTACTTTGGGCAGCACTTCATGGGGTTGTTTGGCTGGGGCTTGAGGTTTCATACCAGCCTCTTTCACTGAGGATTCCGCAGCTCTTGTACTGTGCTTTCAAAGGAACAAAAATCTTCAAAAAAACCAGACCATTTAGAAAGGTACTGACATTCTTGTGCCTTTTCTTGACCTAAAGACTTCCTGCAGTTTCAATTCTCTGCTTCTGTGAAGCATCTAAAATGCTATTCAGGTTCTGAAGTGACTGGCAGCATTTAAACTCCATCCACAACAGAACTACTGGATATTAACTTGGGCACAGGCACTGGGCAGCACAGAGCTATCAAAATTGACTTCAGGGATGTCTCAAGAATTATTGCATTTGCTGTGTATGCAACAGCTATTTATCCCAGGTTCCTGGGCATCAGGAAGCTGAGCAGAGCTCCAAAACTGGCCTGGCACATAGAAGACCAAAAGACCAGATACTGAATGCAAGGAAGGAAAGGACAGGAAGAATTTAACAAATAAATTCATACTTGAAATACATTAAGAGGTGGTGATCTGTGTGTACCCCTGTGGCAATCAAGCCTGGATATTCACAGAGCTCCCACCAACACCTTCTGTCTGTGCAAATTAATATTCTTAAAGTCATTGGGCAGACAGAAGAATTTTGGAGGTAAGGAACACATTCCTTTATTTTGTACAGGACCAGAGCACAGTGCCAATGACACCAAGGTCGTGGGTTTGATCCCCATGGGGGCCATTCACTTAAGACTTGGACTCAGTGATTCCTCTGGGTCCCTTCCAACTCAGAATATTCTCTGATTCTAATACCAACAAGATTTGATATTTAGGTAACACTAGAGATGTACACTCAGGAAAACCTGGCCCCTCTCCAACACTTCTGGGCAGTTTCATGTGCCTGATCACTGCATTTGCTCACTGCACTCATTCCACAAACAGAAGACAAGTCCCATCTATTTGGAAGAAACTTTCCATAAAATTTCAGAATGGTGCAGCATATAAGCACCAAATATACTGCTGCTTCTGGAGAGAGGTTGCCATGGGGCTGAAATGCAGGAAATACACACTACAGCTCAGAAAAATGACTGCAGGACAAGCCCCCTGTGCACTTGCTTTTATTTAATTATCCCAGTTAGTGGTAATGAATTCAACTGTTATAAACTTCTCCTATAACAAGCAACAATGGATTAATTACCACAACAGTTAAATTATTTTGCTGTCAAACCAGAGAGAAATTTCTGCTTCGCTTTCAATCATTTCTAGCACCAAAGACCAAACACTCTTTCATAAAAAGATAAAATAAATGTAAGACATTTTTTGACCATTCAACAACAGTACATGTAAAATAACATTATTCAGAACTCTCCATTGGAAATCTATCTGGAATGGACAAATCATGAAGAAATTTTGAAAAGTAGATATAACACATACTTACACAACATTAATTTGTAGTGAAGAATAACCAGGTGAAACTCTTCACACTTTTGTGGGACATTTCTCATGCGCATATACACATGTTTTTCCCCACAAATAATCTGAAATGTTTTTTATAAATTGTCAGAGAACGGCATCATAGCATCCTAAGTAAGTGTAGCCAGCTAACAATACTGATTGCCTGTATTTATTACTGGGGGTTTCCTTTAGGAGGAGCAGATGGTTTCCATGTGCTCCCAATCAAATACTCTCAACTGCTTATTTGATCATCCACACTAGGTTTTTTGATTTAAATAATTGAGCTTTAGCATTCTGTACTTTTTAAATTTGACCTGCTGCCTGCAGCTCTTTTGACTTGTGGCAAGTGCTGTTGGCTGGTGGCCAGCAGCCTTTTCCTCAGACCCCAGTACGGTCAATTCAGCAGCAAATTAAAAACAGACACTCTGTATTCCTTAGGATAACACAGTCTAAATTCTGTTCTCCAAAAAATCCCTATAGAGGCATACAAGCACAATTAATAATTCAACTATTAACCAAAAATGAAAGACTCGTTTAATCTCATTTAACACTGAGCAGTCTTATGACACATAAATGAGTGGCTTTAACCTACTGTTTATTTAATTATTTAAAGAGTAAAGTCATTTAAAATACAAATGCATAATTTACAGAGAGACAAATAACATTTAAAATCTACCTTCTATTTCTCTTGTCCATTTGTTTCAGAGCCAAGACTCATTGTAAAATCATTCTATTACACTCTACAGCTTGGGTTATTTACTCGAAAACACAAATATGTATTACTGAGTTCTTTAGCTGCTATTCATTGCACAGAAGCAGCACTTGGTGTTCTTTTGAGTTTAGTTTGTTACTGCCACTGAAGCTGGATGTTTTAATGGGATAATATAAGCTCTCTTGCCTGGCAAGTGCAAGGAAATAAGCACACTAGGCTTGTCTGGTTACTGGATGATGGAAATGTATGTTTTTAATTACCACCACACAATTTGGCATATGCTCTCTTTTGGGAGAGTTCTTCAAATAAAAGTTTTAAACATCAGGGTAATTGTTAGCCAAATGCAGGGTTAATTTAAACTTTCGAGGTACTCTAAAAAAAAAAAAAAAATCTGAGAGAGTGACAAAGTTCCCAGGAAAGAGCACAAGCACAAAAATGCACTCACAGAAATCTTAGTTCTTTATAAATGTGTATTGACAGGTCTTCTGAAAATGAAAACACATATAACTGCACTAAGGCATGTTGCCTAAAGGTGGAATTGCCTACATAATTTGGAATATTAAATTTATAAATTAAGTTTGAGTTCTTTTTTAGTTTTCTGATTCGGTCTCTAAAGGTGAGGCCTAAGGAAATTTTATGCTAGATTGCTGACTGGCTATCTAAAATTCCAACACCCAAAACCTCTGGTGGCTAAGTCATCAATGAATTTGACCTAGCCATCAACCAATGATGGCTAGGTCAATGAATTTCTTAGAACAAAATGAGGACTAGCAGGTTGGTTTTCTTCTGTGTGTAGGTGTGTTCAGTGAACCAAACAAAAAAAGTTTAGGTAAGGATAATAAGGGTAATGAAGGTAAGGATAATTGATTTAGTTTTTTGCTCCCATCCTCCCAGAGTTACAATAGTGTATCAGCAAAATATCTTCAGAGCCAAGTAAGGAAAGTAAAACAAAACAAAAAAAAATATTCAGAGTAGTTAAATGCTTCCAAACAGAGAAATGGTGCCCAGTGAGCACCTTGGAAAATGGAAATGTGCAGGGGAGGAGGGAGAACAGACACTGAGAAGCAGTGGGTCCAGACAAGAGATGGATGTGCTCCAGCCCGCTGCCTTCTGGGTTCTGACTGTCGGGGGCAGAAGGTTACAGCACATTAAACAGGAGCTTCTGCACGGGGAGGAGGAATAATAGTAAAAAGGGCAGTACTACCAGTGCTGCCAAAAGCAACAGCACCATCGAGGGAGAGGAGGAGGATTCCATATGCCAGAAGGATGGAGAGCCAGATTTGCAAAGATACTTCAGTACTTAACAAATGTTACTGAGCTCTTAGCTGCAAGACATGTTAACAGTTGATTACTCTCATTGATTACAAAACTGTACAGTAGTTAAACCTCTACATTCCACAGGGACCTAACAGGGTATTATCAGTCACACAGGTTTTTCAGCTATTTTCCACCTACATTCATCTAGCACGTACAAGCTTGGGCAATATTCATCTAGTCCTGACCAGACCCTCAAATTTTCCAAAATGCTGCAATATTTAGATTTAGAAATGTGTACTCAGAAGGTATCTTCACAGTTTGTAAATGAATAAAAAACCTCAGCTAGCACTGACTGAAAAATTCTTGCAGACTTCCC
The DNA here is from genome assembly GCA_013397115.1 of Edolisoma coerulescens. Taxonomy (NCBI): domain Eukaryota; kingdom Metazoa; phylum Chordata; class Aves; order Passeriformes; family Campephagidae; genus Edolisoma; species Edolisoma coerulescens. The sequence goes on along the minus strand of VWZW01003067.1, from coordinate 350,806 downwards.
AGGTTCATCAGCCCAAAGTGTCTTCATTTAAGTTTATTATTTGTTTTTATTTTCTGTTAATACAAAGCACAAAATGAGAGGAATAATTACTTAATACTGTTGAGGTAAAGCTCTTAGATGAGCTGAAGTAGAAAGGGAAAGCAAATCCCTGCTCAAGCTTGTTTAGAGCAGGATGTTGGATGTGTTATCCCAAACCCTACTTCCCAGGCTATGGAATATTGTAGGGCTACTTTCACTCAGTTTTACTATTTCAATTACTTCAGACTGTAAAATAATAAACCACTTGTTAATCAAAAACAAAAAACCAAAAAAACCAAAAAAACAACAGAATTCCAGAATGGTTTGGGTTGGAAGGGACCTGAAAGGTGATCTTATTCCACCCCCTGCCATGGGCAGGGACACCTCCCACTGTCCCAGGCTGCTCCAAGCCCCAATGTCCAGCCTGGCCTTGGGCACTGCCAGGGATCCAGGGGCAGCCCCAGCTGCTCTGGGCACCCTGTGCCAGGGCCTGCCCACCCTCCCAGGGAATGGTTTTGAGGGAAGATAAATCACAGAAAGAGCACTGAATAAAAATGGGAGGTAAAGAGTACAGCTGCTTCCTGGAGAAACAAAGGGGGCTTGGAGGTCTTTGGGGGTTTGTTTTTCAAGGTAATTAAAATATGTTGGTTATGTAAGAGGCTTCTCCTAACTTCAGAAGTGTGCATATGCTCAGAGTGCTCTGCAGAAGCAAAGCCTAACAATATGGAGAAAATAAACACCTTGATCATTACCAGATGGAATTTGTGTATTCGGTGCTACTTAATTTCATAAATACTTAATCATAATTAAAGTCACTAGATGGCTTTTTAAAAGCAGTTAGTTGTTAAGATGATTGGCATTTTTCCTTGCTGTTGATAACACCTAATGATGCACTGCAGAATGGAAAGCTACATTAAGAAATCCAAAAATACCTTCCCTGTACTCGCCACATTAGATAATTCTGAGTTTTTCTTTCCACAGACATTTATTGGTACTTACCACGTAAAGAAGGCTGATGGATGTCACAGGCTCTCTAAGGATACTTTTCAGTTTATTTATTAAAAAGTTTCTGCAACAGATTTTTGTGTGTTGGTTGTTATTTCCCCCTACTCTCTGGCCCCAACCAACACAATTAGTTTCATGGTACCAGCTGAATCACTTCAGAATTTCATCAATTTTTATCTGTCGTTAGATAAGAAACACAGTTATTATGTTCAGCATTTAAACTAAAGCCTTGGGTTCCAGTAAAGTATCAGGACATGAAAAAGTGTCTTCACTTGTTTGTGTAATAGAAAAAAAAAAAAAAATCTATGGAGGTACCGAAGAGGCCAAAACCACAAGATAAAAATGTGATCAGCCTGATGTAAGAGAGTTTAGTAAACATAAATTAGCTTCAAAATCAGATTTGTACAGGTCACCACCACTCACTCCTCTAACAGCCACCCTGACTTCCAGCCAGACCAGAGTACAAATACAGATTCCGTCTTCCAAACCTTCCTTTTTGCTTCTCTTCCCAGTGTTTATATACCTGGATCCTACAACACTGAGCATATTTACTTAACTTTAGGCAAACAAGAAAAGCTCCTTAGTGATGTGCTCTATTTAACTATTTTTTAATTAATTCCAAATACAGAGGCCTTTGTTGTATTTAATTATTCGTATTTTGTGTGACAGACTAATCACAGACATTATCATTAATTCTGAGTAGAAAAAAAGGAGAATATAATATTTTGCTTAAATTTCTGCTTCATTTTTTCCTTCTGGTTAGCTGCATCAGTGGTAAGTTTTCCCTCCTTATGAAGGAAAGGAAAAAATAAAGAATTTGCAAAGCTGACTACCAACTTTGATATTTCTCTGGGAATGTAATCATTAATTCCAATAAGAAATTTAAGTTATGCATAATTTAGGGCTTTTAGTCTGTACAAATACAGCATAGCAATAGAGCAAAACAGTTCCTACCTAAAAGTTTTAAGCCTTAATTTGGCCTGGATTTGTAAAGGAATGCTCGATTTCTCCAAAAATTGAGTTTCCAGTTGTTCACAGTACCTTCCACCAAGCCCAAGGGCTCAAAAATCAGGCTACTTTTAATTTTCAAAGCCTGTATATAGAAGCCAGACTTTGAACACTCTTTCCTATAGAATAAATTCCTCCAGAAGTGCATCTTTTTACACATTAAAAATACAACAACAAGAATAAACAGGAAAGCTCTTCACAGAAGGCACTTCAGGTACTCCACCCTGGATGGTTACAATGGACAGGATGACAGGCTGTGGCTCCCTGGCTCCTCCTTCCTGCCCTTTTGGAACAGAGAAAGGACATTTGCTTTCCTCAGGTGCCTCCCCACAGCCATTCCAAGGTTGTGGGGAGTGGCCTCACAGAGAAATCAGGCAGCAGCCTCGTGCATGAACCCATCAGGGCCCAGGGACTTTTGGATTTCCAGTTTAAACATTCCCTAACTTGGTCCCATTCCACCACAAGAAAGACTCCTTAGGTTTCTGTGGCCTTGTGTTTCTGAAGCAGCTTTGCTGTAGAGACTGAGATGAAGGAGATCTTTGGTACCTCAGCCTTCTCCACACCCTGTGCCCCCAGGCCCCAGCTCAGCAGCAGGCTCATGCTTTCCCTCATATTCCTTTGGCTCCTGATGTATTTATGAAAGCTCTTCTTGCAGCCTTTGATAACTCTCACCAGATTTGACTCCAAGTGGGCTCTGGCTTTCCTAACCCCACCCCTTCATGCTCAGCCTCTCTATATTCCTCCCAGGAATACCTGTCTTTCCTTCTCTCCTCCATCTATTCCCTTTTCATGTTTGAATTTTGCCAGGAGCAGCGTGTCCATCCCTGCAGGCCTCCTGGCCGGGTGTCCTGTTCTCTGGCTAGGCTGGTTTTAGTTTAGATTATGTTACCTTGAATATTGACCAGCTTTCCTGCAACCCTCCTGCCACTAAGGCCCTACCCCTTCCTGCTGAGGGAATCCACTCTCCCTGGGAGCAGAATCCTGAAAAGATCAAAGTCTGGCTATCCAAACAGAGCTTTGGGGTTTCTTATCCTCAGGAAGGAGGTGATTCTTTAAGTGTGGGGTTCCCCCTCGGGCTCTAGCATGGGACACCCACGGGACAGCAACAGCAGTGCCCTGTTGCCCCTGATGGCACATAACTCCTGTCTGTAGCTTACAAATACCCCAGCTGCTCTATAAGGTGACACCACTTTTCCTACTGCAGTCTTTTAAATGATGCTGAAAGGAGAGTCACACCTTGTTCTTAAAATAAACAAAGTATTTTGCTTTTTTTGTAACCTCTGACAGCACAAAGTAAAGTGATTCATTAAATGACTACTTTATGGTTATTTATGAGATGCTAACTAGGTGTATGATGTGCTAATTATTAGGAAAGCACACGTTTGGAACATATCCAGGTGTCTTTCCAAATCTTTTTCCCCAGGTGCAGCTGTTTTTCAATTTCTTTCTGTTTGAATGAACATTACAGCATATACAATTTCTTCACTAAGTTTCATTGTTTCATCAGAGCAAATTCAGGGCACCTGATCACCAGCCATTCTCCCTCACCTGGACACCTCTTTTACAGAATCCACAAAACCACTTAAGCAAGAAAAAGAATCCCCACCATATTTTTTAAATTAAAACAGACAAGATACAAGACTAAGAGGCTGCTATATTCAAAGCCTCTGCAAGGGCAGTGAAGCAGATCCTTTAAAAGCTTCCAGGAGAAAAAGGTTGAAAGGCCCCCCGGATTCATCCCAGTCTTAACTCAGGAAAACCTTCCTAATGCTGATCATACAAGTCTGGATAACCAATGCAAGCACCTAAAAAGAAAACTGACCCCCTCCATGCTCTGTGCTGTCTCCAGGGCTGATGGAATTGTCCTGCCCTAAAGGAATCTAAACAATGGAACAAGGTGTGTGTATTCTTGGAGCAGGAAGAGCCTGAGCTGTGCTGAGCCCCAGAGGCAGAGCAGGCACCGTCACTGCCCAGCTGAGACCCCCCTGCAGAGCTGCCCCAGCCCTGGGCCAGCACAGGAAGGAGCTGGAGCTGCTGCAGAGAGCCCAGAGGAGGCACCAGGATNAGGTGTCCCTGCCCATGGCAGGGGGTGGGATGAGATGATCTTTCAGTTCCCTTCCAACCCAAATCATTCTGTGATTGTGGCAAACAAGAGGAGCCCAAAGGAGTGAATCTTATCCCGAAATTAAATAACTGGGAAATTCTTATACTGGAATGCTCAATTGGAGGAGATCAATACACACCCCCCATTTCATGGACTATTTGATAGTCTGATTGTGTGATTGTATCAATGCTAAATGGAAATGTATTTTGAAAGGATTCACTTGCATTGGCATCACTGTCACTGATTGCACTGATGTGGTCATGCCTGGAAAGGTGTTTAAGTAGCAGTAGAATTCAGAATTAATCAATTTTGACATAGATTTGAGGGCAAAACATGTGGCTCCACAGCACAGAATTGAGAAAAGAAAGAGAAGAGAAAGTACCAGCAGGCAGTGATATTCTTTCATCCTGAATGCAGCATTTTTTATCTCAGCCCTAGCATTTTCCATAGTACTTTGTTAAGATTATTTCCACATTAAATTAGATGTTAACACACAGCACAATTGTATCTTTGTGTTTCAAACAGGCATGAGCTGAGAACCGAGTTCCAGGTTTCAGCAAGCAGAAGGATGGAAAAGGAAGATATTTTCCTGACAACAAATTTGAAGTTAAGACAATAGTAAATAACAGAAGGCAGCACATGTGTGCAGAGCCATGGTGTTATAGATAAGGCACAAAGCATTTGGTGCACACCACATAATTAAGTTGAATATTTACATTTCCTAATATAAAAAATACTTTAAAATTATAGATTGCAAACAATAGGTTCATTCACCTTCCAGTAATGGGAAAAATAAAAGATTTTACTTAATATTCTGCTAAGTGTAAACCCCTGCGCTTGTCACAGAACAAATATTTTATTTTATTTTTCAGTTCTTAAGGATGTCTGCCTGATTTGGGGCAGTTTTTGATCTTTGTTTACCGCCTGCATGTTTGTGTTTATTAGCTAATTTAAGCTCTGTTCCACATTCTAAGGAAATTATTTAAAGTACTTAGATTATGTTACAGATGGCATATAATTTAAAAAAATTAATTTAATTGCACTTATCCTTTAAATTAAGGAAGGTTGGGGGGGGGAAAAAGGTCAAAGTTCAGACCAATGACAGAAGTTTTATGAAAACCTGAACTTGTGAACTGTAGAAATAAAAAATGTTTCTAAAGTTTTTTACAAAACTGAGCATATTTTCTCTTATAAGCAGAATGCATTTTTTGCTTGGTTCACAAAAATCAGTAAAACAATGTTGAAGGCAACAAAGGAATATTCTAATACAGAAAACAAAAGAACATCAGCTTGTTGCTGGTATAGATAATTGTAGCCTCAAGTTACAGTTTTATTCAAATGCACATTATATCCCTCCCTCTCTCCTGTCCTACCTTGAAGATGTTAATGTGTATTTCAGTGACCATAACACGCCCCTTTTAGAGCAACCTGGTCAGCTGCTGCTTGATGAATATATGCTTAATCTATAATTATCTATGCAGTTTGGAAAAGAAAGCCAGGGAAGACCAAAGAGAAGAAGGGCTATGAGAAATGCTGGATATTTTTTTCCCTAGGAAATTCAGTATATTTGGATTTATTTTCATCTATACTTTGCTAAACCTAAATAATCATCAAGAAAGAATCCTTTTTTTTTTTGTTTCATACCATTCATTCAAAATTCAAATCAAGCTAAAGTTGAAACTATCCCTGAGGTGTCAGACTTTTGGTATTGTTTGGAAAACTGAAAAGAAAGTAGCAAATGAAACTGTAGTCTGGGCTTAGGATGCTCTCCTGGCCCAAAACTGCACAGGTTCCCTTTACCTTCATACCTGATTCTGCAATCATTTGTGCTCATAATTTAATCCTAATGGGAAAAGCTCTGAGCTTTCAATAAGACTCAGGTTCGGCCCCCTCCTTTACATGCTCAGAGAGCATCAAAGAACAATTAGCAACCAACAGGAATAACAGGATAAGTAAAACCCAAAAATCAATGGGCTAAACCCCTTTCTTTGAAGAAGATGACCTCGGGTTGGGTTGGACCGATTCCACCTCTGCCTAGAACTGTGTCTGCTCTGTTTGTTCCCATCAGACACAGCAGACAGAGCTCCAAATCCATCAGGAGTCTCCCCCACCGAAGGCCCCCACGCTGCTCCTGCCAGCTCCCAACCCACAGCACGATTTTGCCATCAGTGCTGTGGCCACCTCCTCACCTCCCGTCACAGGATGGGATGGAGACAAGGCAGCTCAGGCTGGCCAAGTCCTTCCTCAGTCAGAACATGGCCAGGAAAGCCTTGCTAGGTCTTGTAAAATCCAGATAATCCAGGTGGTTGCAGCACCTGGCTCCGTTCTCTCCAAGCCTCTGATTATTCCACATTATGGAATCCATTGCAACTTCCATGCCTAGTACTACATAGGCCTGAAAATGATTCTTTTAAACCTTGTAAAAGCAGTAAAGCCACAATACTGTAGGCATTTTGATAGTGAAAAGAACAAAGAATCCCTAACAAAGCACTGCACAGTTTAAAAAAAACCCCTAAATATTCAATAGGCAGTATGGTTTTAAATATTCCACCAAAGAGTTTATTTTGGTCTGTTGGTTTTGCTTGGTTGATATTTTTCTTTATCTTTAACCCCAAACTATTTGCTCTGTTGTTTCAGGGTTTTTAAAAAACAAAAAATAAATTTCAGCTGAAATAACAATTTCTAATGAGCATTACATATAGTCTGAAAGATAAGTCACTAAAAATAAATTCATGTGGAAGTTGGTATGAAGCCAGCACAGCTTTAAATGATTGCTTAGTGTAATATAGAGATATGTTTTTAAAGAAGATAATATATTCCTCATGTGTGAAATCATTCTGGATCAAGACTGGAGTGAATTTCTAAACAAATAAAGGAACAAGATTAGAAAAAGTGCTTTAGGAGTATAAAGAAGTAGTCTGAATTTTACAAAGTAAGTTGGTAATTGAGTTAGTTAAGCTAAAGAAAGAGCTCTAAAACACTTAACCATTTCAGAAAGGAAGCATTAAAAGTGTCTAAGGTGGGCAAGAATACCCATCTACAATCAACCAGAATCCAGATATTGTCTAATTTCAGTGCAATGCAGTGGAAAAGGCTTATAGGTGACATAAAATCTTATTACAATTTTCCTCATTCTACTGGTAATTTTCATTAATATGAAAAATAAAAAGGCACATTACTATGACAGTGACATGATGTGAGCAATTTTATTGAAGTAGAAAGCTAAGAATGATAATATGCAATAATTATTTTATTGATGCACAGGAAATGAATTATTCATAGTTACAAAGTATCTGTGGATAATTCTAATTACTTGCTTTTAAAGTATATGAGATCCACAGAAAATACATTAACAACTTTGATTGAACACCTGCTATCCTGTGGAAGATAACAAGCACCAGATTCCAAACTTTTCTGACATTGACGTCAATGGCATTAGGGCTTCCAAGGGTGTATTACTAAGAGCTCATGGAGGATTTTGTTCTATTCTGTGTTTCACTGGCCTGTGATAAGCTCTGCTACAACCAGGCAGACAGTGATAGCTCAAGTTCATCTCTTGTTTCATATTTTTAGTTCATGGTTCACTTCGTATCTGTATTTTATCTAATGCAGGGTTATTAATGATGTCAAGGTCTGTATTATGAAGAGTGTCCTCTGTGATAAAGTTGTTGTTTAAATCCTCTAACCTACATAACTCTCAGTGCTAGCACGTAGTAATATTTATTGTTATTCTATACGTTGACCTGCTGATTGTTTGATGTGTCTGATCTTTGCAAATGAAGTTTTAGGTACGTGGCTGCAACTTGCAAATTTTGAATTCCTGAAGTTCCGATTCTGCCACTTCACTCTGAGCATCACCTTTAGATTAACAAAAATCCAGTATTTGTACAATCAGCTGCTCAGCTGGAAGCTCAGTCGAACAGGGAAGGGAATAAAGTCGATTATAAACTTCAGGCAGATGAGGTAAGGTGGAATTCTTCATATCACTTGCCATAAAGTCCTTTCCAAAAATTTTGTGCACCATAATACCCATTGTTATTTATCTTGTTTTAAGATAGGCAGAAAGCTCATGGACTATTTCACTACCCTTTACCAAAAAAAAATAAATCTAGAGTGATTTGAAAGGAATCCCTGCTTTTGAATCCCTACTTTTTCAAAGCAGCAGCAATAAATATTTGTTTGGGGAAAAAAGCTCCCTCCTTTCCTGTTTTGCAAGACAAAATATGGGCTGTGCAACATATTTCTGAAAAATACCCAAGAATATTTTACTGGTTATCTGGACATTGACTGACCTGACTTATAGGGCAGATAACTACCTGTTGCCTTGGGGTTAATCAAGTTGATTACAGTATGAAACATACCACCGTATGATACATTAATTTTTAAAAATGCCATCTCTATACATTCTGCTGAACTGCAACACATATTCCAGAAGACACCACGTAATCTTTCCTCCTCACACCACCCTATAAAACTGTTTATTTCCTGGGTATTCTATACATTCCACTGCAGGACTTCACACTAAATAAAGTATCTACTCATAAGTTTTCATAAAAGATGAAATACAGTGGGCATGTGCTAAGTTATGGTCTGCCATTCTTCCTGTTCATTCAGTGTGTTTGGTCTCTTCTAACCCGATTAATTTTCATTTCCCAAGCAGTTGTTCCATTGTTAACTTCATTTTGCCTGACAAAATGTTGAATAGCTTTTGAAATTATTCAGGAATGTGTTTGCTGGGGCAGGTACTCAAAATAAAGGAAATGTCAAGAGAAGCTGAAGTGTTGGAACTGAAGGTCAGCTGATTTTTCCTGTGTACATTTTTTAGGCTCAATAACTATTTATCCTTTTTTCAATTGCTTAAATGTTTAATCAAGCAGATGTAACAGAATTATGAAACAAGAGTAAATACATCACGATCATTTTGACACAGACTTTATAAATTCAGAATGGCAGGTTTTGTTGGTTTGAGTTGCTCCAAATCAATCTGGTGTTTGCAACTGCCAATTACATTCTTAAAAAAATTTCTGTGGGTTTTCAGCTACTTACAAGCAGCTCCAGCTCCCCTTCTGCTGTGAGGATGGAAGACCCACAGAAGCAGCTCAAGAGGTAGAAAAATGGTTTCACTTTCCTACCCAGTTCTGGTTTTCAGTTGCCACAGAAATTGTGTGAGGGTGCAGTGTGATGGAAGGGATTGTTGTCCGGTAATTATTTCTAAGAAACAGATTAAGAGCTTCATATGTCCTAAAAATCATCAAACAGGCATTCAGATATGATTTTATCACTGTTGGATTTCAGTTGATCTAACAAAATTAGAAAAATTACTCATCCTATTACCAACCTATGAACATGCCCTCTTCTACTATTCTCTGACAACACTGGTCTTTAAGAGGATATTGATTTAAAACAAAACAAAACAAAACAAACACTTCAGAAAAACTTATTCCTATTTTATTACATGTAAAAGTTAAAAGGGATTCCTAATTTTACTCAAAGCAGATACTCCCCTTCTCCATGACCTGTACCAAAAAGCACAGCCCATTCTTCAAGGAGTTCATAAAATAGCAAACATATTTGTGCTGAGAGGGGCCAGACAGTAGAAAAAGAGGGACATTAAAAACTGTTAACAAACCATCCGGACAGGAAATAAAGACAGAGCATCAAAGCTCACAAGAGTAACTTCAAGGCATAAGATCTGTTAGCCCAGAGCCTGCTGCAAGACTAGGAGTTCACGTGTTGGTTGATCTTGTATTTGTTACTGATGTGTGATACTCATCTGGAGAAGATCTCTGGTTGTTTTCATGAACTAAAAACTGAAGAGCAAACACAGCTGCCCACACCAGAGCTGGAAGTTACAAATGGTAACTCAGCCATTCAAATAATCTCAGCCACTTAAAATAAAATGCTGAGTTTTGGAATAGGAGAAGATTCAGTAGCTCACACAGGGAAAATTCCCAGTAAGGACATGCAAAGATAACCTTGAACGTACACAGAGCAAAGTATTCAAAGAGAGAAAGAAATAAAGTGCATTGCTGCAAGAATTAAAACTTTTGATCATAACCTAATGTGTATGCACAACAAAGTGAGATGGATACAGGGCACTGCAGGCTGTGCTACCAAAAGGATGGTGATTATTAGTTTGCTTTATATGAACCACAGGAAATGAAAGTATAGAGCTTAGATATGACAATTAATCTCTAACAATTGTTAGCTTAGGGTTACCCTAAGTGTAACTCCTGTAACTCACTGCGAATTGGATTTAAATTGCACAAAATCTGAGAGAAGCCTTCTACAGCTGCCTACTCCAAAACTTTTTAGCTGGCTGTGGGCTCTGAACTGTAGCTCAAAATCCACTCTGATCTTCCATGAAATTCTCACAGTTCAGTTAAACCAAAAATATAAACATTTACTCATTTATGAGCTTCAGAATCAAACAAGTTTCCAAATGTAATCTCTGAACGTGACAGAGGAAGCAGCACGTCTAGAAATGACTGATCAAAGCAACAGTAAGAGCACAGCCTGTCCTTGAATTCACATTCAAATGCTTTGCTTGCCTTTAAACAAGGTACACGTGTAAGGTGTGAGGTACAGCGAGCACAGGGCTTGCATTCCCATCTAACTCATCCCCATTCTGATTTGCGCAAATATCCTCATTTATTATTAAAAAATGATGAGTTATTTTCAAAACCTTCACAGCTAAAATGAGAACGAAATCGTTGTCATCAGCAGAGACTAAGGTAAAGTTTTGCTGGCAAATAAAGACCTAGATCACTTTCTATCAGTGAATAGAAAGTCAAGCCATAGCTGAATTGTAATTATTCCAAAAATATGCAGCAATTTCACATGGCAAAGTTCAAAGGAAGTGGTGACGTACTTGGGAAATGGCAGAGATGTCCCAAGAAAGGTAAATATGCAAGTATTTTCATGGAAATAAATGTACTGTATGAACAGACCTGCTAGTCAGAAAAACAATGACTAGGTGTTGTAATGAGACCTGGCTGCCATTAGCTGATTGAGAATTCAAGGTTTATTTTTAAGAGTTACACCAGCAAAACAGCAACAGCAGCTCAGCCTTTCCTGGAACATATTGAAAAAAACCCCAAAAGGTCTTAGGGGAAAAAAAAATATCCATTGGAATTGCAAGACAATTCCTTCTCAAGTCAAGTCATTCTTACTTCAGAGTAGCCCAGGGTTCTTCAAGATACAACACGATTTTTTAATTGAGAGAAGCAGATAAAAACATCTTTATACCTTATAGACTCACTGCAGAGGGTAGAAATAAAGAGTCATGGTAGGATTCAGATTAATTTCTTTTTAAAAAAAGTCATATTCAGGCTAGATAAAATTAACTGTATTTTTTTTTTTTTCCTGAAGGTTCATATCTGAATTTGAGGTAGCAAAGTGAGAAGCTGATAAAGGCAACAGGAAGGAAGCATCTAATGTGGCCTGAACAACACTGAGAAGGAGCAAAGCCCATGGAGACCTTTTAAGATCACTCAGCAAAATAGAATTTGAAGTCGGGGCAAGAACTGCTTCGTTCAGGGAACCAGAACATCATAGATGTCCTGGAAACAAATAATGCCCCAAAATGAGAGAGGCCTGTGCCTCACAGGAGAAATGAAGAGCAGAACCCCGGACCTGCCATTCCATTCCTGTGACCAAACATGACACAGCTTTTGGCACCTAACCAGGCCTAAAAACCCCAAACCAGAGTAGCTTTTATGGTGAGACACCCTGACAACTGCCTGAGCTCTCCACATCCAAACCTCCCACAGAAAAGGTCTCAAATCACCCACCACTGACAGAAACTGGGAGCCAGTTGTTCCTACAGAATGTTTCTGGTTGACCAGCATCAGATCTACCTTTCCAGAGCATCCTCATGCTCCTTTCATGATGTCTCACCTCTGGATAATAAAAATGACTGGGGAATCAGCACACCAGTTAGACTTGGAAAATCTCTCTACAAAATTAATACAATTTTGATGAATTGTTAAATCAAAAAAATATTTTCAAATTCATAAATTTATATATAACAACAAGAAAAAAACCAAAAAAAACAGCAACTGGTTTTATGCTTTTCCTTCTTATGTCAAAATATGTGAATTACAGACATGGCAATACTTCCCCACATTCTCCAAGGTGCCAGAGGAAATTAAAACCCTACTGCAAAAAATTAAATCCCTGCAAGCTCCAGCTTTTATTTATGTTAGAGATATTTTCCATAACTCTGTATATGTGTTATACATATATACATTAACATATCTGAAAGGGAAAGATTATTTTTCAAAATTTGAACTGTATTTTATTCTGAAATGTGCACAGTTACCTTAATTTTGAGAACTTAGGAAAATCCAATTTATATAAGCAGATTTAGAATCCTTTTCTGCAATTGCCTCCCCCAAAGGTTTTTTTGATGTCTGTCTCTTTTGCTGGGAGCATTACCAATGACTGTTTGCTGAAAATATTTCAAAGGGGAAAGATGATCAAATGCACAGGAGGTGGAAACATATTTTAAATAAAATAAGACTTATTACCACAAAATGAAGAGATAGGCTAAGCATCCTCTTCAAGATCAGCACCAGGGCAACTTTTGAATGGCTGTAGTTGCTGCTTTTCAAAATATGTGGTTTTTTTGAAACTAGGAATAGAAAATATAAGTCTAAATACCTGGACACTTTTCATGTGCAACACATGCTTGAGGCTGAGCTTCCAGTTTCAGGGATTTTATTTTTTAATACATTAAATCATTCCAAGGGCTACCAGCTCTTACACAGGGACTGGAGAAAGCCAACATGTTGATTTAGAAACAGCAAGGATTTTTTTTTTTAACATTTCTTTAATTTCTACTTTGCCATCCCAAATCCCCTCTATTTTTGGATATGGGTTCCCATAAAGAAGGTAGCAATAAGCCCTCATCCCCTTTCAGAACCACAGTTACCAATTAAAAAGACCCATATTTTTCAGAATCTACATATTTGTATTCTAAAACAACAAAAATTACTTATTTGTATTCCTATTTGCCACATAAAACCAGGGTCACTTTGAAACAATTTATAGCCTTTGCAAGTAATACCACTGGAAAATGTCATATCATAAGCATGATGGATTATTTTGTTTAAAAGATGATGCTGAGAATTATTACTGCTCTGCTAGTTCTTTATCTGGCAATACTTCATTTCTTTCAGCAGCAATTACAACAGAAATTGAAAAATCATGGAACATTTCTGTATCCTCTGTGTACAGCTCATGAATCTCTATTCATCAAGCTTATATTTTGTGTTCAGATAGTTTGAATAGTTCATAGAATGTGATGCCAGTAAAATATCAATTTTTTTCAAAAAAAATGATCATTTTCATATATCTTGGTTATATAATTTCCTAAAGAACAGCTTTTCATTATAGAAAATCATTAATATCAATCTTAAAAATCAGCAGACAGCTTATCAATTTCCTCACTGAATTTCATTCAATTTTAGTAATTCTCAACTAAATCTCAATTAAACCAATTTCTTCCCATTAATTTAATTACTTCTGATCTCTATCAATAGCCTTTGTTAATTTCAATTACTTTCAATAAACCTTCAATTAAATCCTTTTACCTCTAATTCATTTCCATAAATTTGTTTTCCTTCAACTCATTTGCTGGCTTTTAAACCAATCCCACACATACAATGTCTGACAGGTTTTTCTCTTGAAACGTCGTATAGATATATATATATATATACCAACTCATAGAAGAAGTAATAAAAAGTGTGTATATTTTGGGAGAAATGAATTAATTAGAAGGTTTATATAAATTTGACAATTTCCAATTGCCTGTAGAATTTAATTGAGAATGCTTTGATAAAGCAGTGAAAGCTCTTGGCTTTTCCATCTCTTTAAAGGCAGATGGGCATCAATGGTTTTTCAGAGTTATCCAGATATTTTCCAGGTTATCCTCTCCTGATTTGAAAGCCTCTTCAAAGAGACCTCAGAGTTTAGGGGTCCACATTGAGAAAGAACCCAGTGTCAAGTACTAGGTTGCAGAATTCAGAGCAGGTTTGCACACTCTGGGTCCCAAAGAAGGGCACAGGGAACCAGCTGTATATCCAGGGAGATTGTTCTGCTGTCACTGAGTCAGCCCTGAATGAGGCGATGATGATCACTTGGAATTTGGATTTTTTTAGTTTGCTTTCCCAAGCTCCTTTTAAATCTTTATCCCCTCACTACCCAGAACTTATCTATGAAGCAGAAGGCAGAATTAAAACCCACTTGCTGATAATGATCAGCTCAGTCCCTTCAAAACCAGATTTCACAGCCAGGTGAGCACTGTGGATGGGTGATTCTGATCCTTCCCTTCTTCCTCTCTACCCAGCTGCTGAGGCCAAAGCTTTTTAAATCTGCAAGGTGACCAGTTGCACTCTGTTCTCCCTCAGCTCCAGAAGCTGTGAAATTCCTGAGCTGCTCAAGCCAGGACCATCATCAAACACCAGTTAGACAAGAGGTTGCTGCTTAGTTTTGCTCCCACCTCACAAAGGTGAAGCCCATTCCACGGCCACATTCAGCCCCATCAGCCAAGCTGCAATTTGGGTGAGAACATCGACATTCTCCATCTCCTGTAGGTTACATTCCCAGGTTTCACCAGGCAGTGATTCTAACTACTGAGTTTTGCAGAATCCCATGAAAACCACCCTAATCTGCCACAAAAGATCCTGTTTCTTAGTAAATGTTGCAGAAAGTCCTCCTGAAGGTGGTTTATCCACTTTGAGTCACTGAGGAAAATACACACATACAACCCTAAAACCCAGGGTCAGTCAATACTTGTAAACGTATTTTTCTTTCAGGAAATGCACTCTGAGCCCCTATTTTCCTGTGCTTGTGTCAAGTCCCCCTCTCAGTCCAAGCATTTCTTTCAAACATCTGAAAAAGCCTTTCAGACTTACAGAAATCTATCAAACGCTGGTAAAGCCTTACATTCCTATTATAGAGCAATAACAGAAAAATAAATACACTGAGCTTCTAGGAAAAGGTGTTAATTTTCAAAGAGAATGTGTGTGTTTTAAGGCCATTCCTGAAATAATCCCCCTGATTTCCCCTCATTTATAAGCACTCTCTCTGCCTAGAGTTGCTGATAATTAGACCATGAGGGATTCTTTCCAGCCTGGCTTGGATGAGGACCTGAGTGCCCTCAGGCCAAACTCCTTCTTCTTGAATGGAGGCAAGTGAAGCAAAGCTTGGCAGATTTTGTTTCTTTAAACAATTTTTAAGGTTTCTTTTGCTCAATATGAGAATTGGGTTTGTTTTCTTTCAACCTCTCAGGGGTTTAATATAGAATGGTAACCTGACTCAAAGCATTGTGAACCAGAAAAAAAAAAAAAAAAAGGAAAGAAAAAGAAAAGTATTTAATGGAGTATTCTACTTTCTTCCTTCTACAGATTTTCCTCAGTTAAACTAAAATAGGAGAAAAAAAAGGAAAAGGAACACCAAAAAACCCAACAAACTAACAAAACAAATCTGGACAGAAAACATTCCCCAGACATTTTGGATATTTTTGTGTAACATTCAGCTGTTTTCTCCACTAAAGTTCTAAACAAGACTTTCCCTAAGCAGTTATTTGCAGTTGAATTTAGGAAATACTTATAGCCAAGATAAAAATACATTAGGAAAAAAAAAAAATCAGATTACTGAAACTTTAACATGCTGCCAGTCACCCTCTCTGCTGTATGATGGTCTTCTGAGGTAGGCACTAGTAAATCTTCATCTTCAGTAATCTATAGCTTATAAATTGTCACAAACATATTTTTCTCTTTTAAACTGCCACTGAGAAGTCGAGAAGGGCTATAGGAACCAGACTTTTGGAAATCCCACAGAATAATCACTCATCTGCAGAAGAAACTACTTTAATGCTGAGGAAGAGCTACAAAATTAAAAGAAAGAAAAAAAAGGAAAAAAAATCAAATAGTAATGGCTTAAATTCACTACAATTTAAGACCTAAAATTCCTTTAAATATTCACCTGAAGTTTGCAACACATATAAGATAAAAAAAAAATACAAATAGAATCACAAAACCAGTAAGGCTCTCCCAGCCCATCCAGTCCAAGCTGTGCCCCATCCCCACCTTGTCCCCAGCCCAGAGCTCTGAGTGCCACCTCCAGCCCTTCCTGGGACACCTCCAGGGATGGGCACTCCAAACCTCCCTGGGCAGCCCCTGCCAAGGCCTGAGCACCCTTTCCATGCAGAAATTCCTGCTGCTGTCCAGCCTGAGCCTCCCCTGGCCCAGCCTGAGGCCGTTCCCCCTCCTCCTGTCCCTGTTCCCTGGGAGCAGAGCCCGACCCCCCCGGCTGCCCCCTCCTGTCAGGGAGTTGTGCAGAGCCACAAGGGCCCCCCTGAGCCTCCTTTTCTCCAGGCTGAGCCCCTTTCCCAGCTCCCTCAGCCCCTCCTCCTGTGACTTACAAAATAAATAAGTTTTCCCCCTTCCCGACCAGATACAGGCTCTAAATAGAGCTCAGGTTTAAATGAGATGCAACTGCAAAATGGAACGTTTTTGATAAAATTAGCATCTCTCTCAAGCTATTTGGCACAGAAATCACATATGCCAAAGTTATAAAAAAAGTACACTTACACTGCCTGTAACAGCCATCCACTGTTTTCTTCCTCTAAAAGGCACCAAGCTTAACAGAGGAATTCAAATTCCAGTCTCTATTCTCTTCTCTCTTTTGCTCCTTGTCCAAACCTCCTAATGATAACACAGCAATTACTTGTTCTATCCCCACTTCACTGTACTTCAGATTTTGTCAGCATTTCTACTTAAATGCATTATTCTTTTCTGTCCTACTTTGAGGTTTCTAAGTAGTTTGAAAGTGTCTTCTCCATAGAAATATCTTGATGTAAATATGTCCATTTCTGAATGCTCATGATTAAAGGAGATAATGTTGCAGGCAACTAGCAGAGCACGTCTCATAATTAAAACCAATTCTTTTAGGGTTGATGCATCATTCTTCCAAACTCAATACTTTGGCACCTCTGTGTCCTCTTCGTACATTCAAATATAGTTTTATCCAGGCACCATCACTGTATTTGTTGTACAGCGTGTGTGAGAAAGCATTTTGAACCTCCTACAGCGGGCTTTAAACCGCTATAATTTTTTCAAATGTTGTTACCCCCACAATAAGCAGAACACACTTGAATTTTGAGGACAGGGTCTATTTAAGGAAAATTGTTTTCCCGCTAGTCATGTATCATTCTACCTTCTCAACAAAGTAACTGTGGTCTCTCCAGACTACTTGTCAAGGCACACAAAAAGCTGTAGGTTTACACATGCTTGGAATTGTCAGGACAGTGGCTTAAAACACAAGCAGGATACCCCCAGAAGTCATCTTTGTGCCTGATAGCTGAACAGTTCAAATATTTTCCATTACCAGAAAAAATGAATTTATATTGATCTTCATCCTCTCTAGAGCATCCTTTGGAAAAATGATATATATGTATAGATGAGGCACTGTTCACTTCAGTACCATAACGATTGGCTCCAAGTGAAAAATGAGGACAGCAGCTCGTTATACAGCACACATGGGGCAGTGCCTTTGTTTCCTTCACATGGCTTTTTTTGCCAGAGTAAACGTTCTTATTTAAAACTTTGTCACCAAAAGCTCCTGTATCTACATCCCAGCACAAAGAGGCTTTAGCCTGCAACCAAAAAGCCCAACTAGCAGCCCAAAAGGCAGGGGGAGAGAAAGGGGGGGTGGAGAGGCAGTGCACAGTCCCTACTCCTCTTGTTGTACATGGCACAAACCACCAGCGATTTTTATGGAACTTAATCTATTTTAATCTCTTGTTTCTCTAGAATCATCGTATCACATGCTTTATAAACATTGATGAAAAAAGCTAAATTATCTCAATAAGGCAATCAGCTGGGGTTTTGCAGTTCAAACAACAACAAAACAAACACAAGCAACAATCCACACACAAGTTCAAGGAAAAAAGCCCAGTAGTTTCTCACAGAATAACAAAAGGGTTTGGGGTTGAAGGGACCTTTAAGATCATCTTGTTCCACCCTCTGCCATGGGCTTCCACTGTCCCAGGTTGCTCCAATTGTCCAAGGCCAGACTGGATAGGGAAGGTGTCCCTGCCCATGGCAGGGGTGGAACTGGATGGTGTTAAAGCTCCCTGCCTACCCAAGGCAGGGTACCATTGTATGGTTCTATGATTCTCTGATTCTCTCCATGGCAGAAAATTCAGAGGCTGAGCACAGTTTCCTCATCTGACTGAATCGTGGAAGATCTTACTACCTGAAAGATTAAAGCCCAGTAATTAATTATCTTTATGAGAGAAAGAAGTCTTGTGGAGAAATTCAAGAAGTACAAAGCAGCAGGAAAACCAGCACCAGAAATGTTTTTTTTTGTGAGCCACAAGACCCCTGTTTCTTTTTCCAAATTCTCTACATCCAAATGGAGACAGAGTCACAAATCATCTCTTATGGAAAGGGTTATGTTTTTGTATTCCAGCCCTAAAAACTGCAACAGAGGAGCAACAAAACCAAGTGATAATAAATTACTTCATAGTGACTCTTCTTTAAAGAATTTGCAAAAGGCAGATTCACCAAGAATATATGGAGTAGGGAAAAATCTAAACACTTCTGAGCAATTATCCATACACCAGGATATACCCTGAAGCTTCCTATGCTGGCTTCACTTCCATAACTAAGGACAGGAGTTTTGATTGGTCTGAAGAAAGGAGGGAATAGAGGTTTCCTATCAATATTTTCCCTTCTAGGCTTTTTTAGGAACAAGAAAAAAGACTTACATTACTACAGCTCAGTAGTGCCTCTGTTTTGAATCCAGTAAAATGTTCTCTACTCTGGATCAGCAAAAGAAGCTGCATCAAATAAAAGGTTTGCTTTGTGCAGGAAGATGTTTCTCAGGTTTGTAGATAACCAGAAAATTCCTCAGAGGTCCAATCCTAGAGCGTCACTAATTTCAGAAGCAGCTGAACACTTAGAGACATCACTTACTGTCAGAAGTTTGGTACTTTCATCTTTGGTAAACCTGAAAAACCCATTTGTATTTAATGCCAGCAGAGACCCATTAACAGCAGCAAGAGAGAGCCCCCAAACAGGCACCACTGGGCTTTCAATGCAGCAACCCCAGGAGGCTCAAAACAAAGTAGAGGAATTCATGAGGAGCCTCTGAGGGGTTAAGAAGGTGAAAGAAGTTCTGTGCAGAGAGGTCCTGGACTAGAAGCTACAAACTATAGCTGTGCAGTCAGTAAAAGGTGATATTTGCATTGCAGTGTTTGGGTTTCTTCTCAATCACGAGCACCAAAGCCAGAGTGGGGCTCTGATCATCTCCCTGCAGTTCACCAATCACGAGCCTCTGCCAATGTGTGATGAAGTGGAACTGCATGATGTGACAAAATGTGATGTGACAGGGAAATTTTAAAGGAGAACCCGCTAATTTGAACCAGTAATTGCTACAATTCAAACAGCCCCATTACTTATACACTGAATTTTCCAAGCTGGATTTGTGGCATATTTTTAACTGGATTAAGTGTCAACTTCAACAGAGCAATTAGCATTTTTAAAAAATATTTCTCATCAACAGAGTACTATTTATCACCTGGCAGGTAATAATTTCTTATTCCTACCTTTAGTACTGTGGAATATTTTCTCTCAAATAATATATTCAATCAAAAGAACACAACATTTTATGCTAATGTAATCTTTGTACAGCTTTAGCTAAAATCTCAAGTGCTGATAAGTACAAAAAAGTCTGTGATGGGATTCCAGAAAACTGGCATTTTATTTATTTATTTTTATGGGGACAGAAATTCAGCACATACTAGAACAATGCTCAGTGGCACAAACTCTTATCTTTACACGTCTTGTATTTCTAGCTGAGATATTGGAAATAACTCTGGAAAAGAGCAGACAACACAGTGCAAAGCTTCTGGAGAACTGTGCCATCTACATACAAACACCACACGTTCCTTTGGAAAGGTGACACTTAAACATTTCCATCTGTTCGTTTTTAAATTTAAAAAAAAAAAAAAAGGAAAGTGGGCCAGGTTCTATATAAAGTAGCACTCTGGTACCATGTAGCAACACTCTAGGATGATCAAAGGTACTCTGTGAAAATTAATATAAATTTTTGGGGTGGCCTGCTGGGCATCACCACAATTAAGTGGAGATTTTGAGCGGAGGCATCATCTTCAGAATGAACAGGGAAAAAAGTAATTATTGGAAGATGAATGTATGCATTTAATTCAGATTATTTATTAGAATCCCAGAAAGGTTTGGGTTGGAAAGGACCTTAAAGCCCATCCAGTGCCACCCCTGCCATGGGCAGGGACACCTTCCACTGCCCCAGGCTGCTCCAAGCCCCAATGTCCAGCCTGGCCTTGGGCACTGCCAGGGATCCAGGGGCAGCCCCAGCTGCTCTGGGCACCCTGTGCCAGGGCCTGCCCACCCTCCCAGGGAACAATTCCTGCCCAATATCCCATCCAGCCCTGCCCTCTGCCACTGGGAAGCCATTCCCCCTAATTGTGGATTGTGCACGTTTACATTTCAACGCTTGAACTTAAGCACCAAGCCTTGCTCCAGGTTTCCAGATATCAGCCTCATATAGGAGGGAAACTGCCCATTTCTCCTTGTTTATTTACTGCTTCAGATGTTTTTCTTACACCTAAATGGTTTTCTTCCTAGAGATTTCATAAGGGATTCATCCAGGGCTCAGGCTCCTGCACAACTTTACTACCTTTACTGCCAGTACCAGCAACTGAGAACAGTAAAAAGATTGAAATTTTTTATTTTGGGGTGTGTAATTGGCTTGGACCATTTTTAAAGCTAACAAAATACTGGCAATCCTCAACACTACTGCACAGTCTCAGCTCTATTTTGCAGAAAACTACACATTATCTTTCCATTCTTTGGGTGATGTACCAATGTCAGCACGTCTTAAAGCGTTCCATGCAATACACGGTCATTTCTAATCTCTTACATCTTCAGGTTTCTCATAGTCAATACCCATAACGTTTGTTTCGATATTAATTACACAAATTCCAGGAAGGATTAAGCAGCACATTAAAAAAAAAAAAGTAAATAAATACATAAAATCAGAGGAACCAGAAGGAAGAGGTTTCTTAAGCTCTTTTAGCTGCTTACAAGTAAATCATAAAATGTCAAGCTGGAAAAATTGGCTCAGATAAGTATGATTTTTCCTGAATTAGTTCCCTAAGCTTTTATCCTTGCTGAACACTTTCAAGTCAATTCTAAATGCTGTGCTTACCTTAGTATCACACAGTTGTGCTCCAACACGTGCAGAATATGGGATGTACAAGCTGTTCTCAAAGTGAAAGAGTTTATCTCTCTTTGTTTAAATCAGGAAAATGTGGAATTTGTTTGGCACCAGAAGGAACAGCAAAGCCATTAGGATAATTTTTAAGTATTTCTCTTCCATTTAGCTGAGGTCTTCCACTGGCATTGTCTTCTGTTATACTCATTACACACTGCAAAACTTGGTATCTTAAATCTCGCAGCTATTTAATTTCATATATTCAAGTTTTAACAATAATATAGTTATGTCTGTTAGCAATTACACTGTCATAATTATATCATCATATTTTCAAGTGTTCAAGGCTTTAAAAATTTTAAACAAGCTGTCATTTCAGATTCCACAGGGCTTTCATTCTCTTTCTGTGACCTATGAGAAATCCTGTTAATACTTAGTGGTACACTATATATGGAAATAAAGAGAGTACATAATTTAGATAATGTATCCTTAATTCTGGATCCAATGCCCAGAATGTATGAAGGGAAGTGTTTTAAGGAAATGTTTAAAAACTAAAGTTATGTAAAATTGAAATTCTAACCCTGAAAATAACTCCTTATGAACATTTTATTTGGCATAGCAATGAAAAAATAATATATATAGAATAAAAAATATGTTAATGTATATATTTTTATAAGTGGCTACAATACTCATGACACAATCAAGATACAAATTCCACAGATTTTGTATTCAGCTAGAATTTTGGCTGCACACCTCAAGTTTAAAGGTTCCATTTACTCCCCTCCCAGACAAACGTCAACATCCTAGAACCCCCTCCCATACCTGAGTTTAACTCTGCTCTTGTTCCCAAACCTGCACGATTTCCCACCGAGGCAGATCACTCAGGCCGTGTGGAATGTTGTCAGGGAGCCCTTGATTGTGGCCTTAGTAGATAAGGCACGATTCTATCAGCACTGACAGATGTTCTTTCCTCTCAGGACATGGCCACCAAGGATGACAATTGTTACCCGCATATCAAGAAGGTGAATTTGCATTTGAAGCCCTCTCTCGTTCCCCGGGATCCCCATCACTGAGGAGCACTTTTTGCAGTGTGAGCAGCCCAGTAGGAGCACAGGTTGGTAGGGATATTCCCCTCCCAGCAGGAACAGGGCATTGTAGGGATGGTCCCCTCCAGCAGGAGCAGGGGTGTGCAGGGATGTTCATCCCTCCCCACAAGAACAGGGGTTTACAGGGATGTTCATCCCTCCCCACAAGAACAGGGGTTTACAGGGATGTTCATCCCTCCCC
>VWZW01003067.1:310584-328041 GCA_013397115.1 Edolisoma coerulescens | reverse complement strand
TGCAGGGATGTTCATCCCTCCCCACAAGAACAAAGGTTTGCAGGGATTTTCATCCCTCCCAGCAGGAACAGGGGTTTGCAGGGATGTTCATCCCTCCCCATAAGAACAGGGGCTTGCAGGAATATTCCCCTCCAGCAGGAACAGGGGTTTGCAGCGATGTTCCCTTCCAACAGGAACAGGGGTTTGCAGGGATGTTCATCCCTCCCAGCAGGAGCAGGGGTTTGCAGGGATGTTCATCCCTCCCAGCAGGAACAGGGGTTTGCAGGGATATTCCCCTCCAGCAGGAACAGGGGTTTGCAAGGATCTTCCCCTGCCTGCAAGGACTGCGGGTGCAGCACTGAGGTCAGGATGGTGCTGCTGCCTCCCAAATATCTGCCTGACTTCCTCCTGCTGTGGAAGCTGGGAGGATCATTTTGTCAGGCAAATCTATCTGGGCAGAAGTCTATTTGAGAGGATGTACCTGTTAAAAAACCTGACTTCTGTGTGTGCCTTCAAATTTAAAAGTGATTCTTGTTTGTATATCTTATACACAAAATCACCCAGAAACTAACTACAAAGGAAACTTTCATCACAGCATAAAAAAAAAAAAAGAAGACTAATATTAAGAATAACAACAGGATTAACATTAAAATCCTCTCAAATGCATGTATAGAGAGTGAAGGGATGGGCATTGTCTTCAGCTGTGCCAGGGGAGGCTCAGGTTGGACAGCAGCAGGAATTTCTGCATGGAAAGGGTGCTCAGGCCTTGGCAGGGGCTGCCCAGGGAGGTTTGGAGTGCCCATCCCTGGAGGTGTCCCAGGAAGGGCTGGAGGTGGCACTCAGAGCTCCGGGCTGGGGACAAGGTGGGGACTGGGCACAGGCTGGACTCTATCTCAGAAGTGTTTTCCAGCCTCAAAGATTCTGGGATTCTATAAATAGATTTGTAGTGCAAGTCAAATACACATCTAACTTAGCATGGGTTATAATTCATCCACCCTTAAATGGAATAGCAGTTCAGAAAAATAATGTGCATTTCCTTTGAGGTTAAAGATGTCCTAAGGAAAAATACCATGGCAGAGACATAAAACAAAACAAGGGGGAGGAAAACTTGTACAACACAAAGTAGAGTGTTTTCAATCCATCTTGATTGATGGATCAAAACAAGGGATTGAAAGCAAAAGATATTAAGTTTCAGCACACAACAATGGTCAAACTTCTCTTCCACAGGGCATATTCAGACTTGCAAATAAACACAAATAGTCATTAAAAGTTTGTATTTAACATACTGCACTTAGTAACTTAGAATTGAGCAAAATCCCCGAATACAAAAAGCAATTAAATGTAAAGAAAATACAAGATTGCTGTAGTCCTTTTCTCTTCAATAATATATGATTTTTTTGGTATGATTTTGCGAGGCAGTTTCAGCTGGATCCCCTTTGTGACTCTCAGAATTATTAATATGATGTGCTGTTCTTGAAAACATTTGGTAAATGTGCCAACATGCAAATTAAATACACTACAGACTATGGCAATAGCATATTGATTCTCCTTTTCTAACAATAAATTTTATCTTAAAAATCAGTACACTCCCATGGACACATATTAATGTAAATAATCCCTGAAAGAACACAGAGGGTGATCTTGGCCAACAAGCAATCAAAAGGTGCTTATATAATCTCGATGGAGGTCAAGGGGTTTTTCAGGACTTCAATATTTTTAAACCAGTCTCTGGAAAAAATACATCAAACAAGCAGGTCCCTTTAAACAAAATATTTTGCCTTCTAACCACAAAAAGCATGAAAATATTAAATCTTGGATTAGAGAGCAATTATTTTTTTTTAAGTGCTGAAAGTAATCCCTGTAGCTGCTCTTTAACAGCACTATAAGCACCACTGATAATGCTTTTGGAAACAGAGAAAGAACGTGACAGACATTTGGGATAAAAAGTGGCTCCAGTGTTTATTTTTAGTTCCACGAACTTATATGTTGATAGCTATTCTGTTAGAAAATATCTTTTCTATCAGCTATAAGGAAGAATCAGTCTAACTACTGTTTAAAGTGCAGCTCCAAACTTTCTGTAATCATTTTCTGAATTGGTACAATTTTATGATGGAAATATCCTGAAGCTTTAAAAAAAAAAATTGAAAACAGGATTTTCTGTTTTCAGTGCACCTGAATAATCTCCCAATGGAATAGTTGGATAAATAAAGAGAAAACTAATATAACCTTTCCACTGTTCCCACTGAAGCAGCCTATTCAGTGATCAAACGTAACTTCGCTACGCGCTGCAGAAACTTAACAACTTGTAAGTAATGAAGAATCCATATTTTCCAGTTACCAACATTTAAGGAACATCTGCCTCCTAAACACCTCGATATAAGGGAAAAAAAATAACTTTCTTTGCTACTCCAATAAAATCAGATGGCGTGTGGTAATGAGGCAGAAATATCCACTTCATGGGGGCACCCATGGAACCCAGCCAGAGCCTGAGGAAGAGTAAAAGATAAAGCTGTAGGTTTAAAGAAAATAAGACTGTTCCCTAAAACTATGAGGATTGAAAAGATCCATTTAGAAATACAAGCATATTTTGGCACAGACATGTTAAAAACTTGACTTTCAGTAGCACAACTGTAGCAGCAGCATTGCAATCCCACTAATAAAATCTGTCCATAGGTGTAGCAACAAAAGTAGAGTTTTGAGCAAGAAGCTGCTCCTGTTCTTCCAAACATTTGCAAAGACTTTTTCATATAAAAATGTTTAAGAAAGAAATCTGAATACCATATTCCAGAAAATATGAATATTGTGACTATCTCTGAATGTTATAGATCCAGTGACTGTTTTACTTCTTTATATTCTTGTCCAGTTCCCCAAAAAGTTGCTTCTCAACCCTTCAATAGCAGAAGCTGATTTTTTGTTAAACGTGAAATAAAAATCTTTAAATTTTTAGTAGAACTATTACAAGAGGACTAATTATGACTAAAAATATAAAAATATCAAGATATTTAAACTCTTCTACATTCTTTACCATGAAGAAAACGAACAGAATAAGAACTGAATTATCTACGTGAATTGATACTATAAATAAAATGTTGCATCACCTGAATACACATGGAAATACAAAGAATAGAATTGGAAATGATGAGACTGCTAACGAAAATTTCACCGAAAATTTGGATACAAATATATGTCATTATACGAGCCTTCCAATATCCCTATGACTTTACTAAACTGAATTATTTTAATTTTTAACTAGAAAATTATTGACAAATCTGTTTATTTAATCCAAATTTTACCTAAATCTGTGACAGCAGGGAATGTAAAGAGAAACTCTTGCTTTCTTTTTCTAATCACTCGCTGAAATCACCCACCACACCTCAGGCCAGGAGTGCTGTAAACACTGTGGAATCTGACCTGATTCCTGCTCAAGCCACTGGAAATCTTCTGTAGACAATTGATCACTGTATTAATGAAAAAATCCTCTGCATTTATTCCTATTCCTCTTCTGCCTTTCGCTACTCCTTTCCTTCACTGTCCCCTAAAATTCAGGGAATCTACTTAAATTCCCTTTTTCCTTCAGAACTTGATTCAGGAAGAGCACTACATTTGGTATTCCTAAATTCTCCATGTGTAATGGAAAGAACTTAAAAATGCCACTGAAAAGACTCCAAAAATGTATCTGTACATATTTTCATTTTGCATATCAATCCATAACGTCATTCTAAACATAATTTGAATTTTTTTTCCTGCTTCTTTTTCGAGCTATAGAAATAAAACAGAAGCTTTGCTTTTCAAGCACAACCGAGCCAATTAAGAGATCCAAATTACTGGATAATTGATCGCATTTTGACCTTTGAGAACTAATTTAGGGAGTAAAATGGCAGATCATTAACAGCTCAAGAAAATAAATTCTGTCTGAAAGTCATATTAATCCTTCATGCAAAATAAGTATTTAAAAGTCCAATGCAGTTTACTTAACACTTTTGTGCACTTTTCATCTTTTTTACATTAAAAAAATCTAAAGTCTATTATTTTTATCTTACACATATTTTAATCTTGAGTTTATTCTCTATGCTGTTCAGGGGTATCCACCACAACAAAGAAAATTTAATAGAATTACAGGATGGTTTGGGTTGGAAGGGACCTTAAGCTCATCCCATGCCACCCCTGCCATGGGCAGGGACACCTCCCACTGTCCCAGGCTGCTCCAAGCCCCAATGTCCAGCCTGGACCATCCTTGGGCACTGCCAGGGATCCAGGGGCAGCCCCAGCTGCTCTGGGCACCCTGTGCCAGGGCCTGCCCACCCTCCCAGGGAACAATTCCTTCCCAATATCCCATCCAGCCCTGCCCTCTGGCACTGGGAAGCCATTCCCTGTGGCCTGGCCCTCCAGCCCTTGGCAATTGTCTCTCTCCATCTTTCCTGCAGCTCCTTCAGGCCCTGCAAGGCCGCACTGAGCTCCCCCCAAAGCTTCTCCTCTCCAGGCTGAACAATCGCAGCTCTCGCAGCCTTTCCTGCCAGCAGAGCTGCTCCATCCCTCTGCTCATCCTGGTGATATTTTCACTGAAGCAATCTCTGACCCGGCCCTTTGGGTGCCACAAGTGCCACTTTCCTGGCAAGTACCATTTCCATCCTGTTTTCTCCAGGCTGCTGGGTGCACAACCTGTGGGACCTTGGTGCACACACTCAGAATTCCCGTGGTCACTCTGTAGCATGGAATTCACTCCGTTCCTTCTCTGACCCCTTGGGCTCAATCCCACAGCACTCGGTGCCACTGCAGGGCAGCTACAGCAAACCAAGCTATTGACTCCCCTTTCGGATTTTCCTGGTTTGTCTGAGGGGACCCTCATGGCAGCAGGATTTCTCTTCAGCCGTGAGAAAAACATTGTTTTTTCTCTCCTACACACTGGGCTCAGAAGGGTACAAGAGCAGCAGAAACTAATCGCCGTGGTTGTACATGCAGAGTACAGTGAGTCCCCTCGTTTTTTTTATCTTGAAGGTAGCTTAATAGTTTGAGAACAGAGTCTTATTAATGTAAATGAAGCTCTAATAGCATATTGCATGAAATTCTTTTTATTAAGCATTTCTTTGGAAAACAGCCTACAAACTGGATTAATCCATTGCACTGTATTTCCTGTAAGCACCTAACCAAAGTGACTTTTAAAACAGATTGCTGAGTAAACTTTAAAGTAGCCAATAAAGATACTTCTGCTGTAAAAAAAAAAAGCGTTTCATATGTAGTTAATTTCACACTTATTTGCACTGGAAAATTAAATTTTTACTTATCAACATGCCACAGAAATACTGGGGGAAACTCTGCTCTGATGTTCTACACAGCACTTTTTGCTTTAGGCAAACTATAATACAATTAATTGACAATTAGGGAGCTGACATTATAATCCTGGTAATATTGTCTAATTCTCCAGCGGCACTGTCCACACTGCCGGTCCATTTCATCAAGAAGAACAAAAACATATTTTGCAATGCCTGAGAATGCACCTAAATTCCTGGATTATTTTCTAAAATAGAGTCAAGGAACACTAATCATTCATATGCTTTTGGAAATGATGCCTTAGGCCTGCCATTCCTGGGCACTACACATTCTCTTTAACTATAAGGAGAAAGAAAATAGGATTGAGTGTCTGTGACTGACAGTAACACCTCACACTGACTCATTATCTACTTAAAATGAGAAGAAAAAGTAGTTTGTGAGCAAAACCAAGGAAAAATTAATTGTCTGTCATTTAAAATACAATGGTGTGGACTATTTCTAGACAAAGTTTAAGAGGCTACCTTCATCAGACTGAAAATCTGCTTTATTTTCAGATAGATTTCAAATCAAGAGGCGTTCAAAATTTCTTTTTAAATTTCAAGTGTGTTGCAAGTTGTAAATATTACTGACGGAGTTGTTTTTGTTTCTTGTCCTGAGGCCTTTCTCATATAACAAGTGTAATACCTAATACATTATAAATTAACTCCCCCTGACAGAACCCAAGGTTTATCATGTAGATCAATTAAGACTTAAGCATAGCAGACAATGACGTGAGTTTGATTATTTTTCAACAGTCCATCAATAATTTCTTATGCATTTTTCTTCTTAAATATTGAATCAAGCATCAACACTTAATCCTGTTGCCAGTTTGCCTCAGTGGCTTAAAAAGAGGGTCCATTTGAGTCCCCAAAATACTGCAGTTACTTCAAATTCCTGGGAAAGTATCAGTAACCACAGAAAAACCCTGTCCTGCAAAGCTGTGCACTGCTCATGGTCGATCATAACAGGATGATCACAAGGTCTGTCTGTGCAGGGCCAGGGGTTCTCCTCAATGATCCCTGCAGGTCCCTTCCAGCCCAGGATATTCCAGGTTCTGTGATTTATCACAAAGCTGAAAGTAACAGCAAGTACCTAAATCATTTAGGGATCTGCTTCCATTGCATCCCTACCACAACAGCTGAACTTTCAGGCCTGTTTAATCAGGCATAAGCAAATCTCACTGGGAAAGAATTCCATTCTCCTCCCTGTTCTTCTTGATCCCTTGCAGGTGTGGGTTTCTGCCATGCCAGAGCAGTGGTGAGCAGTCCTGAATGGACACCTGCAGCTCCAGGAGGAAAATGTG
The DNA here is from genome assembly GCA_013397115.1 of Edolisoma coerulescens. Lineage (NCBI taxonomy): Eukaryota > Metazoa > Chordata > Aves > Passeriformes > Campephagidae > Edolisoma > Edolisoma coerulescens. Next base: position 321,452 of record VWZW01003067.1, on the reverse strand, counting down.
AGAGGAAATGGTGAGACTTTGTTTTCTCAGCCATGATCCATTTCTGACACTTGCAACAGGCCTTCCCTGAGTACCCCTGTGGGATACAGTGACTGCCTTCTTGGAACAGATCCTGCATTCGCTTAATCCTAAAACACTTATGAGAAAATATATCCTTGTTTCTGAAAATTTACCAGCCTAAATCCATTGTTCCTTAAAGTTTTAGGAAAACGAGTTAAAGACAGACTTTTTTTCCTATATTCACTACTTCCAATGAGTAAATATTAAAAAGTAGAAGTCAAAAGCTTTGTCCAAAGTTCCGCAGCATCTTATAAACAATGCACAGTACTCCCTGTAAACAGGCAGTATAAATATTGGCTGACTCACACTCCCCACTGCTTATCTGCAAGTAAAAAGGTTATTTTGTACCTAAATAAACATTCTCTTACTGTCTGTCACTGATGCCAAATGATAAAATAGAAACCCAGCCTGGAGGAGCCCTCTCAATTTTAAAAGGCTTAGAAGATCTGAAAAATCCAGATGCGAGATGCTCAAGGCAAAGGGGTGCAGCAAACCAGCTGGTTCCCTGAAGATCACTTAGCCAAGTGTCTAATGGATTGCTTCAGGGATATATTCTGTACATTTCCAGCGGCCGTAGTGCTCCCAAGCAGTAAACACAGAAGAATTATGAAAGGTTATCAATTCTATGTGACTACCATGCACATTGTAACCACTTTGTTGCTCAATTCTGCAATGGTATTTACATTACTTGAATAATTCCATTTTGGTTTTGTTTCCATCAGAGTTCCTAGTTGGAGCAGATCTTTTTGCTTAACACTTTTGCTCGATTTTTATTGTTTTACATTGAAACAATTCAAAAATTTCTATTAAAAGAAAGAAGAATCATTAATTCAAGTATAACTAACTCAGGACTGGCTGGTGACTTCAAGTTTAAGCAAAAGTGCTGCAAGTGAGGCCAAATAGTTTATGACCACAGCTAGTGGGAAATCTGTAGGTGGAAAACAGTTTAAATATGAATAATTACTAATATTTACAATGCAAACCAACAGTGCCATGATTGTCATATTTACAATCATCCTTACAGAGTTGGCTGTTGTGAGTGTAAACACCCATGTCTTATAAGACTTAATTTCTCTCCTCAAAGTGTCAGATACTACTTTTTCTTTTGATATATTTATTTTGCTTTGCGAGCTCATGCTTTATTTTTTTTGCTGGGAAAAAATATTCTCATTCATAATTTCATTAGAACATCATGGAACCAGAGGTAAATTAATCTGTCTCTATCAATCTAATATTTTTTAATGTTTTGTTTAGCATGATTAACCTTTATTAAATTTGCATAAAGAGGTTTTTTTTTTTCATTTTCACAAATCTTACTTACTTACTTTTTCCTCTTTACCTACTTCTCTGTCTCTTGGTGGGGATAGATCATCAATACGGGATAAATCACCAATACCACATAAATAAAACAGTCTTGTTGATAGTAAACATTGAATACATTCTCTCATACTCTTCAGGCACAGCTGCTCTTACCTTGCTTTTTTGGAAGGTTTCATTTACAAACCTGGTTCTAAAAGCAAAGCCTTTGCCGACACTGTCAAAATGCTCTTTCCACGTGAGAGCCTCTCCTGGCTGCCATTCCCACATCTGTCAACAAATCCCTGCACTCTAAATGCTCTCCAGGAAACTCCAGGTTGGTACCATCACCCATTTCGGGTTTTTTTTAATAATCAATTCAGGTGGAAATTCATCAGCACATCAGAAGAGAATAGCTCACACTACCTGTGCTCAGAATTTCAGCATAAATTAAAGAAAAATTCTATTATCACTTGTTTTTTATCTCTCCTCAGTAGATATGGTCAAGGAAGATAAATGAGGGCAGGAGGGAGATGGAGAAGAAAGCCACAAAAGCTATGAATAAGGAACATTTATGGCCTTGTCTCTTATTCTCCTCCCCTCTTCTACTGTTCTAAGTTGACCTGGGGGAAGAAAACAGGCAAGGGACATGAATAACTGTCGTGCAAATATGTTAAAGTGTCATATATTAATCTAACAAAGACATCTGACTGGAGCAGATGATGCTTTAGAGGGTTTAGGAGAAGAAACCTTGAAAATAACATTAAGAAAATTGCTTAGAAATTCTGCTTTTATTGCAAAACATATTTGCCCCCTGAGATGGAACAGAATCACACAGAATATGAGAATGGGTGAGGCTGGAGGGGCGCCCAGGGGCTCCTCTGGTGCCACCTCCCTGCTCCAGCAGGGCCATCCCAGAGCACAGGGCACAGCAGTGTGTCCGTGTGGCTCTGCAATATCCCCAGGGAGGAGACTCCACAGCCTCTCTGCACAATCTGTTCGGGGCTGGGCCCTGCCCAGGGCAGAAGTTCTGCCTCCTGTGCAGGGGGAGCTGCCTGGGCTCAGGCCCTGCCCGTGGCTCTGGGGCCATTGCTGGGCCCCGGAGCAGAGCTTTTACCTCTGTCAGGGCTGTTTTTTCAGTGCCCCAGTGCCCTGTCCTTCAGTGCTCTCACAGTGCCTCTTTCCTCCTTTCAGTTTTTAAGTGTGTAATTCTTGACTGAAAACCTGTAGCTAATTAGCTAAAGGCTAATAAGAGCACAATAGGAATAGAGTGCCAAATAGTTTTGTTTAAACATACTCATTTGGTCCAGCAGACATTTTGAACACACTTTCTCTCCTCAAGTTAAACCAAAGAAGACCTCTAGTCTCTGTCTGTGTCTGTATGTACACAGACTGCTCAGACAGACAGGAAAATTGAACAAAATACCAGTTCAGCTCTAACACAAATGACAAAGTCAAATAACGATATTCTAAAGATCTTTCACTGTATTAGGCAGTCTGAGATTTCACAAAGGATCCAAAGACCACAGAATTCTGCTGCTTTTTCTCTGCAAAACCGTCACCCTTTTAAAATTTTTTTCTTCTATCCGTGTTTCACATTTCATGAATTATGTGCATTATTACAATATCTGCAGGTCCTGCTTGTGATCAGCTCTTCATGCTACCAGTCCTTGAACTTCACAGTTCTGAACTTCACTTTTAAAAAAATTCATCTTGTCCCGTTTAGATTAAAATCAATTATTGGCTAGTTCACAGCAATAAAAGAAAATTCTAGCAAACTAGAAGCCCTGCCTTCTTACTGATTCCTTGCCTCAGCTGAACTATTTTTTTGAATTTGCTTCATTTATTCTATGAAAATAGTAGCCAGTTCCACAGTGGCCAAACAGGCATGTCCATGGGCAGACCTGTGGCAGAAATTTAATTAAGGGTATAAGATCACACCAAACTCTGGTGCAGTGTCCATTAAGAGCAGGGGGTAGCTCTGTTAGAACCTCAGTCTGACAATGCCTCTGAGATCACACTAAGCACTTTAAGGAGCTTAACCATTGTTCACAGAGTAGACCAGGCCAGCAGGGATTTCAGCATGTAATTTGAGTGTGGTTAGATATTGCATCTGAGGTTCAGATACCCCTCTAATGACTTCCATTTATTTGCACTAAGAAATATCCTGCTGTGGCTCAAAAAACCATCTTGCTCACAATTATATCTGAAAGTCAAGGAAGCTCCACATCGTTTCACAACTTGAAGTGTGTGCTGTGTATAAACAGTACTAATAGTAGCAAAGACAAGTTGGGAATTAGGTAGTAATTCTACAGTGTCAGGGAATTCAAATTCAGGAAAGCAATGTCTGTGAGAAAGCAGAAATCCTTTGAATCATCTCATTCTAACAAATGCAGCTCTCATAAGAACACTACAGAAATTACGTACTTTAAAATACTTGGGCTCTCTAACGGCCTATGCTGACCCGGGCACAAATCCCCTACCATTTTTTTTAAATTGCATTTTTAAGCAATTTATTCTTATTATTTAATTTGTTAATTGTACAGCAGCAGCTAGAACTCCTGATTAAGGATCAAGAACAAGGGTGAAAAGATATCAATTGCACATCACTGTACCTCCACATTGCCTTTTGTGATAAAAATATACTCTGTATGTGTGCATGTGCACATAAGAAACATCAAGCTTTGCTTCTAACCAGTACTATTTTAGTGTATTTCCCCCCTTTTTTCTTAAACAGAGAGCATCAAAAAACTCTCTATACAGCCAGCAGATGGGATCTAAAAGGCTAATATTGACAAATTTCTGCCCCAACAGGAAGCATTTCAATTCAGCCCCTTCATGGAATCTAGAAATATCCTGAACAGGGTAAGAGTGAAAACATTCTCTGATACCTTTTATTTACCAACCAACCATTCACAGTTTGTCTTCTGGAGCCAGCTGCCCTAAATTATAACAAAGTACCAGCTCTTCTACTCTTCTGAACTGGGATTTAAAGCCAACTACAAGCAAAGTCTGATATTTCTTAGGGGATAAAAGTACTTGTTTAGGCATTATGGAAAGTAATACCTAGTTTTTGGATCCAGGGGATATGGGGGATAAATCCTGATCTGCTCCAGTCTGTCAAAGCTGAGATGTTCCAAAATAGAATACGAGCTTTAGTGTAAAAAGACATCCACAGCACTGCCAGGGTGCCTCCACGATCAGGCTTTGCAGGAGTTTAGGATTCCAACTTTCACAGCCTAAATTCAATGAAGTACCACTTTGGAGGAATAAATCCTTTCATTGACAGGCAATGATTGTGTATTCTAAAAATTCAAAAGGGGATGAGACGTTGTGCCAGAAAACCCTTCACAGGATTCTGAAGAGTTTTGAGGACTCTGCTTGTGATATATGGGATAATAAACTTCAGAGATTACCTGAGATGTATCCCCAGCCTAGAACCAAGGGCTTTCCAGATTGAAAAAAGTATGACAGGATGCTGTGATACAAAGTCCTAAGCACAACAAAGCTGATTAGGTTCTAATTGACCATTATCTCTCTCATTAACAGAAATATATAGATTTATATGCCAATGTTTACATTTGGTCAGGAGAAACAAAGTTGCCAATGCTGTTAAGTTACAATAAGAAAAAAAAAAAAACAAGACAGAAAAGATTATTTCAGATCTTTTATTGCCAAGTGTTTGGGTCTCAGTTGCTCTCAACAATTCAAAGAGCACTCATAGCTTGAACAGTTTTTATGTTTAATTACACTTAGAAGAACGCAACTCATTCTATTTTTTCGTCCTTATTAATGTCCACAAAGCACTCAGTGTGGCATTATCCCTTGATATCTACTGGAATGCTGAAGACAATTCAAAAATTTCATTTACCTCTTCCTAAGTTTCCCATTAAAAGCACATGATACACAATTATTGCTTCATAACTCCTCCACAGGTGGAGCTTTTTTTTTTTAAATATAAAATTCTCAGACTACTCTAGAACTCTGTTTAGAGCATCACAAGTGCTCCAGCAACTGAAATTAATGAGTTACTGCTCACCAGCTGAGGTCATGGGAAACATGCAGCCCTGTGTGCAAACCCCACCATGAACAAGGTGGTTGAGTTGGAGCTGCCATGAAAACCAAGTGCACACTTAACGGTGGAAAAAAAGCACTATTACCTAAAGCAGTTTCAGGTATTATCCTTTCCTTGGAGGGGTGTCCTGTGAAATTATTAAAATATTGTATTTTTTAAAGCATTCACAGAGAGATCAACGCAATCGGTTATCACTGCACTTGACCTCAATCCATCTCAGATAGGAGATGACACATTACCAGACAGGAATGAAATTAGATTTACACCCTTTTATGAAGTTTAACTACATGACTGTGCTCATGCCCTCTCCAGACCTGGAACACCACCCCAGTCCCTGCACAGTCATTACCCAAAAAGTAAGATAAAGACTTTTCTGTTTAACCCAAATTCTGAGACTAGAGCCTGGCAGGAGGAAAATTTCTGTAAACAATATTTCCATTTTGCATTTTTATTGTAAAAAGTCTATTACAGCTTCTATAGGACTACATAATCTATAGTCAGGGCTTCGGAACTCTCAGGCTTTCCTGAAAGACACGTTATATGCTGGTTCTATACACAGAGACAGACTTTAAAACAGAAAATTTACTTGTGCAAATGACTCCCCACTGCAAACACAAGAACTTTGTATCTATAGATATAAAATTTTGCAACCAAACTCAATTGTTCTAATAAAAATACTAAGAACTGTTTAAAAAATCCCTCCACTACAAAAATAACGCTATCCTATAGAAAGCTAAGGACTGCCCCACATGAAGTCTCCTACCTGCCCTTTCAGGCAGTAGAACTCACAAATGTGTTTAGACCTTGTCGAATAAATGCAAGGAAAATACTACTGTAATTTGAGGTTTTAAAATGACACAAGTTCTAATGCCTAAGTAGATTGTCAAAATATGAGACAGGACAAGTATCTTTCCAGTAGAAAGGTAATATCTCAGATTTATAGAAAACAAAAATAAATAGCTATTAAATTAATTGCAGTGACATTTTCAATTAAACCACAATACTAATGAAGGATATGAGGGGAAAAAAATACAAAAAACCCAGTCCTATTTTGTTCAGAGTGGAAACTGAAATAAACTAGAGTTAAAATGAAAGATGAGTTTTACTTGAATTAATAAAAGGAAAAATGCCTCTCAACAAAGAAGCTGTGCCTTCATAAACTCCTACATATCAGCACACTTAAATTTTATTTGATCCCTAAATCTACGTACTTTCAGAAATGTTTTCTGCAGTTTCGTTATATTGCAAAGTAAGATTCTATTGCTATTGAGTTCATTTTCTCAGTATATAATGCCAAAGCGAGTTGCAGTGTATGACAGATTTATGTCTATAAGCTTGGGAGAAGCAGGAAATAAGAGGTATTTCAATCTATACTGCATGGCAAGACCTCAAAAGTAGTTTAAGAAACTCGATGTGTTACAGTGTAAAGGAGGGTTCAACTTCTCCTAAGCCTTGTCTAACCACCACATGCACATTTCCAGCAGCATGGTTTAAAATGCACTGCAAAGTCCACTGTGTTTCCTCCTGAAAAGCAAATACCTGCTATGCAGCTCACGGGTAAATTAAAACAAAACAGGGACACAGTTACTGTGAAGACACTTGTGACAACCCTGGTTGATAGGTTGTTACTGTGAAAAAGCTGAATTTACAATGAATTACCACATATTTCAGTGCTTTTAGCCCATGATAATTGTACAAACATTGGGAATTATAAAGAAATGAGTTTTTTAATGACCAACCAGCATTGCTATTATTTAGTGTGATCCTGAAGCTGCATAAGTAAAAATCAATTATATAACTAGTGTTTGGTGATGTCCATGATACAAATTGGCAGCCTCTGTTCAATTAATAGACGGAAGATATTGGCATCATAGAAAGTATTGTCATGGCTAGCACTGCTGCAGCCTTGCTGCCAATCTCAGCAGAAACCTGAATGCTGAAAAGAAAACTATACTTGAGGTGTTCTCTCTGCTCCTGGAGCTCTGGGGGCCGTGCCCATTCCCTGGGGAGCCTGGGCAGTGCCCAGCACCCTCTGGGGGAAGCAGAACCTTTCCCTGATCTCCAGCCTGAGCCTGCCCTGGCCCAGCTCCAGCCGCTCCCTGGGTGCTGTCCCTGTCCCAGAGCTGCCCCTTGGGAATTCCTGCAGCCCCTGCTGAGTCTCCATCCCTGCCTGCAATCAGCAACCACATGGTGAAAGCCATGACTGAAATGAAGCACTGATTTGGCAGGGAAATCACCTCGACATAAAGGTTAAAGCAAGGATTAATAGCACGTCAGAGACTTCACTGTACGGACAACAGTGTCATGCAAAGAAATGAAAGACCACGGTTTTCTTCTTCTCCAGGGTTCTCTCAGACATTAAAATAGACTTTAAAAAGAATAAACGTAACTATAGATTCTGAATGTTTACATTTAAAAAGAAAAGAACCTCGAAACCCTAAGCCCTAGAGAGCAGTTAATCCCTGGCATCATGTGTACAGCAGCACCTGAAGTACCCTCTGTTAGTCACTACAGCCCTGCGATGAGAGCACTCAGTTCCCCCTCCATTCTTCAAACAAAACACTTCTAAATGGTTCACTGCCAGCACTACCAAAGGCCAGACTGCTCTGTTCTGCACAGCAAAACACAGCCACACTGAGGTTATATCTGACTTAGGGAAATTTGACAATTTTTCAAAGAATATACATAGCAGTATCAGGTCAAGTGTCATTCTTCAAGCTGGTGTGCTTCACCTGCGCATCTTCAACACTGAACTGCATCCTCTGAGTCCATTTCCACTATGCTCTGTTTCCATGCACTGTCATCAAAGTGCCAAAACAGGAGCGATATATATAAAAATCCTACTTTAAAATAATATTTCTTATCACGTTCAGGCAGTTCACTTGTTTCCTAGTGCCTTGCTTTTCTTCTAATTTCTCCTGTGGTGTTGGTTTTTTTTTTTTTTCCTCCTCCTTTTAACATTTTGAAATAAATGAAAAGAAAATAACAATCCCAAAAAGCTCACGCCAGTTGGCAGGGAAATTAAAAATCACAGATTCAAAAGTACTTTCCCAGTTCATGAAAACATCTCTAATGAGACAGATGAAAATATGAATTGCTCCTAATGAGCTCAAAATTGCACATATTTCCCTTAGTTTAATTTTGTAAGCCTTCACAGATATTTTGTGTTATGCTTTATTATAAAACAAGAAGTGGCCACAAGGCTGTGATAACCAATTTGTGAGATTAAAGTACTCAACTTGAATGGTTTCATTAACTTCTAAGCCATGAGTCAGAGTTAGCATAAAATACAATTCCTTTGCTATTCATAGAGGGTCTTACTCTCCAGTGACTTCCAACATTTCGGAGTCATTAGCACCTGAGAAGAATAACACTGTTATTCCTGACTTGTCAGTGCTGCACTCAGTGGCGCAGCCATGAAAAGATAATTTACAGCAAAGCTGTGACAAATGATGCCCTAACAAGGGTTGGGTCTGCACTGTGGGGCTCAGCTGTGGCAGAGCAGCACCAGCACAGCTCCCGTGGCAATCCACCCTGAAGTGGCCACCCAGACATTCCGACCAGACTTGGAGCAGGATGAAGCAAAGCCAGTGCAAATGCTTTAGCCAGCTTTTCTGATGAGATTTTGGGATGGCCAGGAATGCATGAGGGTTATGGAATTTTATGTAAATCTATATAAGATTATTGAGTACATCAGAAGAGTGTGCCATTACACTGCAGGCAGAAAATGCAAAGATGAGATTTGCAAAAGTTCCTTGTAGGTTAATATTTTCAGATGTGACTGACTCACATAATGGAGGTAGGAGAGGGGAGGAATGGATGATAACAAAAAAAAGGGGAGGAGATAACAAAGCTAAGACAATGGCCAGTCATGAGACCCTGCAACATTCTCAGATCTGGAGTTCTGAGGTTTCTGTATGAATGTTAACACAAGCCAGTGAACTTTATATGAGCATTTGCTACAGAATTGGATGAAATATGATCCATCTACTGCTCCAAACTACAGAATAGTTCTTGTGTGCTCACGAAAATAAAGTATATGTGCAACTTGCAGGTGGACTATGCTCTCTCTGCTGTGGGAAAAGGAAGTTGTGTCATTAGTAAATCTGAGCTTACTTATGAGTAAATTGTTTTAGTATCCAAATCATTCAGTCCTCACACTGTCATTTGCTGTTAAGGCACAGATTTTAAAGGATGACTGCTTTGCCACATACCTCAACCTTAGCACTTTGGTAAAGTGAAGAAGCTCATTTTCTCACCAGTTCTACTTAAACAGTTTGAGGTGCTGACTATTTTGCACCGAAAGGAGGGTCACCAAGTGCTGATCACAGAAGAAGAGTGCCTGTATAGCAGGAGCACAGGGCAGCATGGAACCATACTCAGCATGGCAACAGAACAGAAGGAAATATCCTTGCTGAGTGTCAGAACATACCCACGGCTGTCCTGTGAGCACCTAGAGAGGAGAATAATGAAGAGGAAGAACAAACATTTGCAACAAACATCCTAAAACTTTGAAGAGTAACTCTGTGCATTTGTTAAACATATTTCAGAAAAGAACATTGAAGCCAGGTTGGAGCAACCTGATCAGTGGAAGGTGTCCCTGCCCATGGCAGGGGGTGGAATGAGACGGTCCCTTCCAACCCAAACCACTCTAGGATTCCATAGCTCTCTCTCATCACTGCTGTTTGTTCCTGATCTCTCCATTCTGGGGACTGAAATCAGGCTTTCTATGACCATGACATCTCCAAGGACAATTTAATTACAAGATCAGGAAAGTCTTTTTCTGTCTGTAAACCCCACCATCGCTACCCAGCCCAGGCACAGCTGGTTTCTGGTTTCTTCTCTTCCCTGCACTTGTGAGATACATCCATGTTTGACACCAGGGTTTATGACTAAAGTATCCTGGAGGCAACTATTAACAGGTGGAGAACCAGCATAATCTTGGAATCCAGTTCAGATAAACTCAGATAAATCATATCTAAACAATCTTCATGGCAGCTCACAAATTGTGTTCTCTGTCCTTTTTTCACACCAGATTTGTTCATTGCATTGATAATTTTCCCATGAAAATACCATCACTCTACTCACAGTTTTACTTAGCACTAAAAAAGGGAGTGTGCTGTTGACATTCAATACTTCAAAATGTATTTGTAATATAATAGTTTATAAATTATAAAATTTTATACAAATTTTACATAAATACTATATCTTATAAAAATATTATATTAACATAAAATGTGATATAAAATTTTATAAATTATAGAATAATTTGGTGATAATCCAATTGCTTTTTGCTGCAGGAATGGACTTGCTAGGGTGGTCCTTTTCTACTTCCAGTTTTTATGGAGAGCTTGCTATTTCTATGAGGATATCCCTAACATGCTACTTTAAAATTCTGTTTATGCTCTTCAAAAGGCCAAAAATGAAAAAAAAAAAA
>VWZW01003067.1:288981-310472 GCA_013397115.1 Edolisoma coerulescens | reverse complement strand
TCTTGACTGAACATCAGTTAAACAGATACCATGTGTTATCTTCAGGAGCATCTCCTCACATCCTGCATGTTCGTAGTCAGAAAAACTTTCAGACTCTCTTTCTGAAAGCTTGATGGAACTTTGAAATCTACTTATTTCTTTTGGGGTTTTAAAATATACTCTATAAGCTCAAATTTCAGATGTCTAATAAAAGGTAAAATAAAAACAAACAAAAAATCCCCACTCCAAAATATGAAGTCTGTCAAATGATTTATTTCTATCTCCTTCAGCTAGAGGATAAGGTGAGGAATGCAAGAAAAAAGAAAAAAAATCACAATTTCTGTGATTTCTTCTATTAAAAAAATATTCACTTAGGCAAAAAAAAAAAAAAAGTACAAACTTAAATGGACTCCAAACTTTCACAATTTAATTAAAATGGCTTTTAAATAAATCTCCTTACAGTGAAAGCAGCATCCTAGGACAAAATGCATATGGTTTCTTTTTTAAGACCAGTTACACTTTTTAATTGGTTTCAGAAAATGCCCGACTATTGAATCCTATAGAACGTGCATGTGGCCTTTAAAAACCCTTGTAAATGAGAACTGCTGGCAGAACAATTAGCATTTAAAAGCTAGAATGACCTTAAATCTGAGCATCATTGTGATTCGTTTGGACTTTAATATCAAATACAGAACCAAAAAATCCCTCAGTTGCCAAGAGAAAGAGCTCCCAGCACCAGGAGAAGGACACTGGGTAATAGGGTGAAGCATGTGCAGCGAAACATAAAGGACAAACTGGTGAGATCAGCTTTGATTTGTGTTGACTTAGCAACCAACCAGAAGGGCCTTCCTGGGCACTGAGCACGGAAAAGGAGGGGAACAAATCTTCTGTTTCTGATCTTACAGATCAGAATGTTTATTCCTATAATGAATTTCAGGTTGCAGAAGGTATAAAATGGGCATAAATTTTGTTTCCAAGGAATCACTGGATAACCAAGTGCCCAACTGTACTGTGAATCTGATACCATCTAAACAAAATAGATGGAACACTTTACTTTATATGTACATATATATATGATATAAATACATGTGTTATGATTACATAGATATAAAAGAGATGTAATTTAATTTTAAATATAATTTGCATATATTGCTTGCAATTATAGTAATTCACATAATATTCTGCCATTCTGAAAATGAGATGACTTCTTATATCTCTATAAATGACAGCACTGGCTTGGGGTTGGGAGCAGTGGTTTGTCACAGCTGCTGATCTTACCAAAACCACAGATTCTTAAGTCAAAAGCTGAACATTTATATTGGGTGAGTTTGCAATTAAAGCAGAATGATGACTATAAGTTTGAAGGTGATTTTTTTTTTTTTAAGCTTTAATCATTTGGTTAAATTTTTTGTTCCAACTCCCATTCTCATATTCCAAACTGTACAAAATCACAGCATTCATAAAGGTTAAATTTATTTCTATATAGAAATGCCATAGTTTTACTAGATTTTAATAAATATAATTGAGTTAAATCCCTAATAATAATGATACTTACACTGAATATAGATGATATTCTAAATATCATAAATTATTTACATCAATAATTTGATTCCATTTCCTCAAAGACAACACTGCTTAACAAAGTAGTCAAAATGTCAGTTACTCCTGATATTAGTAATGCTTCAGTAGTAGATTCTGGAAAAGCCATTGATGGCCAAAAATTGCACAGTACCCTGGTCATCACAAAAACAATAAGATCACAGAATGGTCTGGGTTGGGAGAGGCTTTAAACTCATCCAGTGCCACCCCTGCCATGGGCAGGGACACCTCCCACTGTCCCAGGCTGCTCCAAGCCCCAATGTCCAGCCTGGACCATCCTTGGGCACTGCCAGGGATCCAGGGGCAGCCCCAGCTGCTCTGGGCACCCTGTGCCAGGGCCTGCCCACCCTCCCAGGGAACAATTCCTGCCCAATATCCCATCCAGCCCTGCCCTCTGGCTCTGGGAAGCCATTCCCTGTGGCCTGGCCCTCCAGCCCTTGGCAATTGTCTCTCTCCATCTTTCCTGCAGCTCCTTCAGGCCCTGCAAGGCCACACTGAGCTCCCCCCAAAGCTTCTCCTCTCCAGGCTGAACAATCGCAGCTCTCGCAGCCTTTCCTGCCAGCAGAGCTGCTCCATCCCTCTGCTCATCCTGGTGCCTCCTCTGGGCTCTCTGCAGCAGCTCCAGCTCCTTCCTGTGCTGGCCCAGGGCTGGGGCAGCTCTGCAGGGGGGTCTCAGCTGAGGGGGCAGAGGGGCAGAATCCCCCCTCCCCTGCTGCCCCCGCGGGGGCTCAGCCCAGGGCAGGGGGGTTTGGGGTCCCAGCGCCCACGGCCGGGGCAGGGCCAGCTCTGCCCCACAGCTCCCCCAGGATACTGCAGTGGATGGTGGTGTTTGAGGTCAGTGACATTTGATCAGGTATTGTCCTTCCAAGCCATAGCCCTGCCTACATTTGAGAGTGTTTTACCCAGATCCCCCAGATTAGTTTAGCTAAACTTATGGCAAGTGCATTATCTCGTCAGTTTTGCACTTTCTATGTGGATTAAGTTTATGATGTGCAGATTGCTTGAGAGGAGACTATTTAAATCAGATGTTAAGTCCCATTAAATGATTTGCGCACTCATGCCAGGTGTTCCACAGAGATATTTCAGATAGCAATTTTCTTAATATAGCTTATGCAAATACTTAAAAATTTTAACAACAGTAGATACATAAGTAACAGTTTGTCATTCAGGAAGTGACAGTTCCATGTAAATAACGATTACGAAAATATGTATGTGATCACACAGTTTTAGAATATTAAAATATTTAGTAATTGACAGATCGCCAAAGGTTAAGCAACACACCAGTTTTATGGCTATTAGGAAAACATTTCTTCATCAAAAGGGTGGTCAAGCATTGGCACAAATTCCCAGGGCAGTGGTGGAGTCACCATCCCTAGAGGCAACATAAAAGATGTGCAGATGTGGCACTTGGGGAACATGGTTTGTGATGGGCTTGGCAGTGCTGGCGTAACAGTTGGACTCCATCTTAAGGGTGTTTTCTAACCTAAATAATTCTATGAGTCTGTGATTCTAAGGTCATACCTAAGTTTTGTGAGTCTCCAAGGTTAGAGAGAGTGCCCTGGCAAAATCCCAGTGTAGATAATCACATCCTACCTGCCTCCTCTCTGCTGTCATTTGAACTTAGTCAGTTATTTAGGATTTCCTATCAAGATCGTCCTGTGGATTTTGCAATTAGCTTCCTATGTCAGAACGCAGAGCACTGATTCCTACATAAAAAGGGCAAGTTCAACTCATTGAAGTCAAACAGTACCATGGCAATGTCATGTTTAATTCATGTGTAGCATAGGTTGTTTTATAAAATTATGATCATTATTTTCTGCCTCAATTTTGTCTTACATATAATTATAACAGCATTAAAAATTAAGAAATATTTCTGCTCTGTTTATCATCTGAAGAGACTAGAAATGAAGGTGAAGAGGAGAGCATAGCTAGCAGCTCGTCATACTGTGAACATAATCAAGACCTCTAAACAGAACAGAAAATTTAGCAGCCAGACGGCTCCCCAAGCCAGTAGGTGTTAAAATAGTTCTGAAAGATCCCTGGAAGCCAAGGAGATTGAAACTGGTAGCGTGGTCTGCAAGGGCTCCACGAGCAGACGGGAAGGAAAATACAACACATTAGAGATGCAGGGAGGAGGGAGGGTAATGTGCACTGTGGTACTGGGAGCACTGGGACACGGTCCCATCAGGTATGGAGGCACTGGCAGCACTCCCCACAGAGCATTCAGCCAACAACAGAGATCTGAAACCCGGAAACAAAGCTCTGGACAAGGCAAATGTATGGGAGGAGATGGGGGAAACACTGCCAAGAGATGGAAGGTGTCAAACGGTGCAACTGCATGTATCAGAATAACTATGTGTGTATATATATACATAAAATTAAAATGGCTACAAAGAACTAGGACAGGATCTGGGAGGGCTAATGAACCATCCAGAGAACATGCAAGCTACAAAGGACACTGGCAGCTGTACTTGTCCTGGAATCAGAAAAGCAAACAGGATGCTGGTGCCTATAAGGAAGCTCCTCTCACTTCTAGGAGTTCCTGAAACTTCTTCCTTTCTAACTGGTGAGACTCCCTAAAGGATGGCTGGTCAAGCACAGGCAGAAAGGATTGACTAATATCCTTCTTCCTGTAGTTAGGACAAGAGTAATTTTTCTTTCACTGCATCCCAAAGGTTCTCTCACCTTCACAAGAGTTATCAGACACTGTGGGAAGCAGGGCACCAACCCCAGCTGGTTACATGTTGGACCTGGATGTCAGTGCTGCTGACCTAACTTCTAAAGGGTTTGCATGCTGGGGAGCTGCATGGGAAGATGACAACTGAATAGTGGTATTTGATTGCTTATTTATTTCTCTTAATCTTGGCCAACTGCATTGAGAATGAAGAATGTCTGAGGAAACTGCACATGTGTAATTTATAGGAGACAGAACTATACAATCAAGTGTGAAATAGCTTTGGACTACTCTTTTTACAAAATACAGTTCTATTCTATTAAATACTTTGAACTAGAATGCCCAAAATTAAGGTTTTTATTCTGAATCGTAAATGTTCTGATTTCAGTAAAAAGAAAAATTCTCATCTTTAATGTTGCATTCACTTCGCTTTCAAACTCTGACCCACGTTACGCTCTGTGTGTGCTAACATGAGCAGTGCTGTAATCAATTCCATTTAGCACACCGAATTGATAGAAATTTCATTACAATTTAATACTGAAAAGGTGCTGGGATGAAACTTTCCTTATAAAGGCCTTTTAGCAAGACCTGCTTTTATTAGCAGTTAATATACTACACGGGGTCCATTAAGATTTGCTCTTCAAAATCCTAATCCAAATTCTCCTCTAGTCATATCTGAATAACACCTTTAACAATAATTATATTATTTCAGGTTTCCAGTGGCAAGACTGAGCCAAATTATATATTGCAAAACAATGGTGAAAAATAAAAAATGGTGGAAAATAATGGTGGAAAATAAATAATGGAGGAAAATAAGAGGATGCACTCAATTGTGGTACAGATTCATTTCTTACGGATTTTTTGTTGTTTGCTTAGTGACGCCATGGTCACTTCATTAGTCCAGAATTTCCACCAAGTCTTGATCCCAAAAAACTCTCACTGGCTTTTCATGCATGCACAGGACTTAACCTGACTATGAATAATGGTGCAGAGTTTGGCACATTTACCACACCGTGGAGTAGAGGGAAAGGGACCTTAAAGGTGCTTAAGCACTGCTTAAGTATCTTTTTAATAAAGCATCAAACTCATATACCACAAAATTAATTACATTTAATGTCATGATCTTAAAACATTTCTAATATTTTAAATTTCTTTTAAAACACACCAGTCAAAAAGGGAGAAACAGTGTGTAGCTGCATATTTTGCTTAAAAAAAGAATTTTTTTTTCATCAAAAAATTGAAAGACATGTCCAGGATGCTTCCTTTTTTCTTGAACAGAATTGATACCTCATTCATTCTACACCTTCATTCTGACATTAAAATGTCAGAACTGTGTCTCAACCAGCCAACTACAAACAGTTGTCTATTAAATAATACGAATCCTTAACCTAGAGCACTAAAAATCTAATAACTTAATAAAAAAAAAATCTCATAGCAAAAGTCAAACTGATCTACTTCCTAGATCTATCACTGCAGAACAGACACAAGAAGTTACTTTTTTTTCCATAGCAGTCTCACATTACCTTAAGTTTAAAAATGAGCCCACTGAATTTTATTCTCTATGCATGTTCTTTGGATAAAAAGAGATTCCACAGAAAAGAATGAATGTAACTGAGCAGCTGAGTCCCTAAAACAACATTTCTAGCTTCAGGTCTCGAGTTTCAGGTTCAAGTGAGACTTAGGAGCTATAATCCATGTTGTGGTTTGTGCAAAATGTGATTCTGAAGGCCAAACATTGAAAATAAGACATTAATCTCATGGCATCAGTCTACCTATTTTGAATTCATAGACATTCAAGAGTTAATAGTTCAACCGATAAACATACCCCACCTACAGTAACTTTAAACAGCTGATCTATTCCTTCAAACTTAGAATGTAGGCTTTTCAAACCACTGTGAAGGAAACTTGGAAACATCTTGTAGGGACAGAGGCAGCAGCACCTACTGCTGAGACAGTCTCAGCTCTTCACCAAAAAATGTCGAGTGAAAGACTTCCTTTTCCTTTATCCTATTTTCTTTTACATTTAAAACTTTGAAATCTCAGAGAACATCTTAAACTTAATCTGAAAATTCATACACAGCCCATATAAGACTACAGTGATGATTTAGAACACTGAATTTAATTCAAAATATCTGTTTAAGTTTTTATAAAGATAATTTTATTAAGTATTATGCTCTGAAAGTGTGTTTTCTTGCTTTCCATTTGGACTACATGTTCCTTCCTTTCTTAACTTCGTTCCACAAGAAAAGCATTTATTCCTCTCCTAATTCTCTTCTTTATACAGAATTAGCACCAGTATCAAGCCCAAACCTAAACTATTAAAACAATGACACTTTATTAGGGGAAAAAAAAAAAAGCTCAAGAGGTATGTTGTAAAACTGGGGATGCTTCAGAAAAAGAAATATAGAAAAATATAGCTGTGACTATAAGGTAAATTATGTGCTAACATGTGATAATAAATTTTTATTCTCCCTCGCTTAGTTGTTCTTTGAGAGGTCTTGGCAGCTCCTTCATTAAGAATTCCTTTCACTATATACATTTTTACTGCACAAAGTCACATTGAAGTGCAAAATCCATGCACCACTGAGTTTAATATGACTTCATATAATAAGAGTAATGTACAGTTATGGTATGTTGCAATGAACCACACTGTAAGGCCAGAAAACGGGGCTTAAACACACAACATTTATGTGGTGAAAGGACTGCCATCCAAAGACCAAAAAAATGACCTAAAGGCCATACTTCCCAAAACATAAACCTGAAAGAATGTGCTACATTTTGGAAAGGAGATTAATTTCCCCACTCTTCCCTCTATGTCACCACCTTTTCATTAAAAATCCCTTCTTCCTCCCTGCAAGGTTGGACATTCCTGGCTGGACCATCCAGAAGCAGGATGGATTCCCCTGTTTACCTGTGGCTCTGCAAAGCAGGCACAGACCTGTGCATGTCTTAGGCTGAGCTCACATTCAGTGTCTTTTAAACACAGGGAAAAAGCAAAATTCAGTTTTTCTGGCCAAAGATTCAGATAAGGTTTTACGAATGGATAATGACATCACTTCCAGCACTTTCACTCACAGGGAAAACATCAATTCTCCATTCTCCATTAAGAGAAAACCTGTGAGCTAAACTCTTCCCCTACAACATTAGGTATGTGTCCATGTGTATCGTTGCAACTGCATAATGTACATATTTCTCTAAGAAAAAAAACCCCTAAAATTATAAGCTCTGTATGTGTGATGTGTTTATGAATCTGCCAGTTATTTGGACTTTGCTACATTTTCTCAGATGACTAATTACCACTAGAGCACCTCCCAGGGAGTTTAGATGGCTGTTGTAAATTAAACTGTAAGGCCTTATTATATTAATTGAAGAAGAAATGAAAAAAAAAAAAAGAAGTTAAAGTTGTTTTTGTTGAAAGAAACTACACGGCCTTAGAAATTCATATAATTTATTATAATGTTCTTAACTGTTTGTTTCTCATCTCCCGTTTTTCTGTTGTTCCCTGTCTTCCACAGCATTTTTCTCCATTCTGATGTCTAATCTGTGCTGATAAAAACTTCTAAAGACTCAAAAGAATGGGATACTTTGGCTGGTATACATATACAGCTAAAGACCCTCCCCACCCTCCCAGGGAACAATTCCTTCCCAATATCCCATCTAGCCCTGCCCTCTGGCACTGAGAAGCCATTCCCTGTGTCCTGTTAGTGCAGTTCCTGGTGTACCAGCCTGTGTTTGTTGCTGAAATGTGATGGGGCAAGGGTGAGGAACAACACCTGCCCTGGAAAGAGTTTGTGTTTGGTGCATCTCTCTCTACTGATGTAAAAGTCCATCTAAACAAAGAAACTCTCCCCTGGCAGAGGGAGAAGTTTCAAATCTCTCCTTTGGAAACCGAAGTCTGATAAATTTTTCATAAATGGCTCGAACACAACAACATTTACAGCTGATGTGATTCTGCATCATTTCCTCAAATCAAGAAATAGCACATTTCCACGGTGAAATGTGAAACACTAACCTGGCAGGCTCTCCCCATAACCAGCAATACCAAATGCACCTGAATAACACCCCTCATTTCAAAACCTTTCCAAAAGATTTCTATCCAAGAGTGAATTTCTACTCTGTGATTGTGTTTGCTTTTCTTCCTTTTTTCCCTTTTCTTCTATCTACCACATCTTATGAAATTATTTACATGCATAAATCTCCCAAATTCATACATTTTAAGACCCACATCACCATATGAAGTCAATGAAAGTCACAGGTCCTCAGAAACTCTTGGAAATTGTGAGTTAACTAAAGCCTGGGGATCCAGTCCTCGAGACAAAAAACCAAAGATTTTTTTTACAAGGTGGATCTTCATTTAATCACAATTAGAACAATTTTCCTTCTTTCTCCTATTATCCAAATTTCTCCAAAGCCCATGATGTGGTCCTCAAGAGCAGACAGGCATAACTGTCAGCATATTATCTACTGGTCTCATCAGAAGTCCTATAAAATTATAAAGACTCTCCCAAGGAAGGCAGACAATTCAGTCACTGCCCATTCAGCATCCTCTCACAACCCTCATGACAGAGACACCATCTTACTACTTCATTTTAAATAAGGTAATTCATTATTACATCTTATTTATTTCAGTGCTTAATTATAGACTCCTTTTTGCATCTTGTGAGAGCACACACAGAAAATAAGCAATTCCACTAGCCACTTCAATATTGACAAAATTAACTGGATTACAGTCAGGAAATTGCAATCTTTAGTTCTGAAATAACTGTAAATTTTCATGGAGAGCATCAACATTGAGCAGTTCCATTTCTAAACACAGATTCATACTTATAATCTGTATTGCAAAGCTGGAAGTATGTAATGAACTTTAGATGTTGTCAAGAAAGAATCAAGACAATCCAAACCCCAAACACACCCAGCACACAAACATCCTCTCCTGGTTTTAAAGGATTTTCATCCAGACATCTGAGAGACGGCCAGAGGCCCAAGCATTGAAAATGCACAGTAAACTTTTCTGTGCATGTGTTAATTAGCAGAAGGTTACAGTGGGACATTTAAGCAGAAAACCACATTAATAATATGACTAGAGGGGAAATCGTTTAGCTCTGGGTTGCAATGGTGATGAATAGAGGTTGCCATGAACTTCAAAATATTGTCCAAAATTATAATGCTATATCAAAGGTCAATTCCAGCTTTGCTCATTTAGGAAAAAGCTAATTATATTTACATCATAAGCCACTCGAGCCATAAAGCAATTAAAAATTGTTTTAGAATGGTACTAACAAATTGATTGACAAGTGATCAATTTAACAGGGTTAGCTGATTTAGAAGCCCAACACAACTGAAGGAAAACTGCCTGTAGAGTCTCTTACCCCTGTGCTGCATTAGGAAGGTTTTCCCAGCAATCAAATCAAAAGCTACAAGTTGAGGTTACCAAAGACAACTCAAGATGAGTAAAAGCTACTTGCCATTGCTATCAAACTTGCAACCACACTGCATCCACTGGGTCACTTGATAATATTGACTCTCACCTACACTCTAGTCAATTACAGAGGTCAGCAAGGCCAGCAGAGCTTTGGGAGGTACCAGGCAGCTGCTTCCAGCAATGGGAAGTCTGCACAAAGTGTGTGTATTTCAACAGCCATTCGGAATTTTGCCACAATTAGTGATCCCAAAGCGGCGTTTTTGGAAAGACACAATGAATTTGTTTTGGGGGAATGAGATAATGTCAAATCTGAAACACAGCTTTACAACAAACAAAAAAAATGAGAAAGGAGCAAAAAAAGTAACCCTCAACCCCTCCCCAAAGCACACAAACAGCACCACATTAAATAGTAAATATTTCCCAAAAGACCCAAACACACGTCAGAAACACATAAACTCTTTGCCTCATGCATGAAGAGAGTTCATAGTTACCACCCTGAGGGTTTTAAACATGCTGACAGTACTGCATTGACTACCTTCATAATCAAAAGTCTGCCCTGTCCAACAGAGAAAAGACTGAGCTGACAGAAATCTGTCATGAAAGACAGCCGTGCAGCCAGTAATATTTTTTTTTTCATTCTTTTCAATTTTTTCTTGGTCTTTCCTTTTCATCCCCTGTATCTCAATAGGTAATTCTGACACTGTTAATATTATAGTGAACAGTGTGATGACCATGGTGACAATAAAGAAAAATACTTATTCAGGATGCACCACACCTGCATGAAAGAACTGGTTGCAATGTTCTTTGAATATTATTTTAGTGCTTACAGGGCATTATGCTGGTTAAGTAGCTGAGTTTTTCTGCAAATTGGAGCATTAATGTTTTTCAAGATAATATTTGAACCAGAAAGGAAGTGAAGCTTCTCTAAATGTGACATCTATATTCACATATTATATGGTAGTAACATAGGAAAATAGGGTTTCTGTTATTCTGACTGACTTATGACTTGAAAGTTGCATGCCTTACATTTTGCACAGTTTTACATTCAGCTAAAACCACTCAGGCACCATGCGAAAAAAAAAGCCAAAAAAGGCAGAGATTTTAATGTTATTTAGGATGAAAAATGTCAAATTAAATTCTAACCATGTTTTGAAATGAAAGAATCCACTTATTCTTGAAACCTATCTTTTTAGTACTTTCTTTGTATTACCTTGGCACAAGGAACAGATGAGCACTGCTAAAACAAAGTTAGGACCAGTGTCAATAAGGAGCAGAAAGGAGATATCATGGCAAATGAACTGGATTATCTCCATGACTGGAGATACTGAGCGGGAATGAAAGCCATAAGTATAAAAGTCAAGAGGATTCAGCTAAACAAGAAAAATCCTAGGCTACACCAAAGATCTCATCAATCAGAAACAGCTGTGGAGAAAAGGGATACAGATGCATTCAAGGCCATCCCTGCAAAATATCCTTATTGCTGCAAACCATGTTTGTACTAGTCACACGCAATGCTATAGTGCTAAAAGCAACTTATATTCACTAGAGGTACTGGAATTAATCCTATGCAAAAGCGTACTGCCAAAACATCATTTCAAAGAGAACAGGGCAAACAGAATATGACCTTGATTTGTTCCTGCCTCAGCAGGGATGTTCAATGGGAATGACCCATGATAGGTGTACACATCGTGTCAGGGCTCTGCCGCACAAAGGAGGGGATGTTTTAGAGATATTATGTCTTTGGTAACTCCTTTTCCTGTTGTTGTTGCCAGGAGAGCCAATAAAACAGCTGAGTAGTCAGAGCTCAGCCTCTTGGAGCTATTTCCTGGTAGACCCTCACATCTCCTGAATCTGTCTCTTCCCTTGGACCAGCCCCAGCAACCAGCACAGAGAGACCCTCCCTGGTTACAATGCCAGGTGAAGGTGTTGGTCCCCAAGGCTCTGTGGGTGCATCTGCAGAGGATGATGTCAAAACTCTGGTGTGTTACCAGCACAGTCTTGACAATTTGTACGAGAGAGATGAAGAAAGAGATGGAGCAAATTAAAGGATTGAAAGAACTGTTTTCCTTAAAGAGCAAGGCAAAGTAGAGTTCATGGAGTTAAGTTGGAAATTAACAACTTTCTACAATCAGAGATAGCAGCATCGGGAACACCATTTAGAACAGTTTCAGATGAGAAACTGTAAGGACAAAATGTCTTTTTGAAATGTATCTTCACAAATTTAAGAAAGGAATATTTCATTGCTGTAAGTGACTGGAGGCACCAGACCCCATGATCATTTCAGATGGAAGACTGAGAGAATTGGATTGCCCAGCCTGGAGAGGAGAAGCTTTGGGGGGAGCTCAGTGCGGNAATAACCCCACCTTTCAAATCCAGTTCTTTCTATTCAGAACTTCACCATGGGGTTCTTCATTCCCTTAACAATTTCCCTTAAAAATACACATTCAGGAAGTACACTAGAAAATCATTATGTCAAAACTTTACCAAAATTTGAATTCTCATGTGAAAGAAGAAAATAGTAGCAAACATATAATCATTATATTTTCTGCTGAAGGTGGGTCAAAGTCAGCAATTGCAGCCCAGAGCTAGTTAATTATAAAAGCCAATTTATATCCGCAGCATCTTTCGTGCCTAGCTAGACATCATAGATTTATTAGCAGCTGATATGTACTTTACACAATTAAAAAAAGATAAACAAGTCCTACCTTTATACTCAGGAACTATTAGGATGTTGTTACAACAGCTGCTGCAATTAATCCACTGTAATCCTTCTACACTCTGCCATTAGTTACACAAGAAAATCAGAGCTTCTTGAAAACCAAAAATAAAGATGTGTGAAATTGTTGTAATTACATACTTAACTTATGAAAATTTAGAGTATTCCATTTGTCACAATTCAAATCTCCTAGAAAATTAAAAGATAAATTACTTTGAACCTGTTTACTTTTCACCACAAGATACCCATCTAGTGAGACCTTACTCTAAATTAAGATACTTTGCCTTTACATTCCTATTGCCAGGGAATTTATTTTCTCTCTTCACCTTAGATATCAAGAATTTATCCTCAACTGAAAAAAATATAATAAACTCTAGAAAAGTGGTAGATTACATGAAAATATCACAGTAAAACACTCAAGCACTATTTCATTTAATACTTAAATTTCAAGAGTGTTTTAATATGCATTTCCATTGCCACCCTCTTTATGAAATCTGACTGGGAAGACAGAAGTGTGAAAGGAATCAGGGAGGATTTAGGAATACTGAAAAACAAGAAAAATTATAAAGAAGAAGAAAACCTGTTTGGAACATTTCAAAATTACCTGTCACCAGTGACATTCTGCTGTGAAATGATGGCATCTTAATATCTTCATCTAAGGGACCTTGATTTGAAATATTTATAAAACACATGAAATGGGACTCCCGGTAACGATGAGAACTGTCAAGTACTGAAAATAGAGAGCATTGCCATGCAATTTTTTCCCATCAAGCTTAAATCCTTTCTTTCAGAGCTGGGGAAGAAGAATCACCTCTAATGCTCAGTTATTTATTTTTCCTTCCGAGGAATGGCTGCCATGCCACCGCTCTGGTCACAGGGCGTGCCAAGTCACATCGCTACCTAAGTCCCTCTCCACCCAATGGCAAGCACACAAACCCCATTTTTTTTCCCTACACCAGCACAGCGGTGGCATTTCTCCTCTAAGAAAGCTTTGGCTGCACTGTCAATTTTGAGAGGGACCCCCAAAGTTTAAAAAATGAATACTAAATCTTTGTAGTCCACTCTGCTTAGAAACCTCCATCCTTGTGTCCTTGGTGCAGCTCTTTTGGCTTTTTAGAACAAAATGGGATTGGAACATTTTAACATAAAGTACAATTCAGGTGAGCAGTATAATGTGAGTAAAGACCAAGCAAAGTTTGTGCCATCCAGTTTTTTCGCCCTTCCTCATCAACAGAAACCAGGAAATAGATGATTCCCAATATTTCTTTTCATATATTGGAGTGCCAAGAGATGCATTTGAACTCAGTCCAAAGCATCCTCCACAAAAAATACAATGGAAAAGAGATTTCTGTGACAATGCCTACCATGTCAGAAGACCAATGCCTTGCCTTAGTAGAACATCTTTCTTCAATGATTATCTAAAGAGAAAATGGAAATTTTGCAAAGAATTCCTGATGTGGGCTGTAATTTCAACCAGACTTTCACAGTCTCCAATCATTCCCCTTGTCTATAGCAAATATCCCTGGACAGCCATGTCTCAAGACATCTGCAGGGTGACTTGGTCTCTCAATTTTCATTTGACAGTAATCTTTCCAGAGGGGAGTGTGTGTGTGTGTGTGTGTATGTGTGTGTTTCTTTGTTGGTGGGTTTTCCCCATTCATACAGAAAAAGTCTCTAACATTCTTCTTAAATTAAAGAAAAGTTTTAAATATCCTAAATTAGAACAACTGATTTTTCAGTCCTAGGGTTGCAACTTAAAATTAGGGATTAACCAAAGCTCACCAAATGCACTGCTCCTCTCACAACTAACTCATACACACATATATATATGTATATGTATAAGATGTGTGTGTATATAGATATATAAATATATCCATACATATATAAATTCTTAGCAGTGCTGGATTAACAACTGGACTGAAGATCTCAGGGGTGTTTTCCACCCTAAATGATTCCATGATATAGAACATATTTGCATCATTTAGTGGCAAAGACTACATAACAAAAGGGAAAAAATTATCTGCATTTATGAGAGAGTACATTCAGCTGAAACTAAAACCCACACTACTTTTATTCATGGTTTCTTATTATTTAATGATTCATAAAAGAGAGCAAATGCTTAAGCAGTAATTAGTATTGAGGAGCCATCAAAATCGGTTGTTACAGGATTGGGATATTCAAAGTCAACAGTCATTATCTCATAAGATTTTCCACTTGGCCAACAAAAAACTGTCTCAAACATATAAATCAGACAGAAAAAAAAAGAATATTGGAACCCAAAAGTACAGCTACCAGCTTTTGAGTCCTTTTCCAGGATCTTTTAATTAAGATTGTATTTGGTCCAACTGAAGCTGGGTGCATATGCTGAACATCCCAGCACACAGCAATCAGCACAATCCAATAAAATATAAATAGAAGTACATCTACTGTTTTAATTTAGAAAAAAATACCACAGCCCCCGCTTCCCAAGGACTTCTCTTGTTAATAAATACGTTTAAATCAGCTCATGTCCCTTGATAATGGACACAGAACAAGCACACAAAGTGAAAGCCCTGCTACAATTGACAACATTGGCAAGACTTCTTAAAATTGAATATGAAATTCTGAAGTAAAACCAAGACTCACCAACATGCTCAACTCTTTCTGAGGTGGAAAGCAAGGAGAAAAGTAATCTTGAATATTAAACCACCTTTAAGTGAGCAATAGCTCCTTTTAGTAGATACTGTCACTGTTATTAACAACTTCTGTTTTGAACTGGTGTAAAAAACACTTCAGCTTGTGGTAAACATTATTGGAAAAAATCTACACCATTTCAGAGAGGAATAAAGCTCAACAAGTATATAGATATCTATATAACAATGTTTCATAAAGCCTTTTTATTTGTTCAATTAATATCTACTCTGTTACTTTTATCCAGGAAGGATAAAAATTTTTAATGATATTGACTATCACTGTTCTAGGCCATGTTAATAAAAACAAATCAGGAGAGGGATGCTTCACTACCCAGTATTAATTATAACTGCTACACAGAGGGAAATAACCATCTAGGAACTGTGATAAGGTTGCCCAGCAGCATCAGCTGTGTGTAACTCCAGGTAATTCAACTCCAGCACGTTGTGAGGAGACAACAAAGTCAAATAACTTATTTAAAGCAGCTCCAGAGATTGCAAGCCCACTTTTCCAAAATATCCACTTCACAGAAATGTTGTCAACCCTTTTATTGTCCCTGCCCTAGGAGATAAGATGACACAGATATGTCTGAGTAAAAATGCTTGAGCTGACACCTGGTGCTGTTTGAGCAATGCACAGACTGTTCACAACAGCTGTAAATTATGGAAATAAAACAAATAAGATGCATAGATAAGACCTAATCATATTTAGTATCAAGAGATAGACTTGAGACACCAGTCACACAAACTGGATTCCTTCCAAGCAGTGCCTGAGAAAGCTTAAAAAAAACCCCAAACCAAACAACCAAAACCTAAATGACCAAACTAAGAAGTAAAGGATCATTCCTTCTCATTTGTGTAGCCTGCAGTTCACAAGGACAATGAGTAAATGTCATATTTCAAACCTTAGATAATTTCCAGTAGCACACAACTTACAGGGGTCCACCCAACTACTTAGAAAAAAAATTAAACCTAGGTACATAAAAACCTTGCATCTTGTTATCAGAGAACACCCACGAGTCCATTTTGGCCACCAGTAAATGTGGACCAATGAAGAATCAACAGTCAGAGTCATTGAATAAACGTAAAAATCCATCTTGCCCTGTAAGAACTGAACGATAATAAAAGTTTTACATTTCTTCATCAGTGCTGGGTATTTTGTTGTGGTTCATGTGATTGCTTCTGTCAACACTAGACAAAATATTAACTCCTGTAGACATGTCTAATTAAGCGAGTTCACATCTTAAGGATTTTATGATTGCAAGAGGAATGCCAAACTCAAATCTGTGTCCTTTAAAATGTGCTTTATACTGAGCTTAATCTTCTTGCACTCTCCTTCGTTTCCAATCTAATTTCAACATTGAGACATGCAATGATTCAGTAGCAAACATGACTGGCTGCCTTTATGATATTATTTGAATTGTCATAAAGAATGCTTTCTAGTTGAATTAACGTGACAGGTATGTAACAGATTCTGTACAAATAAAGTCACAATATGCCATAATATTTCACAATGCTCTAAAACTGACAAGCAGTTCTCTAATTACTGCTTACACAGAAATTCTAAACACCATTTTCATATGTTTACTTTGCTAAGCAATCTATTATTTCAGTGCATCCTATGCTGAAAATGCAATTGCAGTTAAAAAGAAAAAATGTGATAGATTTATCTTTCATACTTATCAGAAAAATGTCAAGAGCTGACACGGTAAGTTAAACAGCTGGTAACACATGGAAAACTCTGGATTTATAAACAGCACCAAGTTTACAAAGAAGTATTTGGTTTTATTTCTCTATTTTCTTCTTATTGGCTAAAAATATTTAGCCAATACCTGTAGTGCTGCTTCAATTCCTAGAATTTTACACCTGGTGCTTACGCAGATCATGGCTCTGCACTGCAAAGTGAAAGGGACTCCTTTGCAAAAACCCTTTTTGAGGACCAAACAGCCCCTTTGGTCTTCCCAAGGCCCTGCTTTCATTACAAGGGGAAAGAATCGCTCTTCAAGGGAATCTTGAAGGAGATTCAATTGATGCAGAGGTCTTCTACCTGTGCTTGTATTTAGGGTACCAGTAATTTCAATAGAAAGTCAATAGAATAGAATTATTCTTCAGAAAACATCAATTTATCGAAATTAAAACAGTTATTGATTTATTTTTACAGCTAAAATGTCTCTATCGAATATGAAATTTCTGATAAAAGCCTGACTTTAAGAAGCACAAAACAAGCTACAAGCCAACAGCTCAGCACTGGGGCTGGGGCAGTGGAGCAGGGGTTCTCACCTCTCCTGGCTTGCTAAACTCCTTGAAAAAATGGAAACCAGTAGGACCCTTTTTCAAGGCCCTGTGCCCCTATTAGCCAGAAATCCTTATCCAAATTTACTTCCAGGGACCCTCATGTTCCAGGAACACAGTGCATTGCTCTACCCTTGGGTGCACTTATTCATCACAGCCTATTGTGTGTTTTTAAGCTAAACAAGCCCCCACAAAAGTAGAAACAGCAGCTTATGTTCCGCCTGTGATTTGCATATTTAAATTCAGTGTATAAACATGTCTTAATCTGCATGCTGTGCTCCATCTCTTCAAGTGGCTATTATAGAACTTATTTGTCTTTGAGAAAGCGTTAGATGCCAAGCTAAGCAACGTGTCTGGGATGTAGCAATCGTTTTATCCAGCCTCCCTTAGTGCTTTGCCATCCTTGGAGCCATTCCTCCAGCTTTCCACAGCTTTGATTCAGTCTGCAGTTCTGGTTAAGGATTGTCCTCACCATTATTCAAATTTCAGTTCTCTGCACCATGTTATCACAAACACAACATTATCATTTAAAATTTAACTACAAGAAATAGATAAATCACACACTAGAGATGGATAAATACTCTCTGGGTTTTAGTGAGCTCCTAGGATCATAACTTTGTGAATAAGCAGCTCTTTTCAGTAGTTGCACAGCCTGTTTCTTTCCATCCCTTAAACCAAATGAACATTAAAATGGTTCTACTCCTTAAGAATATGGATTTGTTTCTATTAAAAAAAAAAAAACCAAAACCATTCCAAATGCAAGCTGCTCACAGTGCAGACAATCACCTGAAAGCAAACAGCTGAGCCTCAAGGCAGATCTGGGAAATGTCTCTCAAATAATCAGTTTATAAGTGTTTTAAGGAATCAAGGATTTTTTTAAATACTTCTGAAAATTTTAGATAGGTATTACAATAGTGTTAGTATAACAAAAAACTCACTCATTTTTCTGAAATGAAACACCAAGGGCTGAAAATACACACCAAAACAGGAATGAGGCAGTTTTAGAAGAGTTTTTAAGAGAACAATTGAGACATCTCAATTCAAAGCAAAAATCAACTTCAATTAAAAAAAATATAAATTTTATATTTTTAAAAAACTTTGCAACCTTTACCCTGAAACACAAAACTCCCACTGAATAGGTCTCCTTTATAAAAATTTGTGATTTCAAGTTAAGCATTTACTGTAGCAGTTATACCTCTCTATTAAAAGAAGTAGTTACTGGTGAAGTTGGTAGTAATGTTTGCACTTCAAACCACAGAACAACTTCATTTTTTTGTGTAATTAAAGCAGTTACTTTCAGTGCACTCAAGAGCTGACACCAAACTCTCAAACGGTTGATTCTATGAAGCAAATAACAGCTAAATAGGCCTAACCACAAGTTTAATTAGGATGGTGAAATGGCTCCAAAGGAAGCCCAGTGGTCTGCTGTGACAAACCACAGACCAGGGGAAGCCACAGGAGAGTTTAACTCCGTGCAAATTAACCAGCTAAAAAGGGCAAAGCTGAGGATGTCTTTATGAAATGCACAACTAACAGCTGTATAAAGTCGTTGGTTCATTTTTCAGATGAATATGAGTATGTTTAGCTGCTGCATAAAGAAAGAAAAAATGACATCCAGCTGCAGTTTTATGGTTCTTCTCCAAGGCAGGATGGTACAGGTGTAGAATCCTATGAAAATGGCTGTTTTCCTTTGCCTACAGAAAGAACTTGGCTGTTTTGCTTGTCTGGTGTTTGGTGGTTTCTGTAGTTTTCTTTTTCCTTCCCTCCCTAATCCCTCTCTTTTAAGTAGAGAGATCAAATTTAACTGGTTGTTTTATTGGAACTCACAGGGCTTGGCTCAAACACAACCATTCACTTGTTACTGAAATGCCTCATTATTCACTCAGTCTGATTCTATTCAAATCCCTGGAAGTTGATATTCCACTTTACAGTTTATCACCTGCTATCACAGCTCTGCTGCCTCATTACTGCTCCCAGGGTCTCCTTCAGTCCCGGGGGACAATGCAGCACCTCCTCTCCCACTTCCTCTATGCTGCCTTTAAATCTCAATACACAGAAACACAGCCCACCTTTCCAATCACTGTTTTCAACTCGAGTTATTTTTATTTTTCCTTTACATGCTTTAGAACCTTTTTTCACTCGTTACACAAGGATTTCTGGAATGGTGAGACCTGTGATTCCACTCACCAGGATTTATTGTACACCTCTGTGCTTCAACCCTCCTGTTTATGATGACGTGAGCAACATAAAATTTTATCTTGCATAACAAATCCAGTCAAAGAGTCAGGTCTGTGACGTCCACAAAGGGGCTTTTACTGACTTGCAGAGAACCTGGCAATACAGGCTGAGTGTTAAATATTGCACAGGAAACAGCTAAAATGTCTTTTACACGGTAGTTGTCCCTGTTCCAGGTTTTCTGACATGTAACTAAATAATTTCATCTTACCAGCATTATTTTAATAATCTCTGCTGTTACTGTTTTTACACAGTATATTTCTTAAATCCCCTCTGCATTACCTGCAGGAAGGTGAACACACACAATGTTCCTACAAAAACCTTTCTCTAGGATCGCTACTGGCCCCAAAACTTTATTGCAACAAATGTTACTTTGAAAGTGTGCACTTGTTTCCTTGGAACACCATTCCCAACCACCCCACATTCTAGGATAACACAGGAAAACCCTCTCCATGAAGGAGAAGCTGGGGCAGCTGCCAGGAAGCTCTTCTTTGGGGCACTGCAGCACTTTTTCTCCATCAAACCTGTAAAATTGTGTTCTTTATGCTCCAGCTGGTCCCAGGAATGGGAATTTGAAGGGGTGGAATGCAAGAAATGTAGTGGTTTGGCAAAAAAGCAGACACATTTTAACATGCCATCTAAAAAGGGCATAGCTGATTTCTTCTCTACAGGAATGATGATTTGTAAAATTGCTACAAATGTGATTTATTAAGCAAATTATAGGCTTGTGTTTAGCACTGTTTTTCTGTTGGAGTGTGTTATCATTTAGCCAAGGTTTCTTACATAACACATCATGTCTTACCTCAAAATTAGCATTATTAATTGTCCAAATCCAATGGCAAAAAAGTGCAGGGAGCCCCAAACCTTCCTCACAATTCATACTTAAACAGAAATTTACATAAGACTTACTATTTGACATGTGTATTGATATTACTTCTTTTTGTTTAAAATACAGATTGAAATGCCAGAACATTACACATAATAAAATGGGAACTACAGCTTGGGGAGTAAAATGCAGTGATGATATGGCATTTTCCTGTGTGACAAGTATGTGTGGAGGCTGGTTTGTGTCAAGTCAATACACCTTGGAAAAACACGGGAAACTGTTGCAAAGATCTCATTTTGTTTGTTATTGCAAAGAATATTGCCATCACTTATTTCTGATACACCAAACTGTGAAAATAAATTCACTAAGCTGACTAAGAAGTCTCGTTTAAAAGGTCAAGATTTTATCTTTTAGCAACACTTTAAAAATGAAGATACCACTTCTGATGAGTAACTCTGTAAAGAAAATATGTAATTTCTGCCTGTAGCTTTGAAATAAATATGGAATGCGTTCCCAAAAGGAATATCAACCTCCTGCTGTAACTGCAGTGGGATATAGACTGTCAGGTTTCTATGCCTCATGTTCAAAATCCCATATGGCAACTCTAAACCCACTGTAGATTAGTGCACCCACTTCCTACCAACAGGTCATTTAGAGCACCTGCAGAGACACAGCACAAGAAAATTATTAAAAAGCACATCAAGAAAAAACTACTGGCATCTAAGCTACCCTTCATATGCTACAAGACATTAATTGGCCTTTAGGTAATGCACTAATAAACCTAAATGCTCTAATTACCCTAAATGCAACAGAGTGCTGTGTGGATGTCAGCCACAATAACAGAATCACAGAAACCGGGTGGGAAAGAATTTCAAGAAGCTGTGTTTTTTTGTTTCCTGTGCTTTAAAAATACCCAAGTAGATTTCCAAGCTGCTTTGTAATTGTTTCAGATCTGTATGGGAGGGAAAAGCAATCAATGCTCCTAAGGAACAGTGCTGATAAGTTGGCCATTCTACCCGTTCACTATCTAGTACATAAAATTGTTGCTTTGCCTGTTCCAAACATAAATGCACCCCATT
>VWZW01003067.1:266671-288866 GCA_013397115.1 Edolisoma coerulescens | reverse complement strand
CCAGGCTGAGCCCCTTTCCCAGCTCCCTCAGCTGCTCCTCACAGGACTGACCCTCCGGACTCTTCCCCAGATCTGTTGCCCAATCTTAAATACAGGTAATAAAACAGATTCAGATCTGCAGCCACATCCCACACTTTTCCCACTCTGAGTACAGTTTGGAGTTCACTTTTAAGTGTGGTTATGGAATATATCTTGGGTTATACTGTCCTACCCAACTTAGCTCAGCGATCTGACTGGAATTTGCAAGAACCACAGAAAACAGGGACCTTTTCAGCAGTTAATTAAGCAACTTGTATCTTTCTGACAAGACAGGTTTGATTTTAGCTCTCAAATACTTTCTTTAGTCCCCGGTTTGTTGGTCAAAATAAAAGCTCGTTACACACTACTGAAGGGTGCTCCCCCTTTGCTTCTTCAGATGCAAATGAAGACTTCAAATAGTGCAAACATATCTATTAAACATGAACAAAGGTAGCAAGACTCTGAGAGAAGGTGGCCTTTCATTAATATTAGATAAATGAAAAAACATGTGTCCCGCTTACTGCTGTCATAATTTACGGCAATACCACATGGGAAATTAACTTCATAGACCCTTTTTAACCCCTTATTTTTTAACAATTGAAGACATTTCAGAGTATAAGAATAAACCCCTCATTTTTGGTATACTTAAGACATTGATTGGCACATACAGACACAAACAGTGAACTGAATCACTGGGTTGTACTGGTTTTTTTCTTTTCAAATCCAATATGAGTAAGACTCACTATTTTTGCCTACTTATTCTTTATTGCTGTTGGGCAATGGATGCAACAGAAAACGAATGGCAGAACCAGCAGCTGTGATTCCATCACATGCTGCAAGAACAAAAAAAAAAACCCCAAGAAAACAACCAAAAACCATCTCCAGCTGTGCTTTTAAAGTTATCATTTCTTCCAAATGACCACAGGCCATGCATTTCTTTGACTTAGGTGAGAGCCAGGGCTCTCAGCAAGCTTGATGCAGCTCTTACCAGCAACTTGTAAGAATTAGGAAGCTGTCAAAAAATATCATTAGGGATTTTTAGTGATTATTTTCCTTCAGTAAGTCATTCCAAATTAGAATCTAATGCTTGCTTTCTTTGATGGCTTCTAGTTTTCTGCAGGTGAAAGAATACAAGCCACAAATGAAAAATCCAACTTGGTTTGTCATTAATTTTTAATTTGTTTTGAAACATTTGCTACCTATCTTCATAGGATTCACAATTAATTTTAGAGACAGTGCAGCACATATCTGTTAATAGCAGAGAGATGGAAATCTGAATGCCAGATCCCAGAAGCGAGTTTGCCACTGTTCTGGGAGCAACACTACCTACATGGCAAAGGCCATTCCTGAAGTCCACCATGAAAAAAGCCCTCTGGCCCTTCCGGAATAATGTATAAAACAAAAATTTTATTTCTAAAAGAAAGTAAAGATTTGTTTTTTTATTTGTTAATCACACACCACACCCTCAAAAAAAAAAAATCATCAAAGTTACTACTGGTTTGGCATTACTGATTAGGTAGAATCTGAATTTAGACCAATATCTAAGCATGAGTACACTGTGTGTCTATGATTCCGATACAGCAAATGTGTGCATTTATTTTACAGACAAACCTGCCTGCACTGAGAACACATTTCTACTCCCTCAGGGGGACCTGATGGCTGCTGGGACCACAAGGCATCACAAAGTCAGCAGCACCACTCTGTACAGGGTGCCTGCTTTGGGTATTTATTATCCATCATGCCCTGCTTATCAAGACCCCACACGGCCATTCTTGCCCCTAGTTTCTGCCAGGCTAAATTCAGAAGGGAAAGGAAGGAAATTCTGCTCTATTTCTCCATGTACCAGGAAAAAAGTGAAGCATCTGCCCCTCTTGGATCCCATGTGCAAAGTCTGCAACAACACGTGTGAAGGAAGACAGAAACACAGAGTGCATGTTTGTTACTGCACCTAAATTTAGGGATAAAGCTGGCTCCTAATGAAGGGCATTCTTATTTGCATCTCTCCAGGCACCTGTGCTACTGCTCAAAAAGGCTGACTTTATGACACACCCTATTTTACCATGCATTCAGCAGGTTTTTTTTTTTTTCAATCTAGTAATTTTCCAGTGCCCCCAGTAAATCTGTAACAAAATGATAAGTTTTGAGGACTGCATGATTACTTGCACAATAAGATGATTCTGTCTTCTTACCTGTGTTATTTTCATTGATTGTGTTCTCAAAGAATACTGATCATGACAGATTGGAGAACACTATTTCCAGAAAGCACTCTGCAAAGTATATAAGGATAGCAAGCTCTTGGTTTCCCTGGTTACCTTGAATTTACATGGCACTGAATTAAGAACAAAAACCTGTTAGTCAAAATCCTTATTGGTTCCATCTAGAAAGAGATTTTTAGACAATGTTAACCCCTGCATTTTTCAGGCTCACTAAAAAAACCACAAAGAAGCCATAAATTTGAAAATATGACAACTAGAAGCTGGATTAAGAAAAAAGAACCAGCCATGCTGAGGAAGCTCTCGAGCTGATGTTAGGATCAGGTATCCAAGGCAGGAATGCATATGTTGGATACATGACATCAGACTGACCCAAGGATCCTGACTCCTGCACGCTCTAGAGGCAGAATTCCCAGGAGATTGCCAAATTACTTTCAGATCTGGTTAATTTTCCCCAAAAATCACGGCCCAACATGCAGAACTAAATATAAAGCACAGCTATTTTTTGCTATTTTTGGAGTGCCAGATTAGGTTACAGCCTTCTGTGTGAGAGTTGACAAATACATCTACATGTACACATGGAAGGCATTCGCTGATTTTCACCAAATCCAGCATCGAGTGTTTGTCTGTTATTTAGAGAGCACCACCACTGGAGCCAGAAAATGCCACAACACAACTACTTAAGTATTTCCTGATTGAAAATAAGCCTTGACACCCGCACTTATTTCACAGGCAGCAGTGACATCACACCAATTCAAACGGCAACCATTCTCTGGTTTTGCAATTTTCACTGGTGTAATTTCATCAGCTCTTATCTGGAAAACACTAAATATTAATGTCTTTTATCCTATTATTGTCTCTACATTGTTTCAGTGTGTTAAGAGTTCACACAGCAGGAAGAATACAGAAGCATCACAGTAGTTCGGGAAGTGGACAACATGGAATACAGCTAACAAAAGAGAGGAGGGGTGTAAAGGAGGGCTTGGACATAAGACAAAAAATTGGAAGGGTAAAAAAATGGCAACCCTTGAAAAAGGAAAAAAGTGAGATTAAAAAAAGTATAAAAGAAAATCTGTGTTCTCAGTGATTAAAGATGTAAGGATGAGAACATAAATTAGCTCTCTACTGAAGTCTATAGAACACAGTAGTGATTTTGGCTGCTGAGACTTTAGTTTCCACATAAAAATAGAAATCCTCAGTATTCCTAACTTATAAAAAAAAAGCTCATATTCCCTTGCACTGGAAATATTTAAGCATAACTTCATTTTATTTTAAATAAGATTGGAAAGGAAGAAATACAATATTACTGCACCAAACAACTCAGTCTTCAGCAGAAATTTTACGACAACCCAAGATCCCACAAGTGAAAGGTTGGAGCACTGGTATTTCTTCATAAAACACTCTCAGTCTTTCCATTAAAGTAAATTAGATTTTCATTTCCAGGTTGGACGGGGCTTGGAGCAACCTGCTCTAGTGGAAGGTGTCCCTGGCCATAGCAGGGGCTTGGAATGAGCTTTAAAGTCTCTCCCAGCCCAGGCCATCCCATCATTCTGTATTTCTCTAAAATGAGGAGAAAAAAATGAAAAATTACTGTATGCACACACACAAAAAGCTGTTGATGCACTCATTTCTTCTACCACCAGAAATAAAATGACACACAGTGCAAGGAGCCACTGGCAGTGCACACCTGGCAGTGCTTCTTGCTGTAAAAAACTATATCTTAGGGAGGAGGGGAGTCTAATTCTCAGGTGCACCCAAGGACAAATCAACAACCACATCTACAGGGTAAAAAAAAAACCTACCAAAACACGGAACAAATATGTAACATTACAGCTGAAATTTTGCTGTGACACAGGGGCCCAGCACATATCACTGCCACCTGAAGTTTCCTTAAATACCAGCAAAAGGAAAGAAATTGCTCTAGGATGCCAAGTCCCTCTTCCCACTTCTCTCTCTTAAGAGAGCTTTTCCAGTATGTGGCATGCAAACCATCAGGGAAAAAACATAGAGCTGCAATTCTACTTTACTGCCTGAGGCAGTAAATAAAAATGAAGGCATTTCACACACCGATATCCTTCTCCAGGCAAAGAAAGCTCTCAAATTTTAGAAGTGGTTCATTACTTGGCTCATCTAAAAAAAGTCTGCAATCAAAGCCAAAAGACAAAGCTGCTGCTCATATTAGAAAAAACAGAAATTTCTTGTGACGTTATGCCTTGAATCTCTGCTAACATTGAGTTGCAACTGGATAATCTCCTGGCACTGAGAGAAGTTTGGGAACAGAGTCCTGCTCTGGAAGACAGTGATGGAGTTCTGACCAGAATTCTCCAGTGACCTGTAGAACAGAAGTCTCAAAAAACCCTTTAAGCAACAAATTAATGCAGGAGTACAGACAGATACTCATCATCTGTGCTCAGCTGGTTGTTTTATACAATTTTTTAATGAAAAATTAATTTTGCCTTGGTTACAATGTTCCTGTGTTCACTTTAAATTTGCCCAGTGTTTCTTCAAGCAGCTGACCGCAAGCTAAAAACCTTCACAGGGGCACCTCAGACTGGAACCACGCACTCACTTTTGAGATAAGTGCAAACAAAAAGATTTGGAGATTTTGAAACTAGGAAGTTAATACCCATGAAGCTGTAAAAGCATGTCAGGAAGGTGCTATTGCCAGCTATCAAGAAAAGAAGTGGGAAATGGCAAAGAGGGAAAACACAATCCAGAGGTTAAAGAAAAAATTATTATCAAAAGAATCTGGCCTTTAAACCTAGTCACACACGGCCTGCCAGACCTTTTAATTTATTCTTATGCTCCCTTTTCAAAAGGTTTGCTTTGTTGCTTTAATGAACTTTGCTGTTCTGACACTATCACGGGATGGCAAAACAGAGATGTTTCAATTAGCTAAATAATTGAACTCCTTGACAGCTGCAGAAGTCGATATAGGATCTATAAATTGGATTTCTTGCTGGATAGGATATAATGAATCATGGAATATAATATTTGCAACAAGTTATGAGGAAGGATGAGTAGGTTTCGTTCATCATTTCATTCACAAAACATTTCAAGTTTAAGACTTCAAATTAGGTTTCCAAGCCTTGCCAGGTGTGTCAGGTGTATCACATCCTGGCACAACAGATCTCTGAGGCTCAAGAAATTCCACTCTGAATTACATTGATGGAATTGATGCCATGATGATTTTTTGCCTTTTTTATATACCTCTTTTATACCCCTTTATATAGCCTTTTATATAGCTCTTATATATCCTAAGTGCTATTAGCCCACATACTTGTAATTCCCTTGTGGGATTTACACTCCCATTTTCAGAATTGGGCCCTCAATTTTCAGAAAACTTTGAAAACACAAAAACCAAATTTTCAGACATCTGACCTAAATTTTAACAGCAAAAAGTATTCCTCCATTGCATTTAAGTAATCTAGAGTTATATGACATTATTTAACATTAAACTTGCACAACACTTGAACTTAAAAACTGGTACAAAGTCTTTAGTTATTTAATGACTTTTAACAAATATTTGCAACAAATTGATTAGCAAATTTAGTAGCTCATACTTTTTAGATATGTGATTAAGTGCTAATTAAATGGTTAAATTAATTATCCTCAGAAATCTAATATAACATTAGAAATGTGGTCATGTACCTACTGGCTTTCTAGTTTGAATTAATTACATGCCAAGTAGATTTATCTTTATGTGTTCTACCACAATAGGCACACATTCAACCAACAATCGAGTGGCATTCCTTTATAATTACTCTTAATTAAATGCATTTAATAACAGCAGAATGACAGGCTTGCATATTCTTTAGTCAGTGTTACTTTTGCTTCTGACATATTAACCCAGATTTTACATTGAGAAGGGGTTGATATTTGCACTAAAATATTATGCAAAAGATTTAATTTATATACCAGAAAAATAATACTTAGCTGAAGGATATACTACAAAAAATCCACTATGAGAACCTCAGACTAGAGAGTTCAGTGTTCCCCTCTCTTCTAACAACCCCCTTTTCAGCTGATTCCCTCCACTTCTGCCTTCTCAAACTGCACCTCATTTCACAGGTAGGACAAATGACAATGGCTCACCTCGATTTCACTTGTCACCAAACTTGTATCCTCACAGGAT
Organism: Edolisoma coerulescens; assembly: GCA_013397115.1. NCBI lineage: Eukaryota > Metazoa > Chordata > Aves > Passeriformes > Campephagidae > Edolisoma > Edolisoma coerulescens. The sequence continues at coordinate 282,500 of VWZW01003067.1, read as the reverse complement.
AACCAGTATCAATAAAGAGACATGGTTGATATTTTGAATTTTTAGTCCCTTTCTTATGATATTTTAGAATGATTTTCATGTGGTTTTGAACATTCTTTAATTCCTTTTTAAAAATTCTTATTATTTTTAATTTTACTTCCAGGAAGTGTAAAGAATCAACCATTCACACCCACGTGTCCTTCTAATATCAATGTTTGTAGTTACATCTTTCATATCTTGTCTCCAGGACCCACCAAGTGCCTTTCACTGATCAGAAAGGAAGAATGAAGGGGCAAAATACATTAATGACAACACGCCTTCTCCACATCCCCTTGGCTAATTACTTCAGTAAATTCATTGCCAGTTTTGTCCTGATAATTTAAAAAAAAAAAAAAAAAAAAAAAAAAAAATAGCAGAGTAAAACCACAAACTTTCAGCAGCAAGTTAAAAAAGCTTTTAAAATATCTTATGAAATTACCAATGCACACCTTAACAACTACAACCAGAAAAAAAGTATTCCAGTGTATCTGGAGGACTCCCTCAAAAATCATTATACATTGTTAGGAATTTCAGTAAAAATTTGGGAAAAACCCCAACAAACACCTTTTGAGTTGAAGGTATTTTCTGTCTTTTTCACTATAACAAAGCCTGCTCCTGGGAGTCATCATTTGCCACTCCAAATCCGAGTTCTGTTCAGGCACATGCCAGCACTACCTCAATTCAATTATGAGGAGGAAGAATTAAAATACTTAAATCTGCTGACATTGATGGTAAATTTTACAATGAGCAGAATCTGTATGTTACTGCAATTAACAGCAGTTTCACCACTAAATTTCATAAAAAGCAGTATTTGAACTTCTCTGTATCCAGGTAGGAAAAAGAGGACTTTCTTCAAACATCATGTCCAAACTTAATGAAATGATCTTGCAGCAACCTAAATCCTGAGTTCTACAGGGTTACAGGAGTCAGAGACCTTTCAGACCTTCAAAGAAAAGTGCAGCATAAATGCAGGATCAAATTTCCACTGACACTACCTTTGATAGAGGCCAAAGAGATAGGAGCTCTCTCCACAGTTCAAAGTCAGTTCTAGACTCCCTGGTCTTTAAACAGAAACCCTCTTCCAATTCCTGCTGCTGGGGCTTCTCTTTTACCTTGTTACAGAAGCCAGGTACCAGGCAGCAGAGTCCTACATGTTGGTCAAGAGCCCAGCGTTTCCTTCGTGCAAGGCTCAGGAACGTTCATGTGCTTTTAATCTCAAATACAACATTATTTTTTTTTCAGTTTGAAATGGAGCTTTTAGCTGAAAATCTTAACAAAAAGCCTGAAAAATAGAGAGTTCCCAGCAAAGAAAATTCACAAGATTGTTTAGATCCCAGGTGCAGGTTAAGGCCTTCTTCCCTCTGCTCATAAACAGATGATAAATGTTGTCACAGAACTCAGTCTAGACGCACCTTGGTTAGAAGTTAAGGCCTCATGCAAATGCCTACAGACTAAAGGGCCTGCATCCAGCATGATCAGAGCAGCAAATGATGCTTTTGTGCCATAGCAGTTGCCTGCAAGTGTGTCTCCACCAAACTCAGAAAGTGTATATTCCAGTAGGAGGCTTTCCCAGAGGTATGATTTCTCAAAGGTTAATATGCAATTAAAGCAGCAAATTTATTATACTGGATGGAATTTCTAAAAAGCAAACACACAATCTGTGTTCAAATTACTTTGGAATGGATATTTCTATTAAAACTCCAGTAAAGTCTGTTCAATAAATCACAGCATTTGCAATTAGTTATTTCAATGAAGCATGCTTGGCATATCAAATATTCATGAACTGATGATACAAGGCAGAAATCTATGAAATATGAGAGATAATTGAGTTCCTATGTGATTAATCCATCATTGTTTTAGCAACAACAGAATTCTACATAATCTGTTCCACTTGTATGTAATGTGTGTGTTTTAACAGTTTAATAACGAGCTTTAACAAGCTGGACATCCATTCAATGTGGGATTTGAGTGCTCAGTGAACATATTATCTGCTTAAATGTGCCCTCACTAACCAATGTTCATCCATATATCATGGAATGGCTCGGGGTGGAAGAGACTTTAAAGATCCTCTAGTTCCAATATTGTAATAAGGTTTCTCTTGCAACTGATTGACAAATTTTTAAATATAAAGACAACCAACATATTTTCTTCCCGTAAAAGGAAGTAAAATGTATGGAAGCCTCTATAATATCTAATTATTTAAGTACTGTCATGTCCAGCCTATTTTTACATAAAGCTGAATACCAAATAAAATTAAATCAGTGCTAAAATTAACAGAATGCCTCCAACTCTTGAGCTCCCTGAGTTTGTAAATCAATCTGCAGCTAAAACATTTCTAAGTAAACTGGTGAAAGAAAGAATTCTAGGACAACAAAAAGATCTTTGGCTTCCTGGGCATCTCTCAGGCAGCCACTGTAGAAGTAACAGACAGAAGCAGCCTCCTGGCTGCCAGTTTTGGATTTCAGCCTTCACAAACACTTTCCAAGACTTTATAAAAAATCCAAGCTATGTTTTCCAGTCTTGTAAGAGTCCCACTTTAAGTGGCAAATCTAGTACAATTTCCTTTTGAATACTTCTACAATCTTGAAATAGAACAAGAGAAAAGAGAAATTAATTGGTAGCACGTACAGAACCTTCTATATGCTTAAGGAGTGCCATACATATTAGATAGTTTTGAACTGCTTTGGTCACCTGTGGCCATATATAAATTGAAAATCTTTCCTCATCTGCCCTTAGCATCTATTCAATGACATATTAAATATATCTTTGGCACCAGACCCTCTCAGAGCTGTGATCCAGGTTAAGTTTTCCTCTAGTTTCATCATGGAGATTGATGGAAGACAGGCAAAGGGAATGAGAGGAGTTCCTTCATGCAAAAGATAACATAAACTCGTCATTCCAAAACTCAGACCTGAGAACAGCAGAAATTTCATTCAAATACCATCAAGATGAAGAGAGTCAATGACAGGGTCTGCTTTGACCAGAAAATACCATTTACAAGCCCAATGGGAGGCTTTACCCTTCTCCTCTCCTCCTCCAGGTTAAAAAATATCTCCAGGTTTTTACCTAAGAATAAAGCTCCCTGATCTTAATATCTTACATTGTAAAATTGCTTGATATCAATAAGAGGAGGAGAACTTTAGCACTTTGCAATGACAGCAGTCAGGCAGAAAGTGAATATTTCCATTTCCTTTGCTGTCCTAGCCTTCCATTCTGTACTCTCCGAATAGGGAGCGTTATCACCATCTCACTATGTTACCGTTTTTACTATTTAACATATACCATTATCATGGTTTGGTTACCATTGACTGCTAGAAATTTTCCACAGTAGGTGAATTTGCTGGGCTTGTAGAATCTACAAATTTTGATGGAAGTGATGAGTTTCCACCCGTACAAACAAAACAACGTTTCATGTGCACGCTGCTCATCATCACAAGCGAGTTGCTTCACGTGAGCATGAATAAAGATTCCCTGGAAACCGTTGCCTGGTCTCTTAGTTTAGAACCAACCCAGCTCCAGAATGCTGGAGAAAACTGTTGCTGTAGTTCACAGGAACAATCTTGCAAATATTTTCTGGGACCTGTTTGAGGGAATTCCTACTAAAAGCCTTAAGAAGCTGGAACTCACTGCTGGGGAGTACTCGCAGTACTATATTTGTAAATAGGAAAGATCTTTAACTGAATAATTCTAATTTATTTTTAAAAGCAGAGTGACACCTCTGGTCTACATTGGGCCCTTCCTATTTTTTCACATGCTTCCCACTCATCAAGTGAAACAGTGAGAGTAAAATTTGGAAGACCAAGACAGTTCATCTTTATATAACTCTTCTGCTCCACGGATATTTGCTTGGATAAACAACCTAAACCACCACAGTATAAAGTTTTAAGGATTAAGCATGGAAGAAAATAAGATCAAAATGCACAATCAGCCAGTTTAAGTGGAAGCAACTGGAATCTCTGAACACAAAACATTTCAAGTCAAATAAGTTATTTTTATTTTTTAAATTAGTGACTAGGATTAATTACTTGTTAGAGTTCCAGTGTGAACACTGTTTTCACATTAGACAACAAAAAGTACAACCAGAAGGAGAATAGCTTTTCTTATCTGTTCTGATACAGTAACTTAAATTATAGTGCAAGTCAGCACTGAAAGTGTCAACAATTTTTATAAAATAAACCTCCTACCTAAGTACTGCTATTTGTACTTATTAAAAGCATCACCATTTTTGAGCTCAGTCATTTATTTAACTACACCAACTAAACAAACAAAAAAAAGCCCCATACCTAAACCCAGCAACAATAATACTAGAAGATGAGAAATTATCAATGTTTTGAAATAAAGTTAAATAAACTCCACATCATTTTGCCTGCTTATGAAGAGGCCGTCAGCTCTGTTCCCAAGCAGTCCCTCCCCAGTTCCCAGCGCTGAGCACAAGTCAGTTTGTAATGTCACAGTGTTCCAACGAAAAGGTTCATGTGTGCCCCTTGTGAGAGGAATCACCACAGTGCATGCACAGAGCTAAAGGAAACCTTCCATTCTTTCATGTATAGTATTTGTGTTGATTAAAAATCTAATCATAAATCAATCCCTAAGCTTTGAATAGACTGAAAAATGACTGGCAAATTACACAGGCCAACAGTATCCTCAATGAATATTTGGTTATGGTGAATATTTGTTACTCACAGGCAGTTGAGATTTACCTGAATTACTTAAAATGTTGAGATTCTTCTCAGAAGTCAAACACACTAAACCACAATTAGGAGGGGGATTTCTCCCCCTCTCATGGCACTCGTTAATGCTCAGGTTGTGACTAAAATTAAAATGTGTGTGGATTCTCCCTGTTGTCTAGTTCATACAATAGAACCTTCTAGTGACAATTGTAAAGTACACTGGCATTTATTAACCTAAGCATTACTTCATGGCTCTGTGCTGTGCCTAATACTAGAAATATCCTTATAACCTGGTTTCCATCCTACCACTCCAAATTTCCCCAGCTCCTTTGTCATGAGGGCATTACCCTTCTGGTAACAATTCCTAGTAAGAGTCTTTAAGTCTTAATTTTTGCCTGAACTTTTCACTTTTAGTACTCCCCAAATCACCTCAGCATTTGAAAAAAACAAACCCCTGAGTTGTGTCTCTTTCCTGTAGCACGACTATTTAGTTCCCCTAATTATTTCTACAGGACATCGCTCCTTTGCTGCCCCCTTGAATTCCTCTGATGAGAAACTCAGCTGTGTGGCTGTGCCTTGGTACCTTTGGCATGTGAAGCAGTCGTTGGGAATTAGAGTCAACATGAATAAGGCAGCTCAGTGTTTGAGAGCACATCTCCAACAGCTGCCTGTGTCCCAGCCTTGCCATTTACTGCTGGTCACAAAGCTCCCCTCGCTTGGAGAGCTTTGCTGTTTGCTCTTTCCAGCCTTATACTGCCTGACAACGTGAGAAACACTGAGCTGCTTCCTATGGATTTATAAAGCCAATTTCTGCCTATGGAGACTAACTTGTTTTTGTTATAGGTAGCATAACTGACTTTTCTTCATCACCAGCAGAAGCATTTACCTGGCTCACTACAAGCAGTGCTTTTAGTGCCATACAAGTATTTTAGTGCACAGTGATGCTCTTCAACAGTAAATGTGACATCTTCCCTCTGCCTTGCTTCTGGGAAAATTGATTGTGCTGCCCTGTGTCAAACCACACATTCAAAAGTGCAATATCTAAATACATTTTAATGACTGTACTCTCACCTGCTCGCTTGGTCGCTATAAATATCCCCAAATAATTTCTTTCTGAAGAAATGGGCCTCCTAGCATTCACTTCAACACACTATTCATTTTGGTAATTTTCCCAGCTCTGAGCCAGTGCCCAGTTTTGAAGCACTTGTGAAACTTTTCACACAATGTTAATGAAAGTTCCATGCACAGCCCTTGGTCCCTGTTCTGTATTTCTTACTGATCCATCAGAGGAAGACTTCATGACAAAGCCACTGCAATAGCAGCTTCTAATTTTGAGAATTTTGAGTTTTTATTATTATCTTTTTAAAACCCAAATATTTAATTTGTTCAAGTATCTTAATTCAAGTTTCTTCCTGTCATCAAATCAGTTTCCTGGGTCCTCTTTGATCATGTTACTTCATGACTAGGGAAAACTTCAAGACTAGGACACTGTCTCCCTGTGCCAGGCACAGGGGAGACACCTCNAATTTGTGCATGGAAAGGGTGCTCAGGCCTTGGCAGGGGCTGCCCAGGGAGGTTTGGAGTGCCCATCCCTGGAAGTGTCCCAGGGAGGGCTGGAGGTGGCACTCAGAGCTCTGGGCTGGGGACAAGGTGGGGATGGGGCACAGCTTGGACTGGACAGGCTTGGAGGGCTTTCACAACCTTAGTGGTTCTATGATTCTATTATTCTATGAAGTGATGATTCAAAATAGATTTTAACTCTAAATCTATCATACACAAATATTACAAAGGTCAAAATTTACATGAAATAAATTTAAGATTATTCTTTAGTTTAAAATTGAAATAATCGTATATAAAGACAGCATTACATGAACTGTCCTTGGGTTTAACATCTTTAGCGAGAAGTTAAACTGGATCTCCCTATCAAGAAAGGATTTTTGGTTCAAATTTCCTGTTCCTTGAAGAGAATTCAAAAGTCTTTATAGACATATTACTGCATATGTAAATACAATCACCTTAATGTTAATGAGTACAGATATATTCAGATTATCATTATTGACAGGCCAACAGATGAGAAGAAATAATCAGATTTTATAGGCTGACTTCTTCCCTCTAATAACTGGCCTTTCTGGCTGAGATGCCAGACTCGTGATCACACTCCTTAATTCTTTTTCAGTTAAAGATGATGCAGAGTTCCAAGAAAAGCTCTGCCTCCAGTGAGGCCTGGCCGTGTACACATCTAGTAAAAATGATATTTCTGTGTTTAAAGTTTCTCAAAAGGCAGATCTTTGTCTTGGAAATGCAACTCTCAGTCAGTGACTTTGTTGGCAGAAGGTGAAATAAAATGCAGCTTGTGCTGTGCTTAACGTAATAAAATTGCACAATACAAACCCCATGTGGATAATAGATTATGTTACATATATCAAATTACACATGCACAGGTAAATTTTTCAAAAGGGTGACCTTCTGTAATTTCTTATGCAGTCTTAAGCAGCGTTAAAAATACATTTAACATTAGAAATTCTGATGGTTACAGTTATAAAGCTGCTGACTCATAATATCTGAAAATGTAACAGCAAGTAGGATCTTAACTTGATGCATGATTTACTGAACCTTGATGATTTATATGAATTATTAATCCTTTGCTACTTAGATGAACCAGCACAAAATTTCTCACAGATTTGAGAAATTAATATTACTTATATTTAGCCTACCATTGTACTTTTTAATTCAACCATCGTGTTTCATCAAAACTTCTCAAAGCTCCTCTATCATTCTGAAAATCCTTGGCAGGCAGGAGGGGGGCAAAATAATAAAGGCATCATTGTGCTTGTTTCGCAGATGGATGGACTATAACCCACTTTAATAAGGATCAACTATCCCTAAGATAAGGCCAAATTCTGTAAAGCACAGATCTATGACCCTGGCTCAGCTTCGAAGCAAAAGACTGCTGCTGAATCAGCCCAAAGAAAACACAAACTGAAGAGCTGGGGGATTTTTACAGCAGTTAGGAACAAATAACAAAAACTTCCGAGTCGGTAGTTGTTAGGAGAAAAACACGGACGTGAAGAGACATAAAAATGAGTTGGAAAGTGGCAGTTCAGAAAGATCAAGAATCCTCACACTCCAGCAAGCAGCACAGGCTGTCACCTTTCCATCTGAGTGGTGACTCCCTGCCCAGCGGTGACTCAGCGGTCACTCCATCAAGGAGGTGAGACAATTCTTGGCCTGTGTTAGTTCCATCCACTTGCTTTCTGTATTAGCAAATTAATAGCTCTTCTCTATGCAATCAAAATCTTATCTTCTCTTCATTATGGCAATTACCCACTATTCCTTGGCTTTTTTTGCCCCAAGCTAACAAAATCAAACTGATACTTCTTGGAGTTCCATCCACAGCATTAACAGCACCTGGTGCTTTGGTATTCCCAAGAGTTCCGACTGCCTCCCGAATTTCATCACATTCTAGTTCTTCACAAACAGCTCAGTCGTCTAGAAAATAGCTCCCTACTTATTTCACCACTAAGACTCACTACACAACCACCTCAAATATTCTATAATTACGTTCTTTGCAACTATTTTGGATTCTCAGCTCATTTATTCTTTCGTACATCCTCCACCTCTCCCTCACCTGTTCCCCAAGGATTCAATCTCATCATCATTTACCACCCCAGTATTTTATACTCCTCTCAAAGAGAAGCTTTACGAACACCATTTATATTTGTATAAGGTATAGTTATCTAGTAACACACAGAATTTAAACAGAAGTCAGTGTACTAAAGGCCCTTAGATTTGTGCATGAAATTACCAGCTGAGATTCTGTTTTACACATCTGACCCTTGTTCATTACAGAGCAGCAATTTACTGTCACTACAGTGAAACAATAGAATTGTTACCTAAGGAAACCCTCATCACTTGGGGAGAGAGTGATGCTCAACAGAAGAGGGGTAGGGGGAGGTTTTTTGGGGTTGGTTTTACAACTTGGGAATGTGGGGTATTTATTTGTTGTTGCTGTGTTTGTTTGTTTTTTAAAGGGGGTCTAATAATCTGTTGGGGAGCGTGGCTGGATGGAGCTCTGAGAAACCTGGTCTAGGGGAAGGTGTCCCTGCCCATAGCAGGGGGTTGGAATGAGATGATCTTTAAGGTCCCTTCCAACCCAACCATTCTATTATTCTTTGTAAAATTCCATTCTAAAATGTAATTGTGGATATATAATCTTTCCAAAGAGGAAGAACATGGAAGTAAAGAACGTAGCTTGTGCACAAGCTATAGTGCTGTCACACAGTCCAAGCACCAGCAGAGAGGCTCTGGCTACATCCAGTTTATACCTTCTGAAGTTTTTTTTCCCCCCTGCAAGGACATTATGCATTCCCTGGCCACTTGTGTCACAAGGGTCTTTAGCAGCAATTTAACACCCTGTTAATTCTGAATTTCCTTGCTAAGTACTTCTCCCTCATTTACCTTAGCCTGACTTCGATGGAAGATTTCCTCACAAGACCCAATTCTGATGCCATGAGAATGCTCCATTTCACAAGGGCTCCAGGAGCATTCATGCTCCAGTACATTTCTACAGAGTACCCCCAAAGTAGCATCAGTGCTCTCTGAGACCTTGTAAAGGCCTTCCCACTTCACAAAAAAGCCCAGCCATGTGCAAAGGTAAAGAGGACTATCCCTGCTCTCCATGGTCCCCAAAAGCACCCTTCAGTTGTACTTCCAACCTCCTTCCTTTACTCTATTAAACCACACAAATACATATTTTTATTCTTCATGCAATTTTCAAGCCATCTTTTGTTTTTTACACTTCAAGATATTCTCACAGTCCCCCGTGGTTCCCACTAGCATCTCTCTCAGTGTTCTGCCACCAGCTATCAACACACTCTCACCTGTACAGTCTAAGACCTTTGCTGATGGATATTCCCATCAATAATTTAAATTCCTCGCAGGTATCTGTAACTGAGCATCTTCAGCAGTTTCTTTATTGTGACATGCCTCCTTCTCACCCCCAGTCTCACAGCTGGGGGCTCTGTCACAATCAGATCTCCCTTAATTTATCTAATAAAGCTGCAGGGCACTGATCAGGGGCTTATCTTGAACTGCTGGCAAACTAATTCATTTCATTTGACTGCTATTAACATCATTCCCTGTTCAGCGATTTCCAGACATTTTTCCTTCCTACTGACTCAGATACAGATGAAAACCACAAACAACAAAGTTCTTGGACAGAAGGCTACATTTGGCTTACAGCAATCTAGAGACATTCTATGAAGTAGTATCATTTTTCTCTGCTTAAACAAACAGTTTCCACTGTATTTGGACAGTCCTAAATCCTTCAGGCCAGTTGGAAATTGGCTTGAGAGGCAGCTTGGCCCATCAGCATATGGCAACTTGCAAGCCCTGCCCAGAAGCTGAAGCTCTACCAGCCCAAGCTCTTATTTTTTGCAGCAAACTGGATGTGAGCTACAATTCCAACTCCCTTCAGCCTTCCACCAAATCTGTTCATTCGAGGCTGCCATTGGCCACCTGAATGCATGGGACACCCTAACCAGACATGACAGTTGCATTAAGGAAACTTCCCTGTCCAGACTCTGGCAGACCAGATCCAGATGGTCCTGGAGGACCCTTCCACCCCAAACCTATTCTATAACTATATGAAACCTCCCTCTGTTATTTTCAGCCCTCCACAAGGCAAATTTCTGCAGCTGTTCTGTCCCTGAGTGGAGGATGGGACGCTTTTCTCTAACAGTTAAAATGGGCCCAGGAGCATAAGTTGGTTTTTGTTTAAGCCTGTTTTGCACAAAGCATAAACACATTGCAAAGCTTAACTTCTGTTCCCCTGTTCCCTCATACTTGGGCTTCCTTTGTGACATGTTTCCTTCACTGAAAGACAAACACTCTCATACTCCAGCCTGGTGATTTGTATTATCATTTGCTATTTATAAATCTGATTTTAGTTCTCTAAATAATTCTGAAATTTTAATAAAAGAGGTACCCTGAAACAAAAATATAACGAAGGCAAACAAGCAAGGAAAGGATAATTGGATTTTTCTCAGGCTATGCTAATCTGTAGACTATAAATGCTGTGTGGTTACACTTGAATACTGTCAATTTGCATGTAGCTGGGAGCACTGGCATGAACCACCAACATATTAGATCACAACACCTGACACTGGGTGCTCTTTCAGACATTGAGCATTTCATCCTGGAATTAGTTGATTTAACATATTTAGACACACAAACCTATTTTTTTTTTTTTTTCTACAACTATAAATCAGAGGAGGTTTTTTTAAGACTGTATTAGGAGTAATCAAGTGTGCAAGCATTTGATCAAATGCTTCTAGGAAGCAGGAGCTAACTACAAGCTATAGATGCAATGGCTGTTTATGCCTTGCTTGGCAAAAACAATCATTCAGACATTGGTATTCAGACAGGAAAGTGCTTGTCAAGATCAAAATGCTAATCACTGCTTGCTGAGAAATGCAGTTGTTCCCAGCTGTAGGGAGCAACACGTAGCTCGCAGCATCTGCAGCGTGCTGTTATCTCTATCCAGGGATGGAATTCCTGGGCAGGTCTATCAGCAACTGGTCACCAGCGTGTCCTGGAAAATTTAGAGAGCAAGAAACGGCAATGCTTGCACTGAGAATTAAAAGTAAAACAAAAAATTGGTATCAGAAGATTTGTGATTCTTAAATCAGAACACCACCTCCTCAATCAGCAAAACAAAGTGTTTATTTACAATAATGCTTCTTTCTTTGAACAAAGAGTTTGCTCATTGAATTCAGAGTAAGTCATAAGTGTTCAATTATATTAACATAATTATATTAACTGTTTAAATTACAAATACATAAATTCTCCTGTTTTTTCCTAAAAATACCATTTCTGATAAAAAAAAACAACCCAAAAAACCAAAAAAAAACCCCCAATCTACAACTTTTTTTTTTTTTACATTGCTGAATATTTTTCTCTTCCTTATGCATTTGAAAAAGGACAAAGTTTAGGGATTAAATTAATAAGAAATATGATAAAAGGACAAGCCTGGACACAACCCTTGTTTCAGATTTAGCCTGCAATCAGATATACGTGTAAGGATCCTTGCATCAGCCCCAGTGTTTTTAACCAATTTTCTACTGCATTTTTTTCCCCTAATCCTGGCAGCCCACTAGAAATAAGTGCATGCTGTGGAAATGGAGTAAGTCTTAAAACACCAAAACCAAACAAACCAGTAAACCTTTACGAGATACGCCCAATAAAATATTTAACTCAATACCCAGCCTCATCATGCAGCTAACCAGAACTACCAAAGACATAATTTCCAGCATCCTGTCCTTCTCCAGGGAGCTCAGCAGTGAGAACTTCCAGGGTTATGCTCATTCTCTAACCCCAGGGAAGAGCCTGTCCTTGCTTGGAAACACCTCCCAACCATACCAAACACATAATCTAGCATTGAGCAGCAGTTTAAAAAACCCAACCAAACAAACAGCAAGCTACAAATAGAGAGACAATCACGACAAAAGAACTGTATAGGAAGCTTTTTCCCAGACCAAGCTCTGGCTTTTACTCTGGGATGCAATAACAATGCTTAGTTTGATCTTAACTTCTCAGGCACACAAATGTTGTCTTCACTCTGGAAATTCTTGATCTTCACATTCAGTCTTCTTAATCTTCAAGTATTTTGATCTCCTTTTGTCTTCCTGTGTTACCCTTTTCCCTTGTAATACATCTGAGACTGTGTCCATCAAACTACAGTCCCTTGCTCTGATGACTGAGCTCACTGAGGTTTCTATGATCCTTAAGTGAATTAGTAATAACACTAGATACAACAAAAATGTTTCCAGCATTCCATAGTCTGTATTCCTTCGTGTTTTGGGAGCTTTTCATATTTTGGGAGCTACTATAACAGAGTGTAGTTATGACAATAATTGTTTTATACAGAAACAACTGATAGCTCCAGTGGAAACCAAACTCTGAAAACAAACGCTTTTACTCTCCAAGATGAAAATACCACTGACATCAGAACGACCTAATGGGCAAAGACACACGGCTTTAGAGTCCAAAGCTCCATTGCAGGCTCGGTGAAACATCTCAATGACATTGATGTGTCACTCCACTCACATTCCTTACTGGTCTTTGTGAAATGGGGATAATCACAGCACTTTTAGGTCTATGGGGGAATATTGCTATATCAAGGCCAAGGGATACAAAGCTGCTTATTACTATTAATAGCACAGAAACCAGTATCAGCCTCTATCCAACTACTGCTGAAACCCAAAAACACAAAGCAATTGTTGCTACAGAGTTGCCTGCATTGAGTTCTTTTATTTCTAGACAGCCATTATCATTACATAATTAGAGTAGACAGGAATACATTTGCTTACTCATTCTACTGCCACAGTATCCTTCCATGCTTTTCTGCCTATATTTCTCTTTTCTCTCTCCCCCCCACTCCCCACTTGAAATATTCAGTGTAGTGGCTTTGTGAATGCAAAGAGCTTTATTTCCAGAAACACTCCATTCCCCTACCCAGCTGCCTAATATCAAGGACTGTGGTTTAAAATCGAGTAAAAGATGCCTTTAAGCTGCCTTGTTACGCCAGATTTTATAACAGGAGGAAATGATGGGACTGAGATGAAGCAGCCTGGAGGTTCAGGATGTTTATTTCTTTGGTATAATTCTTCAGGTACAGATATTAATAAAAACTGTACATCAGGGCCTCAAGAATTCAACTCTGTATCTGGAGAAGCACCTGATATACAAGTTCCAGTGAACTCAATTGAGTAGTAACACTCAGAAGTACTCCTCTGTCCCATTACTGTGCATTCAACTACCATTTTATACACCAAGTTCCACCAACCTCTTAAAATTTCTTTGCAAGGGTTAGTCTTTAAGGGAAATCTGTGTACAAAAGCCTCTAAATATCAGGCTCTTCACTTCATTAAAACCTGAACAGCATTATATTGTTATGAATTCTATCCATTAAATTCATCTGCGTAAAAGTGTTTAGTAGCAAATAATAATTTTTGAATATAAGTTTCCAAAGTCCTGTAGCAGAAGAAATTTTTTTTTGCACATAAGACATTGCACAAAAAAAGTTCACAATATGAATTCAGCAGTACACACTAATTAGTGCTTTGTATTTACCCCCATGACCCAATCTACAACTACAATTTCTTGAGCATTGTATTTTTGGATCCCATAGTGTAACAAGCCATGACAGCCCTCGGAAGGTCCAGATACTGCTATTACACACATAATATACATGTCCAGTATATATGACTGAAATAAAGATTATTCTAATGCAACTTCTGAGGTAAATATAAAGTATATTTTCAAAATCAGTGTTGCATTTTATCGGCTATTGCACATAAAACCCAAAGACTAAACCAAATGTGTTATTCTGGCAACAAGCAATCTTTTGAATAATCAGATCTTGAGCACCTTTCTGAGGGGCCTGAAGAGCAATAAGTTACAGCACAATTGCTCTGTGTCAACTGCTATAAAATTTATAACTCGTTCTGTGAAGGTGAAATCAGTTGTTCTCCTCCTCCTGTTCCCACACAGTTCCATCCATTTTGTTCTTAAGTTAGCACAGTTATCCCACTGCTTTAGAGCAGTGAAACACTTCTGACAAAGCCACTTATCAATTCTAACAAATATGCTTTAAACTGAACTTGAATTTAACTTCTGGCACTGGGTGCAGCTTCAGACTGTGTCCAAATTCAGTTTTCCCAAATGCCGCTGCAAAGCATTAAGACAGAAATTGTCCATAGTTTTGATCCCAATGGCAAATAATCTACGCTAATTGCAAATATCAGAACACCAGAGCCGCAGGCTCGATGAGAACCTTCCTTCACAGAATCCTGGACAGGTAAAGGCTGGAGGGGCGCCCAGGGGCTCCTCTGGTGCCACCTCCCTGCTCCAGCAGGGCCATCCCAGAGCACAGGGCACAGCAGTGTGTCCGTGTGGCTCTGCAATATCCCCAGGGAGGAGACTCCACAGCCTCTCTGCACAATCTGTTCGGGGCTGGGCCCTGCCCAGGGCAGAAGTTCTGCCTCCTGTGCAGGGGGAGCTGCCTGGGCTCAGGCCCTGCCCGTGGCTCTGGGGCCATTGCTGGGCCCCGGAGCAGAGCCCGGGCCCTGCTCGGAGCCCTCCCTGCACACAGGGACAGCCAGGCCCGAGGGCCCCTCTCAGGGAATCCAAGCCCTCTGTCCTGTAGGGCAACTGAACCTAATTCTAAGGAATAACAAGTGATTAACAATCATCACCTTGAAATTATAAACAAGATTCTTCCCTGTACCCCAGCTACTTGTGCCAAGAGCAAGCCAAAACAGCACTCTGGAGGACAAAAACACCTTCAGATGGCTGACGCAAATCCTTCTTTCTCTCAAACGTTGTGATGCTGAAACTCCAGTAACACAGTAGTTATGGCTTTGTAAGCACACGAAGTGTCCTTTATGTAGGATTGACTCACTCAATGCAAATTCTCCTCCAAAATAACACAAGCAGACAGGACCCTGCTCTGCAGAGATGCATTAGGAACAGCACAGAGGGGTGAACTGGAAGCCATCATATCCTTTGTAGGAAAAGATTTTGGTCCCATCTATTCGCCAGAATTAAACCCCACCTTCGGAAAGTTTTACCTATACACAAAGTATCTCTAAGTGTATGGAAAATCTAAGTGTAAGTCTATCATCAGCCAGTGACCTCAGCACAAATACACCTTTACAGCTCGCTCACAGAAAAGCACTTCACGAAAGAAAGTTGTATCTATAAAAAAAACAAGGCAACGGTAGCAATTTTCAGAATTTGGGAATTTACAACTTAAACAGACTTGTAACAAAGGCACACACCATTTGCCTTTGTTGCAGGGTTAGAAATTCAAGGAAAAGTAAACACTTTTCTGCAGATAAAGTGCCACCATACACAAGAAAACATGTTTTCTATTATTCACATGTTCATATCAGAATGTGTTTTAAGTGCAGATGTTAAAAAAAAAAAACGAAAAAAGGTATCTGCCTTCCAATATCATAGACAGACAAGTGGTCAAACACTTGTTAAACACAGGCTTAACTTCACACACACACACACACAAAAAAAAAAAAAAAAAAAAAAAAAAAAAAAAAAAAAAAAAAACAAAAAAAAAAAAAACA
>VWZW01003067.1:0-265943 GCA_013397115.1 Edolisoma coerulescens | reverse complement strand
TGGGAAGCCATTCCCTGTGGCCTGGCCCTCCAGCCCTTGGCAATTGTCTCTCTCCATCTTTCCTGCAGCTCCTTCAGGCCCTGCAAGGCCGCACTGAGCTCCCCCCAAAGCTTCTCCTCTCCAGGCTGAACAATCGCAGCTCTCGCAGCCTTTCCTGCCAGCAGAGCTGCTCCATCCCTCTGCTCATCCTGGTGCCTCCTCTGGGCTCTCTGCAGCAGCTCCAGCTCCTTCCTGTGCTGGCCCAGGGCTGGACTGTGTCTATCTCTATCTCTGGGGCTCACCCTGATAGCAGAGAGGACAAAAAGATTTGGGTAAGCTTTGAATGAAATGACCACAAAAGCCATGCAGGACTATTCAGGGTTTGGGTGTGTGCACAGATAACAAGAGTTGCTGTCAGCACAGCCACACTGAGGAGCCCATTGCACTGCTCAGGATTTTTTGCCCAACCTCCCTGTAGAGCTTTTCAGATTGCCAACAGCTTGAGGTAAATGCAGCTTGAAGGACAATGAAACTGGTCCTTAGGTGAGTACATTTACTGTGCTTACACAGCTACAAGGACCTGATCTAAAGCTGCAGAGAGGACAGTGAATTATCACCCTGAAGTATTTTACACCCAAAACATGAAAAGAAGCCATCCCCCAAAATGTCCACTGAAGATACAGTTTCAACATTTTTCTACCCTGCGATCCAGGTTTGCTTGTTATCAACACAGACACAGCTGTTAAACCTGCTTGGATGCAACTCCAGAGGAATCCACTTGGATATACCTGTCAATGACACCCCAAAATATTTTTTAATTCAGAAAATGCAGCGTTCTGTAACACTCTCCCATTTACATCACAGCATCACATATCCTACAGCCATTGTTAAGTCCTCTTTATCAGAAACTCTGCCATTTGCCTCTCAGGCTTAAGCCATAGATTTAGACTCATTATAATTACAAATATATTCACATGCCCATCAGATGAGTGGAGCTTTCTGAAAACCCATCTTTATTTGCAGTTCCTCGCCTTCTCTTAAAAGAGACAGGGACTCTGCAAGAGGATAGCTCATGCAAGGTAGGAATGTTCTGTACAACTTCTGATTCTCCAGCAGAGAACAGAGGCTCCTGCATCTAAAGAGCTGCTGACAGTGTTTGGGGTTGTAGCACTCTTACTGCTCCATGGCAGAAAATGTAATAAATTAAAAAAAAAAATTAAAATAAATAAAGATCACTATAAAACACATTCCACTGAAATACTGAACAAGAATGAGTTCCTATTGCAGAACAATGATTTAAACTTATTAGCAATAAAACATAGGTGCACATTATAGTTCAGTATTAACTGCATTTTTATGCATTTACAAGCACATATATTCAGAGAGAAGACAAACAGGGATACTGGACTAAATTCATGATTTTCCAACACGGCTCATCTCTTCTCCTGCTTGAATAATGCAGGAATTAACTTATCCATGAATTATTCTTATAAACATCATACTTTAAATTAGTAAATTATTTACGAGACACCTTATGGAGATAGACAAACACAAGACTAAAAAATGATAAAATGGTCATATCTTGCATGCTATGCCTCAGTTTCTACAAGTCTATTTTTTTCTGACCTTTTTTGTCTCTTATTTTTACTAAAACGTTTTTCCTATTACATGAAGAAAGAGTTTTTAACATATACAGATATACACACAGGTTTTTATATATATGTATATACACGCACATATGTATGTGGGTGCATGCATATACACAAACATAGGAAAATTTATTTCCTTTTCTCTTGAGAAAATGAGTTTTTATATTTTTCCAACTGGCACTGGAGGGGGAAGCATAAAAAGAAAAATAGCTGGCAGAAAATCTAGTAGATCTATGCCAAACATGGCTTTGAGCAGGATGAACTCCATGCGCTTCTCACCTTATGACAATATTTATACCTCATTTTTTCATAAGCTTTATTTTGCCCCCGCCAGTCCACGTCAAAGTCACATTTGTTCCCGTGTTTGAACACACCCCTGCAGTAAAGGCAGTGTGTGAAAGGTTTGGGGAGGATTAGTGAGTGCATTGATACTTGTTCCTGTTAGACGATGCCAATGTTATGGAACGCTGAATACATTCACTGTGACGAGTGATCTAACACAGAGCCACACAGCCCCGGCTCTGGAGAATTATGATTTTGCCCATCTGTCCAGGAGTAGAATCTAGACTGTGTGCTTATGCCACAATATTTCATTTCCCAGGTGTTCGGCTGAGCATGCTGGAGCCGGATCTCTCTCACACGGCACAGGGAAAGAACCCCACAGTGCTGGGAGAAGGGCAAAGCCAGAGCCCAGGGAACAGGCAATAAAGCTGCAATCACAGCACTGCTCCTCTCAGCATTCAGTGCCAGGGTGGTTCAGCACACTGCATTCTGCAAGTAGGAAAGCCCAATAAGGGAGCTGAGTGAACCATTTCAGTGCAAATGCAATTGCTTTACTGGTCTGAAAACCAAAACCAACCAAACACTAAGAAGTAGCTCTTTCATTGCAATTAATATTTACACATTTGTGATATATTTCAGTGGTAACTCAGCTTAACCTGAATTGAAGCCAGCTCTGTTTATTTCCTGTTGGAACATTTAAGCCACCCCCTTCTGTTTTTGGGTTTTTTTGGGGGGTTTTTTTGAGTTTTGTTTTTTTGGGGTTTTGGGTTTTTTGGGTTTGTTGGTTTGGTTTTTTTGTTTTGTTTTCTTTTGGTTTTGTTTTTTGTTGTTGTTGTTGTTGTTGTTGTTATTTTTTTGTTTTTGACCCAGCCTGTTAGACAATCATTGGTTAAACTAGTCAAAAAACTCATTTTTTACTTTAACTGGCTTCCCCTGGTTGCCTTGGAGAAACCATCAGGAAGGCAAAACTCTTCTCCCAGAAGCTGTCTGAACAGCAATTCCAAACAAATAGTTAACGATAGCAGCTACTACGAGCCAGGTTAAATCTTGACAGCATAATTTCCAGAACTCACAAGGAACATTCTTGAGGTAAGAAATTTAAAAAAAGATTCACTGCAAGGAGCTATTGTATGCTTTGCACTTAACACACATAACCTCAGAGTCACACACACACATTAATATTCAAACACTGGGGCTTAGAAAATATCCAAGGTCTCCAACATCCTACAGTGCTTCTGAGGCGTCGCTGGGGACAGTCCCCTTGGTACTGAGGTTATGAACACACTGCTGGGAGAACAAACCGCAGTTCTCCTGCTCATTCCCTTTCCGGCAGACAAAAATACACACAGGCAGATATGTAATCCTCAGAAAATTGTCTATCTCCTCTACCAGCTGATTAAAACTTTCCCCCAATCTCAAACATTACCCAGTAGCAAGGAAACCAATAGATTTGTGGGCATTTCTGTGTTCATCTCCACTTTCTGAAAATAAGTTTTCATATTTCTAAGCAAGAAGAAAGATATTAATATTATTTCCCCAAACACAGGTCCATTAGTATTTTATTGTGAAGATAAATACTGAATCCTCTAACAGTCCAAAAGTGCTTCAAGTAATTCAATTTTGAAGAAGGTCTTAATAATATATGCAGTAGCATTTTACCCATAGCAGCAGGAATATTGATCTCACACCATTAAGGTTTGCAGCGTTTTTAAAACCCATTACCTTTGCGCACATTAGCTCTCACTGGCAGAAAGGGCACCACATTTGCTGTTAACTTCTGGCAGACATCAACACAAAAAGGTGATTCTACCTGCTGGAGTGTCTGCCTGACTGCCTGATAGTGTCAATCAATAAGCAAAATCACTTTCTTACAGTTCTCATAAAACAAGACATCTGCCACACACGTGAGTACAGAAGTTGTATTTCTGTACTTAAAATATTAATGAGCCTTAAAATACTCACTCTTACATTTGCTAACATATACTTCATAAATATCAGCAGATGCTTTATAAAGCATAAAAAGGAGTGGATCCATGTAACAGGGGCTGGATAACACCAGAACAGATTTAAAAACACTGACGGGCAGCGTGTACAGCAGGTCAGCACAGACACCACTGAATCATAAAAGAAAGACCTGTCAGCTTTCAGATAAAGCTGGCACTTGATGATGATAAATTATTTACCAAGTGCTCTTGTTGAACCATTAGGAAAATCCTTTCTCCTTCCTCCTCCCTCCATTCAAGTCAAAAGTACCCCACATGCTCATTTTAAAACAACACAAGGCAAAAGAGAGCACACTTTGAGAACAACAAACAACAGTGGAAATGAGTGTGGGGATGCCAGCTAGGAAATACCCTTTGTTACAAACCTGAAAGTGTTTGGATTTTCATCAGCAACACCAAAATTGCCCAGAAAAATTCACCCTGTGAAAGTGTATAATTAGGTTGGCGAGGAGACTGGGTGGGTGAAAAAGTATTGAGAATGCACAAGTTAAAAAAAAAAAATATTAAAGGTGTTGCTGCACATCTGCTATCAATGGTTTTCCTTAAATTTCTTAGGATTTCCTAGGAATGGCAGAGCAAAAACAGTTCTGCCTTAGACCCAGGCAAAATTATTCCATCCTAATAATCTTCTAGTCAGTATTTCTTTTTTATACCATGGAATTTTGTGCCCTGACAGCCCATTCTATAGGAACAGTCTCCTGCCACCCTCCCAGCTTGCTGTTAGTTCTGAGCTGTTCCTGCAATTACCTAAAGGCTTCAAACCCCCCAAGAAATCCAGCTCCACTCAGCTTGCCTGGGTGTACAGCTGAAACCCAGACAACTCAACTGTGAAACAACTTGTTCTTAGGTTCACAATGCATCTCTAGCAGCAACCATGGGCCCCACTGCATCCTGGACATGTTAAATCCAATCCCCTTATCTAAAATTGGTATTAACAGAAATATTTAATCAGAAAGTTAGGTAGGATTTGCAAAAATATACGGGATTATTTTGAAAATGAATTAGTAATTTGTTACACATCAAAGGCATAAAATAAAAACCTACAAAAAAACCGCCTAACACCCCTCGAAAATCACAGCAGTAAACTTTCACTCTACTCTGGGATTAGATGTACTCTAAGCCACTAAAAAGTGAAATGTCTTGAAAGCAAAGAGATATATAAAATACACTTAGTGCATTGACACTACAGGAACTCCCTACATTGTTTCCCCCTGGTGATATAATTGTTTACAATTGGGTGCTGAGAGATCAATAATCTTCAAATGCCAAAAAACCCACAATACCCCAAATTTTCCGAAACAACTCAAAATTTAAAATAACTCAGTGATTTCATACATCCTGTGTTTAGATTTCTAAACACTCCACTCTCATATTAAACCAGGCAAGGCTTCAGTTTCACCTACCAGCTTCCCAAGAAAACCTATGAAATCCAAAAAAACATCCAAATTAAAAAAAGAAAAACAAAATAAAACCAAACAAAAAACCCCACAAGAAACCATCAAAACTAACAACAAACAAACAGCAAAAAACAAACAAAAACCCCCTAAAAAACCCCAAAACTACAGAGGCAACTTCAGCCAGGGCAAATCTGTTATTCCATAGGGCACTGAACCTATGGAAACTCACACCAACATTAAATTTGTCTCTGAAAAACTGCATTCCTATAGTATCTATATACAGGTTGTTGTCTGGACTCTAAACACTAAAATGTGCACATTATTTACACTGTGTTTTTAATAAATAATCCAGTTGAGTCTCAAAAAATACAGCCTAAGGGGTAAATTTTAGTTATTAAAATCATATTATCCCTATTTATTCTGATCTATGAAGCCATGTAAGGAAGAGGGAAAGGTTTAAGCATGTACTTGTTGTCTAGGTAATTTGCCACAGTAAATAACAACGATCAGGATTCTTGTACAGGGTAAGCTAAAGCAAGGCTTGAGATGACTTTTGTCCCTTAAAAATAGACCTACAATAATAAGCATGTATGTCTGTCAACCCATTGTTTACAACGTACTTAAAAGGGGCAAAATTTGAAAGCTGGTTTTGCATGTTTAGCAAGTTCCAGACAGGATTTTTGTTCCCTCTAGATTTCAGCACACTAAGGTTCAACCTAGGGCACAATCACCCTAAAAGAGACTTTCAGGTACTTGTCAAGGGCCTTACATGTGGTTTGAATGCCAGAATTCACAATAAAAAATGCCCTTTTCTCCCTACACCCACCGAGACTTGGCAGCACCATGTAACAGTTGCAATCTTACCCGAAACAGACCTTTTCTTAAACAGCAGTTACTGATCACCTGTCAATACACGCCTGACTCTGCTCTGCTGCAGGTACACCCTGGAAAGATGTCCCAGTCTAATGCATCAGCCCACACTGCAGCACTCATCCAAGAAACACAAGGCCTTCAAAGAAAATTTAAAAAAAACAAAAAACATAAAAAACAACACAACAAGAACAGTTTTTTAAAATT
This sequence comes from Edolisoma coerulescens, assembly GCA_013397115.1. Classification (NCBI taxonomy): domain Eukaryota; kingdom Metazoa; phylum Chordata; class Aves; order Passeriformes; family Campephagidae; genus Edolisoma; species Edolisoma coerulescens. The sequence continues at coordinate 259,556 of VWZW01003067.1, read as the reverse complement.
CAGTCATCCCAAGTTCCTTATTAGAGGACTACAGGTAGTATAGATATAAGATAATATTAGTTTCCATCCATTATATTCATAGTAAAAAAATACCTGTTATTTCTGGTGCTCAGTCTAACCACAAGGAAAAAAATATGTTCTTTCATAAGATGGAGCTGCAGAAGCTCAGGCCCTAACAGAAAACCTTATCCAAAGTTTTCTAAATGTTGATCAATGTTTCTGGAGGCCTCAATGGCCTTTTTGTCATGTCAGCCCATAATTAATATCACCTTCTGTGAAAAAGATTAAGGCTACTAGACATGGTTAAGTACAAAAATCAAAGCTCACTTGCACCAAAGGGATTACCTGCTTCCATCCCCTCCGAGGTCAAAGACATTTCCAGCTTTAACAACAAGGTACTCTGGTTATCTAGTTCATACCCTGACTGGGAGATTTTTTTTATTTTTTTTTTTAATAATTAGCATACCTGAGGTTTGATATGATTCTAGCATCTAATTTACACGGCAAGATGTTTGTGTTTGGAATTTCTGAATTGCTTCTGCATGAGAGGTAGGCTTTGATAAGTTTTTAATTAAACTGATAATATCACTTTAAAAGCTAAAACACCTAGAGTATAAAGGACACAAGTAATAACAGATTTTATAAGGCTTAGCAGCTTTATAAAGCTTGCTTGCTTTGTGCAAGAAAGTGCTTTTGTGAAAATGTGTGTTTGCCATCTGATTGCTTCTGAAGAATATTTAAAGAAGGTTAGACACCTCTGGCTTTAAGAAGTATTGTGTATTACCATTCCAATAATACAGTTTTGTTCTGTATTTCAAAGTGGGAGGGTTGTAAACCTTTCCTACTGAATTAAATAGCTCTGCATTTCATGCTCTCTGCTCTTTTCAGAGAGCGAGCTTTGCCTCTGTGTTAAATTCTATGCTGTAAAGTGACATTTCTACTTAATTACATTGTACTTGCACTTTAACTACTACAATTATTTAGAAAATATTGCTAACATCCTAAGAGGGGGCCACCTTTTAAACAGGTGAGTTCCAGTCTGGCTCACAAACACCGAAATGAGGCACTACATCATCTGTGGGATGTTTTACATGCAGATAAAGAAGGAAGAAGAGAGAGTCAAGCAGCTTTCAAAGACACAAAAAACCTTTAACTGGGGATAAAGTGTCTCCAACATTGAACACCTCAGGCAAAATGAGCAAATAACCACAAAGGTTAAACACTGGCAAGACTCAGGCCAACCTACATGGAAATTTACTAAATTGAACAAAATCATTTCCTGTATGGGAATGGATAGCAACCTAAATCAGTAAAATCCAAGAATCAAGGCTTCAGCTGCCACACTGGTGATTTTTGAGAATTCCATCAATTTCTCTTCACTGAAGACAATATAGAAAACCTCAGGTGACATAGAAAAGCAGATCTGCCAAAAGGCACCTGCTGAACATTTTGCCCAAAGTTTCCACATCTTCACCTTTTTGAGAGGAAAGCAGATTTTTTATCAGATAGACTCAAAGTTGGGCAAAATGTTCCAACAGACTGGATGCTTCCAAAAGCAAATATCAGAGAGCAGTAACAGGAGACACAGGGCTTAGGTCAGAGCCAGATACCTGCTCTAAATCCAGTCCCAGCTCTGCTTGCCCTGACACAGATGGTCCACTGGCATCACCATGACTTTATATAAGGACAAAGTGCAAAATTCCTTGGCAAGCCACAGCACAGAAAAGGTGAATACTGCAATTCAGTCCTTGCTTGGATGAAATGCTCAAGGCAGTATTCCAATGTTCTCTTAAAGCGTGATTTAAACACTGCCAGGCTTGGGGCTGATCTCACAGTATGTTCAACACTGTGAGAACCTGACACACAAGGGCCAGACCTTCCTGTTTGTTGTGTGCTTAGCTACAAAATCACTGGGGTTTGGTTATTTGGTTTTTTTCTATTTTCTCTCTGATCCTTTTTATTTTGTAGCAAATTTCCACTTCCATTGCATTTCAGAGGAGGTAGCCTATGACTGAACAACTGAGTACTTTATTTTATAAGTAAACAAAGTAATTTCTTTTAAGCACTGTCATTACTTAAGGAGCAATAAATTAATAGATTAAAAATATGAAATAATAATTATTATTTTTATAATTATTATTATTGTTTTAGACTTACTTCAACACATATATCTATATTTTCCAAAAAATCTTTCTGCAGTATGGATGTATTCATTCTGACCTCAAACACAAAAACCAGTCACAAAAACAAAAGATGAATTCCAAACACTAAACAGTTTTACAGGAACAGATTCAGTGCAAATCATTTCGGTCTGAGTTATACAAACTCTCGTGAGGAAAAATAGTGTAACTTGACTATTGACTGGAAGATTCTGATAAACATCCTCGCACCTATTTTTCTTGCGCCACATCAAAACAGGAATTAAACCTTTTTTTGCTTCTTTTGAAGAAACAAGTGTAACAGATAGCAGCTCTGGAGTCAGATCTCTTGCTGGGCACTTGAGCATTGAGGCTGCCTCCCAACAGGAATCGTACCTATGGAATATTTTCTGTAAAGCTCAGGCAAACTCAGCAATCTCTCTCCACTTGTATTTAGCTTTGAAACCCCCTGTTTCTATTTCAGACTGTGAAAAGGGCTTATGGGCTTATGTGCTTTAAAATCCATCTACCTTTACCAGCTCTAACAACTGGGCCAATAAAAGTTATTGCAAACCTTGGTCTCCTCTACTTCCTTAGACCTTCATGCCAACAGCAACATTCCATCCTATGCTGGCCTTCAAAAATATTTGAAAATGCTCCTTCTCTGAAAGGATCAATTTTAAATATCACTCATCGGGTCATTATCAGTAAGTGGAAGACAAAATATTTTGTACTTTCTGTACAGGGAGATAGGGAGGCTCTCAGGAATTCTGATGTGGATGAACACCAAATAGGGACAGAGGATACACACAGGATCCAGGAAACCCAGAACTTTTCATGGCAGAAGAAGAAGAAAAGTTAACTAAGTTGGGGTTTGTTTGCATTGTCCATAGACTGCTTTGTTTTGATTTTTATTTTCAGAAGGATTCAAACACCCTTTGCATGTTGTTGTGCATAAAGCCCTTTCCTAAGCCATTCACTTCTGCCGATAATCCATAGCCATTGATAAGATATCAGCAACAGTGCAGTCAGAACTCTCAGCTATTTTGTTGGGTGTTTCTTTCCCTACCAGCAGTGATTTTTCAATATACAACCCCACAGAGAGCACAACACACTCAGACAGCCAATATTTGTGTCCAGACATTATATTTATAACATTCACAGTGTACTGTTCATTAGGTTCTTGGCAGGGCCAAACTACAGTAAAAATTCTCTTATTAATGTATGATATTTCAATTTCATTTTTTAATCACTTTTATGTATAGTGAATTCTTACTGTTCAGTAAATTATTACCTGAATGATGTATTTACAGGCAACAAAAAAAATTGTGACTGTCTAATAGCTGTTTGTAAGGCTGTGGAGCTTTTTTCATCTTTCAGTGTAGAAAACATGTAGCATCAGAAATTTAAGGAAATATATTTTAGCCTAGTTTCATACTAAGGCTTAAAAAAGACCCAGCCACCTCTTCCTCCCAATCACTCCTTAATCTACAGGCCACTTTCTTTCCTTTTTATTTTTTTTTTCCCCGGATGTCTGTCTCAAATAAATGATAGTGATTTACATTTCACAGAAAATAGGATGGGCTGACAGATTATTAAAACTCTTCTTAAGGGACAGAAGGATAAAAGGAAATCTACCTAAGAAAGCCCACAAGAAAAACTTCTGTATACGGGTGCTCATGATAAAGTATCCTGCAATTCTGCAAGACAAACCCTCACAATTTTCTAGCATTGATGTTTTCAGGTTTATCTGCAAATATTCCTACCCTTATTACAAGAATGAGGTAACATAAGTACAGAGTACATTAAAAAATGTACTAATTTTGATATGTAGCTGGACTTAGGGTTAAAAAAAAATATGCATTTAGTGGCAAGTAGAGCCTGGAAAAAGGACTTATTGTCCACTGTTAATACTTTAGAAGTAAGTTTTTGAGGCTTAGGATTTAGATTTCAATATAATCCTTTTTTTTTTTTAAAATTTATTGTCCTCTTCTGGGAAATCAGGTACACTTTCATCCTTTAGAAGCTTCAGTAATAATCAGCTAATGCAAACACCTAAAGCTGGATGAAGTGACTTTATCACTGGAGCTCCAGAGCCTCTCCACACCCTGTTACCCCTCCACTGACAGCCTTGGGGACACACTCAGTGACATTCAGCTCCTCACCAAGCTAATTCTAGATATGGCAATAATATTGCTCAGTCACCACTTATTTATGACAACTTAATTCCTCAAGCATAAGCCTTAAACAGTTTGTGGTTACCCAGGACATCAATCACTTCTCTCATGCCAGACCTCAAGGATAGCTTTGCTCGAAAAGAAAATCCTACTTTTTTCCCCTGAACAAAAATTAAAAGGGGAAAAAAACCCAAGCAAACCTCAGAGTGAAAGAGTTGTTCCATTCCGACCTCCAAAAATTCCAGTGATTCCTGTGCAGAAAACTCTCTAATCATTGTACTGAAATTTAATCATCTGTAAGACCAGACTTGTCAGAAATCTATTGAACAAAGTTGAAAGTAAGAACCTGCCTCCATAATCCGAGCTGCATTAGGCCTGTGCTGAGTCCCAGAGGGGATAATTAGGTTTGCAAGTGTAATAATCCACTGTAATGGAACAGCCTTTGTTCTCATCAAGCAGGCCTTTTTCCAGTTCCCCATCTGAGAAACAGGAATTTCTGATGTCAATAATCAATTGACCCAAAGAAAACATTCTGCACTTCAAGAACTTCAGAGGTTCTGAAACAAAGAGTTCTCCTCCCCTCCCCCTGCACCAAACACAGGTATTTGGGAAGAATATCCACAATTGGCTCTTTGAACCCCAATGATTCCAATGCATCACACAACTAATTATGGATATAAAGTACAGATCACACAGCCTCTCCTTATGGAATATGTAAACAGAACCCAGCGTGGCTGGATCTGCTGTAAAGTTTATTCCAAGCTATGTTCAAATTCCAGTCTGCAGTTCTCAGCTGTCAAAAACTGAACAAGTGGATAAACATTTATAAAAACGTATACCTCGCAGGCCCGAGCCCCCTCTCTCAGATCCCTCACAAGAGTGAGCCTAAAAACTAAAAATAGTACCTTGGATGATACAAAAGCCACTGACACAATAGAATGGACAGCAAAACTTCAAGTTTCATCAAATATTAAAGCAACTTCACTCTTTTTTCACTATTAAATTAACACAAATATTTCCTTACCTCCTGCATCCCTCCAGGCCAGTCCCCACTTGCTGGCTTGGAGTTGCTCATTTGAAGACTCCATCAGCTGCAGCTCGTTCCTGACCCTCTGGATCCACCTGCAGCTGCCTGGGCTGGCCCTGGCCAGGCTGGCTGGGTTTCCCTCTCCCATGAATAGCTCCAATGGCACCATTCCCACCACACCTGCAGCCCCTTGAACCTTCCCTTGGCTGAGTGCCTGCTCAGCAGCTCCCTTGGCAGCTGGTTCTCCTTGCCTCCGGGACGTTTCCATCGGCACTCACTCCAAACTAATACAGCCTAACACAGAGCAAAAGGAAAATTAGGCAAAACCTAACTGTTTCTGTCAAAATTGTTGACTTTTTAAAAAATATATTTTCTTATTTTAAAAAAAGAAAGAAAAATTGTCCTGTTGCTTACAACATCTTAGGAAAGAATCCCACATGAAACTGAAGCCTCTAACCCTTATGAGCTCAGCCCAGCCACTCCCTGTCTGATAGAAGATGGGAATTCATTAACAGAAGAAATTTGTATTTTCTTTCCTCAAAGCACCCATTCTGCATCACCAGTTTGACCCCACACCTATCCCTTCCCCTCAGATAAAAAGCACAGTGCAGCACAGCAAGCACCACTCTTTGGAGCATCATTCCTTCAGCAGCTCCCAAGATGAGATCAGTTACATTTCCCACAGGTGGAGCAATGCCTGAGCAATGTTTTGGAATTACTCTTCATGGAAAACATGGCAAGGCTGGTTGAAATTAAACCTCTGAGCCCAGCCTGGAGACTGGTCACCAGCAAGGGCAGCTTGGAGCAGCTTTGTTATCCTGAGGACACTGCTGCAGACCATAAACCCAGGTTGTTCCCAATTCCTGCATACCCCTGCAAGGGACTCCTGGTAATAATAGAGATTACAACTAACTGTCCCTTCCACCTCCTGCTCTTTCTAAATTTAACAAAAATCCAATCTCACTCAAAAAGCGTTGCTGTGATTAATTCCGTGTTTTATGTTCTCAAGTCCGTCACTTGTTTTGGTGCTTGTCTATAACAGGGTTTGATTTATTTTTCGAATACATGATAATTTCTCTCTTTCCATCCCCCAAAAAAACAAAAAACAAAAAAACCCCAAATCAAAACAAACCCCAACCAAACAAAAGAAAACAAACCCAAAACACGAAGCATTCCTTTCCTTCCATAAAATGCATGCTAGGGCTGAAGCACTATATTAATTTTGCCCCTTAAATGTGAAAAAGGTATATACAGAGCAGCTAATATCTGGGACATGAATCTCAGAGGGAAAAAAAATAATCAAAAAAAAGAAAAAGCAGGATTTTATCAGAAGTTGGAAGCAAACCAAGGTTCTCAACTGATTCTCTAAAAAGTGATAGGCCTCACTTCCCCAGCATAAAAAATAAATATACTGGGAGTTACACAGCATTGAAATATTTAATGCTGTTGAATTGAAACGAGAAAGATACTGCTTTAAAGTGTTTCATCTTCCATAATAATTTTTCTTTTTACTCTATTTTAAAAAGAAAGAACGACTTCCACGTTTTAATAAGCAGGATATATTTTTGATAAAAAACAAAGAGTTTTTGTTTCAATCATGTTTTAAAAAGAGGTTGAAGAATTGAAAATTTTCTTTTTAATGAGTAATGAAGAAATAGGAGTTGCCATGGATATGAAACAACTATATATTCCTGCCTACCCCCTCCAGCTAAACCACAAATATTTCAGATTACATTTGTAAGTGTTTCAAAATAAAAACACAGACTCAGTGTGCATTAACAATGTAATTGCTCTGTAAGTGTTCACTAACAAGAGGCAAAATTCCAAATATCCTGGTTCCACCACTCCGTGATTACTCAAGCATCCCCAAAAAGCTGAGAGGCTGCTGTTAGGAAAAGGGAAGGACCCTTTTCTTCCAGTGGTGGACAAAACCTGAACTCCAGGGGGGTCAGTTTTGGCCAAACTCTGCATTCTTCAAATTGCCATCTGTAACACTACCTAAAATAAGAAACAGTCTGTTATCCTTGGGAAGCAGGGAGGGAGCAGAAAGGAGTAGAAAGCAGAGGCTGTAGGGAGTTATGAAAACCTACTTGAATATTGAGGATATTGATTTATTTTTTTGCTGTGACCCCTCAATCTATGGTTTCATTAGTTTACTCTGCTTTAAATTAAGCTGACAGCACAGCATTGAAAATGAGTCATTGGAAGTGGTAAATGTTTGACCCCTCAAAGCTCAAATGAGGATGAAAAGCAATGTGCCTGGTAGAATCAAAGATGGAAATTTTGGTATGGGCAGCATTTTAATTACAAAATTGTTGTCTAGGCAAAACATCTCAATGTGTAAAAGCCTGTTTAAACTTCAGAGTATTTATCAGAATTTTTAATTTACAAAAAAATAATCACACAAATATTAATATTCCAATAATATCTCCTAACCAAGAAAGGAGAAAATATCCAGTCCACATATAAGAAAGGGAATAATTCCGAAGGAAAAAATTGCCTTTTGTCCCTCAACACAGGCAAAAGCAAGAGCCCACTTTGGGAGCTGCTTCATAAGCCTTGTGTCCTGTCTTGTCTGCCACTCTCAACCCCAAAAGCAGAGAAACATCCAACCTGGAAACCTTTTAACTTCCATAATGGAAACTTGCTGAAGTCAAACCCAAATAGAAGTAGTTTCTCGTAGAGAACAATGTCAGAAAACTTTAGTGAGCGGTGACTATGTCTCTCCCTGAGGTAGATTTCATCCTGCTGAAAGATCCAGCAGCAACTACAGATGACCAGTTCTGTCCAAGATTTAAAGCTTTTACTTGAATCCATGAGGAAAAATAGTCCAGAGGAGGATAAAGAGAGAAGCCAGCTGAAAATCAGCAGCTGTTAGGGTTAAATTACAGACCACTTCAGGGGACTGTAGCCACTCGACCTCTAAGTGAAACTTGGAGGGATTTCCAAGGCATCAGTCCCAGGTGTATATTTGCCCATTAGACACAGGCTCAATAGACTGTGAAGGAAGGGAGCAGGGAGGCTGCCCAGCTGCTTTTTCCATTGGAACAACAAGAGTGGTGATAAAAGATCAGTGCAGCTTTGGGTGAAACATGGAACTGATGAAACCTGAGGAATTTCAAACCTCAAGTGAAATGAGCGATTCTTGTCAAGTGTGCTGGTGCAGATGCTCCTGGTGTTGATCAGGCAGGGAGTGGCTCAGGGGTGAGGAAATGGCCAGGCCACGTCATGGCTGTTCCTCAGCACTCGGAGGAGCAGAGGCAGAGAGCTGCTCTGAGCTGGGCCAGCCTTCAGGCAGGCAGGAAAGCACATTTCTGTCACTGCTGCTGTCACTGTGCAAACACACGGCTCTGGGGGTCACCCTGGCACGGCACCTCGTGCTCGTGTCCCTGCAGTGGAGCAGTTCAGAGCCAGAGAAAAGGGCTCGGTGTAGAACCAGAAAAAGGGACTCAGTTTCACAGGTAGATTTTGCTGAAAATTAGCAGGGCTTAGGCAGTACTAATAGATAGGTAATTGTGTAGTTACAATGAAATCAACTAATTAAAGGGAAGCCAAAGGGGAAATATCCAGTGTTCTCTTTTGGCAGTCAACACAGAAAAAAAAATCCCAATGCTTATCTGTATCCCTAAGCCATTTATATCTCTAATTCCAGACCTTTTCTCTGTCAGAGTTGAGGATTAAAATCTCTTATGAAAACAGTGTTAACAGGAGAAAAGCAAACAGAAAGCTTGGTTTTGAGGTGGTAGTTACTTTCTGAAATTTCATTCTGGAAAATCTTATCCTTCCGTCCTGATAACACCTGATCTTTACAGTTCTTCAGCATTTGGTGGTCTATGGCAAAGCCAAAGTTTCTTTTCAATCATTTAGCAAATTAGAATAAATTAGTTTTGATTTGCTTTTTATGATGTTACTCCTCTAAGACAAGTATGAAGAAATAAATTCTGTCCTATCCTCAGACTTGGTAACAAACTTTTACTGAATTGAGGTTACACAAGTTGTTGAGGATGTCTGAAGACAAAAAAAAAAATTAAATTTATCTTATCTTTTTGCTATTTAGACAGTATTTGGGCCAAGCATTGTGACATTCTACTTTCATAGAAAAACAGAAAGGGTTTGGATGAGCAACAATTCCAATCTCTCTGCTATGGATCCTACTTTACCCTCACTGGTGGGAAGGGTGAAGCCAAGGCAGAAGAAGTGAGAAAGAAAAGAAGTAAAGACATTAATTCCGTAAATTCACTCACTTTTATGAAATGTTGTCATTGTCATGAAAATGTGTAGTGATTTTTTTGTTACATAACAAATCTGAAGTGTGATTTTTTTCCATCACTTGTGTGAAGGGGAAAGGGAGTGATCACTGTCTGTTTTAACCTGGAGAGACTTTAGCAGAACAAACCAGCTCTAAGATAATAATAGGATGAAACAACAAAAAGAAAAAAAATCTTTTAGTGCAAGCAGAAGGTATAGGGATAATGTTAAAGAAATACTGGAAATCCATTTTCTCAAACTTTTTAAAGGTAGCCAGACAAGCCATTAGTAAAACTAATGTAAGGCATAATTCCACAGTAGCAAAAATGACTACATGACTTAATGCATCCTTTCCATTTTTCTGTCTCCCACAGTCCTTTTGATAATCTTATCATTGTGTAACCATCACAAGCAGCATCACCAGAAGTAATGGTTAGCTATTCTCAGACCACTTTTAAATTATTCACAGCAGCTCTGTTTCCATTTCTCTGACTCATTCTTTCAGATATAACAGGAAGTAGAAAACATGGAAATGGAAGAGTTATGACATTACATTTTTAGAAAAAACAGAAAGCTAAAAATTATCCAGTCTGTTATTTCTTTTCTCAGCAATGCAAAAAAACATTGGCATCTTTCTGAACAAAGCACCGAAAAAAACCCTCCAGCACCAGAACTTGCTCAATACCAAATAGATCCAAGTTCTGTTCCGTGACTTTTGCAGGAAAAAGGCAAGATGAGCCATTGCTAGGAGAGAAACAACACTCCTTTATTTTTAATTAATATTAAGGAACCTCTGTGATCGGACTAACCCCAGAAGGACAATCTTGTTCAGTGCCTCTTGCATGGGAAGAATGCTTTAAAAAGTCACAGTCCTCCCACCCTTCCCCAAATGCTTCAGTACTACTTTCTGTTGGTTTTTTTCACAAAGCCTACCAAAAAAGAAATCAAAAATCATTTCAACTTATGCTTTTTAGCAGAGTGATAAAGTGATTTACAAAGGCCAGTTCCGTTGTTCATATTTTAGGGAAGAGAAGAGTGAAGTATGAGGAGAAAGGCTTGGCAAAGAGTTCAGGCAATGGACTAGAATTGAGGTCTGAACCCTAAAAGACTACACACAGCCCTCAGTGCCATCTAGAAACTAGGCAGGTTTAAAAAAAAAAAATCAAGTTCTCCAAAATTCATTTCTGTGCTCTCATTAATTTTATTCCTTTTGACAGTATCATAAGACAAAACTGTATCAAATAAGTAAAAAAGTATTTCTAGAAGGTGTAAGAAAGGGAGAAGACAAGAAACACGACAAGAGACGGGGACTCTACAGCCCCCTCACAGGAGGATTTCCTCTTCCTCTTGGAAGAGCTCCTCTGAAGGTTTTGCAAATTGGCTTCAGGTCCCCCTTACTGAAATATAGAAAAATACAGGGGAAAATGAAAGGATGATCTGGCTCAAGACCTCTGTAGTAATAAACTATTGGACAGAATGTCTTACACAATCTTCCAAAAGTAATTCGAAATGCCCTGGAAAGGAGCCAGCTGGCCTGGAAGCTGGCTGCAGCCCTGCAAGCAAATGGTGCTGCTCCAGAGCGATGCATCGAGGGGTGCGCTCAGACAGCAGACAGAGCCGTGTTCTGTCAGCTCTTGTCCACAGCACTGCCCTGCTCTGCAGCACCACAGGCTGGAGTGGCCCCTTCCTTCTCAACAAATCTGATCCGTGGAAGTACCTAGTTGTGGCTAATTAGTGACAAAAGTTTATTCCTTTTGCTCCTGCAGAGCCAAAATGGTCTGGAGTTAACTGAGGGCTGTCGCTGCCAGGACATGATGGAAATAATTTGGTAGGTTCCAAACACTTGTAGAGAGTTCCAGACTGCACAAAGGGTGTCACCAGCACCTTAATTCAGCAAACAGATTCATTATTACCAGGAATAATGCTTGAAATGGGAAAAAAACCCACAACCCAACACCTGTCAGACTTTCTGAATGCAGGCTGGCATTTCCAGACCGGCAGCCAGATCCCCCTTCTTGAGGGACAAACGCACAGAGGAAAGCCCCAGCAGGGTGGAACAGCCATGGATCCATACAGTACTGTATTTACCAAACAACTGCTCCCAGTGACCTGAAAGAGAAAGCTTGTTTAGATTTGCAGGACATGGGAGCTCATCCCTGGGACTAATGAACAAATGTGAAATGATCACCTAAGAGGAAAGTTTAAGAACCTTGAGAAGTTTAATATATTGTAGAAAAAATTAGTCTTTAAGCATGATTTCAGAATTTCAGTAATTCTGTCCTTGAATCCTCTTTAAATGCTTTTAACAGTCTATTTCTTTAAGTGGGCATAAGCTGCTTTAACTGGAATTACCTTAAGTGATAAAAAAGAATATATATTTTGATTGGGCACTCGTTTTCTTAGCCACAATGCTAGTAAGTGCCTTGGAAACGAAGAAATGCAAATTCAGCAGGTGGTATTGATCTATCTTAAAATAAACTAAGCTAAACACAATATACTACAGCTTTAAAGGCTATACCATACCATATATGTATATAAATATACGTATATATATATATCTCAATGGTTTTCTTGTGGTTCATGAGTGTCAAGTCTTGACTGCTCATCATAAAAAAAGTGTTATCACAGTTCATCACTCAAAAGCAACTCTGATTACAAACTTCAGTGTTTCTTGTAGAAACGATCTGGTGCCAACTTTCACCACTTTTTGTGCACTTCAGCATGTTCATACTACTCCAAACTCTGGAATTTTTTCCATTTTTCGTTGTGACTGGCAAAGGAGACTGAGACCTAAAGGCTGCTATCATGCTGGATTTCACAAAGATGTTCTGTAACACTATCACCAGTTTTATTAAAGACGTTTTTTCTCAAAAAAAGACCCCTTGATTCTTTCACATTCTTACACCAACTCTCAGTAACTCTCTACTCCACAGTTTTAAAGTTTTGCTTCTGCTTAGAGCAGCCATATGGCTGAATTTTTCACTTTCCTTCAAGTGATGTGGTTACTTCTATTACTACAAAATTAGACCTAAAATATCAATATTCTTTCAGGAATCCAAAAGACACTGTCTACTTACCCTAAAAACCCCAATTTTTCCTGATTCTAACCGAAGCTTAGTAAGCTTCACCTTATTCTCTCCCTCTGTTGCTTGTCAGTGCCCATGATAAGAACTGCATGGTATAAAACCAAGTTGTTGTCACTAAAAATCAGTGAATGTGACTGAACAGACACAATGGGTAAAGAAACTGCAATTTTCATAACTCCTTGTCAAGTGAAATCACACTTTGGAACAGCACAGATCGATGTTTCAAATATCTCTAAAAATAGCTACTCAGTTGTGTAATTTTTCTCGTTGTTAAGGATTCTTTCTCCCTAATGATTGGTTTAAGTGTTTCCTTTTATGCGGTCATTTCACACCATTTCTCCTTATTACGCCCTTTTCAGCCACTGTCAATACCACAAGAGGGATCCCTGCAGCTCAGCTGCTGGTAGACATGGATGTCCCTGTCACAGTCCCCGTTGGGCTCCTTCCCCTGGGTGCACGTGCCCAAGTGTGGCTCAGGCTGCACACTCTAAAGTGTATATGGTGGGACACGGCGTTTAGCATCCATCATTCGTCTTTGTACCAAAACCGTGCAAAATTTGCATGTCAAAAGCCTTTCCCCCACTCCTCCAACTGCTCCAGCAACAGCCTCAGTCTGGGCTCTGAAAGTCAAGCTGTGCTCCTTCTGCTGCATACATCATCTTTCTAATAAAAGTTCTCAAGTGAGACCCAGCTGCAATTCTGCTGCTGACGCACGGAACAAAACACCCCAGCTTGCCGTGCCATTGGCTGGGCAGGGGGAGCAGAAATAAAAACCAGAAGCCACTCGAGTGATTGTGAGGGACTTGAATTAAGCACGTGGGACAGAGTGATGCCAGTGGCTGATACCCAGGGTCTAGCAGAAGTCTTTCAGTGACACGCAGCTTCTGGAGCTGAGCATGGAGTGCAGAACACTGTCACTGGAGAGCGTGCAATGCCTAACTCTTAAGACATTTTCACATGTTTAAAGTAATGACTGCAATTTTGCTCTTTTCTGCTGAGTCGTTCTCCAAAAACTCTCAACTGTCCTTAAATATAGCTCCTACTTTAACGTGAACTCCCACTCTGGGGTTTAGACAACGTTTTTCTGACATGTGAGGAGAAAAAAAACCCAATGTAAATCTAATTGTGAGTTTTGGCTGAGTAACCGTTTGTCCAATTGAATCCATGTGGGAGCTATCCAGAACCGATCACAGAATCATTGAATCACAGAATGGCCCAGTTTGGAAGGGACCTAAAAGTTCATCCATTCCCACCCCCTACCATGGGCAGGGACACCTTCCACTATCCCCGGCTGCTCCTCACCCCATCTGACCTGGCCTTGGACACTGCCAGGATCCAGGGGCAGCCACAGCTTGGAACATGGTAATTGGTTCCATTTTCTAGTCCATACCAAATATATCAGAAGGTAGGCACAGACCATGCCCTTCTTGAGGTGAAAATTCCATATTCTCTTAGGCTTCTTGCCAGTCTAAACTTAGATGCATCTTTTCATGGGAATCTGGACAAGTCCTAACATTTGTAGAGCCACTACCCTGACAAAAGCTCTCTCTGCAAATAACGGGGTTTACATTCCCGCTGTGTGAGGAATTAGAATAGTTTTATGTCATGTTGTATGTCCTGCAGGGCATTTTTTGTATATTTACCATGAATTTAAGCAGAAGGTCAGCATGCAGGCCTGCTGTGGGTGGTATTATCAGTTACAGAGTCGTGAGACTTCTCAAAAATCATTGGCTTTGATCATATTTGGGACATTAGTCTGGCATTGATTCAGGTCACAGAGGCAGTAAATTATCAAGGACTGGCTGACTTGACTGGACTGTGGCACAGATCAAGGCAGATTTCACAAACTGCATTTAGTTCTTATAAAAAGTGAGCATTGTTTTGCCTGAACTTAAAATATCAGGGTTGTGTCTCCCTACCTCACCTGCCAAAATCCAATACATTAAATATTAAAGAGTAGGAAAGTTTGGGGGGGGTTTTGGGGTTTTTTGTTTTAAGTCCCTGACTCAGGATTCTGTTTTTTTCTTTCTTTTCCAGAACCAGTTGTCTGTAAGGAGCTCAGCAGCCCTGGAAGCAGCTCTCCAATTTTCTGCCTATCCATGTGCAGTCTAAAGAGAGGTCAGGACAAGCACGGTGACCTACAGAAGAAGATTTTCTCTGGACTTGTCTTGATACCAGTGTTTCTCAGTCAAAAATAAAGTCTGGACACAAGGTAAAATGCCAGATTAGGACCAGACCATGTTTTTGTTTTTTTAAAAAGACAGTATTAAAAAAGAATGCACAAAAGTGGGGTAAGCTCAAACACACAACGTCACAATGACTTAAGACTTCTGAAAGTAATAAGCAATTTGATTGGAAGCAGAATAATTAACAGACCTGGTATGAGAAGACTAATATTTAAGACTGAAATACCTGAAAGATTAAGGCAGAAACAGCAAAACATTCAAAGTGAAGAGTCCCTGTGAGAGTAACTAAAGTGCTTGTACAGAAAAATTTGTCAGTGTAAAACACTACCATCAGACACACTAGAAATCTGCCCTTCCTGATCTTCAAGAACATTGGATATATGATGTCACAACATATTTCTTTATTATATCACAGCATGCTCAGGCTGACAGCTTATTTGAAACAATGCAGAGATGCAAACCTTTCCTGAAGCTATCTTCTCAGATTTTTGCTTTTTAAATATATTTAATAAAAAAATGTTAGCTAATGGAGACTGTAAATGCACTACTGAGCTGCTCTCTATTTGTGGTATTTTAAATTTGATTGAAAACAATTAGCAGATGAGAGAGATGCCTGCGAGCATTCATTAAAATGAGGCTTGTGGTTTGTGACTGTTGAATTTCACTGTGCATCTGGAGCTGTTTGCACTGGTGGCACAGTTTTCCGTCATCATAAAAAAAGGGACTGTTCCCTATAAAGGTTATACTGGCAAAAAATAAATTATTTTAAATTTTCCCAAAACTTCCCATTGAGAAAGCAGAAGCCTATCACCCACGGGGAATTTCTCTATTGGATGACGATGGCTCATGGACAATTTAATTTGTTGTTTAGTAACAGCTTGTAAATCCCTCTCCTATAAATAACATGCAGTTGTAAAAGCTGACTGCTAATGAGATGATTGACCCTAAAGGTCACACTGGCAGAATCCCCCATTGTTTGCTTAAGGATATAATTTTCATTTCATCTAACTGAAAACTGACATCCAAGCGTAACACGACAAGACATTAAACAAAAAAAAATCCTGCATTACTGGAAGAACTCTGCTATTGTTTTATCTTTGAGAAAAACATTGTTAGCTTGGGCTGAGCTGCTACCAGGGCAGTCAGCTGCTGGATATGGGACTCTCCAATGGACTGTGGGGAGAGATGAATGCACTGAAAAATATCTGGTAAGCAAGTACAATACCAAAAGTGAGCATGATCTGAACGTGAACACTCAATTTTTCATTTCATTAAAATCAAGTTCAATTCCAAAACTCATCCCAGGGTGAGGTGAATGGGGTAAGGAGGTTTTACAGAGGTTTTGCTTGTGTTATATTAGGAATTTTTCTGCTGCTGCCTGCATTTTTAATATTCAGTGGCTAGAAGAATCTCAGGCAGCTTAGTGAACTAGAGGACAAAATTGTATGGACAACACTCCTGGTTTAAAAATGGTCAACACAGTAAAAATATTTAATTTTCAAAATCTATGTTGCCAGTAGTCTGAAAAAAGCACTAACTTAAGTATAAGGCTGCTGTGTCATGTTATACTTTCTGCCACCTTAGACTTTCTCAGTGTCTACCACAGCACACGTCCTCATATTTCACTTTTTCTTCTGCACTCATGCAAAAAGCCTCCAAATTAGTCTGACATTGTTCCCTGTGTAGGGAATATTTGGAGCTTTTGTGCCAGTGTCCATCCTGAACCATGTAGTACTTGGCTGATGCTGAACAGTATACCCAAAAGAGAAATATTTAACCAATACAGGGGAGAACAAGCATTACTGATCTGAGTTAATCCAGTAAGACTAAATAATGTAAATGAAGTGTGCAATACATTATAATTTTCAGCACATTAATTTGGGATAATCATGGTGATTACATAACCAGCTATCTGATCAAGACATCCATGGACAGATCTGTAAAAATACTTCAGACACATCAGATATATTGACAGATACCTCAGTGCCTTTGTAAATCTCTGATATCTACTAGGGAAAGCATCTCCACAAGAAATAACGTTTGTAGTTATATATTATTCTTATCAAAATATTGGTTACATAAAAAGCTCAAAATAATACTCCACTTGGCAAAGTCTACTGATTTTAAACCAGATAACTTTGGGCATTGCTCCAGCTTCTGGGAACACATTTGAAAATTCAAGGTACTTTCAAAGGGCAGCCTCTGCTGTTTAGTTCATAGAAAACACAACATACACTCTCAGAAAGACTAAAATTAGCACTAATATTCACAAATCAATCTGAAGGAAATTATAGGCTGCAGGTAGGTAGGCGAAACCTCATTTTTATATCGATGCATATGCAAACCTTTATAAGAGCTATGTGCTCTGCATGTCCCCTTTCCATCTCTAAGGGTTCAACAACGGGGTATTCAGGAATTCCAAGGTCTCCATGGCAATGATGTGGGTTGAGCATCTGTTCCCTCTGAACAAGAAGGGATGACCATATTTTGATTCTACTTGGCATTGATTATCTTTGGGTATAGTCACAGCCAAGATGTTTATGAGAACTTCACACTCCACAAGGTTTCCCTCTATTCTTAGAGAAGTGGAGAGGTCATATTAATTGACAGGAAGGAAAACCAAAAGCTGCCTGCTTGAACATAAAAAAAAAGTGAGGATGACAGGAATTTTCAGACAAGATATGGTTATACCCTTGACTAAAAAGATAATGAAATATTCAAATACCTTTAAGTTATTTTTACTTTGGAATCCTGCACTGACAGACAAAAAGTATCAGCAAGAGTGAGTCATTTGCTTAATGTCCCATTCTTAAGCCACTCTAGCTCCTTTTTTCTGTGTTTCAATAAAAGCCAGCTCTGCCACTCTGCAAACATTAACCTAATGTTCCAGGATATAGTTTCCAGTGCATATGAGGGCATTTGCACTACAGCATCACCTGGTTGCACCTTCCCAGAAGATCCATGGTTTTTTTAATCTACAGGACAGACTTGTACCATCGTAACACAGAATTAAACCACACAAATTTCTAGTGTGGGGAAGTTGTTGAGGAATAATGAGGTACATGTAATTAATCCACTGTAGACACCATTATTTTTCAGTTTAATAGAATGGAGAATTTTTCAAATAAATCAAAATAAACATCAGTTTTTTGATTTAAAATATCCCCAAAGAAGAAGTTAATTGTAAAGTGTCAAACACCCAGCCCCACAGAAAATCATATTACTTGCAGTATTTATTTACTTTATTTATTACTCTGTCCAATGTGAATCTAAAAATTTTTCCATGTCAATCGTACCAGCCCCTTCCTAGGAAATGTTACAGCTCAGCAGTGCCACATGGATGGACAGGAGCACATAAACACAAGTGGGACACAAACTTCACTCCTACCACAACTGTGGGGTGGGATTTCCTCGTGTAAGCCAAGGCCACGTGAAGATGGGGCTCACATGGCAGCTTTGTGAGCTCATTGACAGTGGTAGAAGAACTCAACTGATAAATTGAGATTATTTAATTGATCCACTCCTAAATTTGCCTTACAAGAACTTAGGAGAAGGGGCAATTTTAGAAGCTGATGAGCAGCTTAGCTGGGTAAATGCAGCAAACTGTTCACAGGGCTGCTCTGGTCACAGGCTCTTGCCCTGAGAAGCCTAAAAGAACACAATAAAGGTATTTAAAGCTCGAGTATTGTGTATCAATGAGAAAATAAGTGCCTGTGGCCAGAATAATTTTACTTTATTCCTAGGCTGGCAACACAGGGTAATATTCTGTCTGAAAGAATCGCACAAAGGATTTCATTGGACTAATCAGGGCCCCTGGTGAACAGACCTAATTGTTAAACTGCCATGGAAACATCAGCACAGTTCCAAGTGATTGATAACTTTTGTTATTTTCAAAACACAGAGAATGGGGAGAAGGAAATATTTAGATAACAAAGAATGCATAATCTGTCATACCTTTAAAGAATGTTGATGTTTTATGGAACTACTATTATCTCATCCTTTTATCCATAATCAACACAAAAAGCAAAGCAGAAGTCATTTGCATTCTCTTCAGGCCTGTTTTTCCCTAAAACTGAAGGAAAAAATATGTAGGACCTTTTATCATACAGGACAAATAAAGCAGCAAACAAGATGAAAGCAGAACTGCTAATGGGGATTGTTACACAGATGTTCCTGGGGTCAGTGTCCATCTGTGGGCCTGATTCCTCCAGTGGAAATCGAGGAACAGGATATTAGACAAACCCAGGGACAGCTCCTTTCACTGGCTTCAGCTGGCTCTGGATGACTCCACTGAAATTGCTGCAGATTCTCACTGGTGGAGGAAATATGGTTGGGAATCCGGATGGATTGTTCATGGAATGCTGTCACCTAAAGCCTTCTGCATCATGACTGTTGCAAAGAAAGCTCATTGTCCAGAAAGCCCCCTGTTTGTTTGGGTCACAGCTGGCACTTGGGAACAGAGCAGTGCAGGGAAGGCTCTCGCTCAGGCGCGAGGAACACAGCACTGCTTCCGTGGGTGATTATGGTCAGATTTATTGCCAATACAGTGAAGAAATATTGCCAGTGCAGTCTGTAACAGGAGCAGGTCTGGGGGGTGATAGCAGAAGCAGGTTTGGGTGGGAACGCACAGGTTGGCAGCCTCTGGCCTTGCAGAATGCCCAGGAGCAGAGCACAGAGCCCCTGTGGAGCTGCTTTGGGGTTTTATCTCCCTGTGTGACGATCTGAGACCTTTTACTCACCCATCCCAAAGTGAGTGTCCCTTGTGGTCAGGCTGGACCTGGACATACCCTGCAGGGGTCCCTGCCAGGGAGGGGATCCACCCAGAGCCTGCCTGCAGCCTTGGGACACCACTTTGCCCAGCTGGCCCAATCTCCACTAACACTTTTTCCCTTCTGCAGGCTGATGTGCACCAAAGTCAATCATCACAGCTCCCCATCTCTGGAATTTGAGCACCCAGAGAGCTCTTCCTGCAATTCCCACCGGGTGTTCTTACCTTAGGACAGTTCACACTATCAGAGACAATCCCAAGGGAGGGGGGGTGTGGTGAGGGGGAGGGAGGGGACACACTGGATGACTCTTGTCACTGTCACACACACCGTGCTGTAATGAAAAGGAAGAGGAACAGGCTTGTGAGGCACACTGGATATCAAGGATTTGAGTGAGAAACCCGCAAGCTTTCTTCCAGTATTACCCAGAATGTGTTGTTTCCTTCCACAAGATACACCCTCTATATTCCCCACGATAAGTCCTGCTGTGTTTTCTCCTCACAGCCCAGCTGAGGACAGACAATCACGGCCATTTGCCCAAGACCTCCCCATGCCAAAGCAGCTCCTTCAGACCAGCAGAGCCTTGCTGTGGGTGTCAGTGGACTCCAGAGCAGGCTCCCAGCAGGTCCCATCCACCCAGGGATCCACTGCACTCCCAGGAGCGCAGGGCAGGCTCGGCTCAGCATCACTGACACTCCGAATCCTCTCCTGCAGCCCCAACTCCCTCTGGAACATGAACAACCAACCCACGATGGGTACATTTACTCCCTAACTCGAGGACAGCACATTCCAGATTCAGGGCATGCTCAAACCACTACTTATCTGCTCAGATCTAGGCATACAAACACATCATTGAAATGTGAAATCTCTGAGCAGGGGAACAGCAGCCCGTGCCACATGATCTCCACTGAGATTGCTGGAGAGTGAAAAAAAGCCAAATTCAAACTAATGTCAGAAGGAAATAATTTTAAACAGAGGAACCTTTATCTTCATTTCATCTCACAGATGTGATGGAAAAAAGGCCTTTTATGAGGGAGGGATGATTCTAAAATTTTTGAAGGTTCATTTCAAAGGCTTTTTAACTGATTATCCAGAGCATCCCTTTGGTATAAAAAGCAAACCAGAGTAATTTTTTTCATCTCTTGAGACTACCATCCCCATTTGGACTACTCAGAAGCACCTTTCCCACACAGTACTTCCTTTGCACTCACAGGTACCTCTCTGGAGTGCAGGGACATGCAGATTGATTTGCAGGCCAAAAAATATCCATATTTTGAACTAAGAAATTCCAGATTGGTTCATTTAAAATATTCTTAAGGAATGAGGCAGCTCACTTATCTGAACATGGAGAAAATGTTGGATTGAATATTAAGAAATCATTAATTATTAGTTAGTCACACTGATAAGACTCAGCGGAAGGATCTCGTTCACTTCAGCTGAACAACATCCCAACTCTGTTAACTCAAGAAATAGTAATCAAACAACAGAAGCACAAAATCTGCTATTTTCTGTTACACTTTCTCCAGCTATAGTATGTTCTGTTAGCTTGTTCCAGCCCCTGTCTGCTTTAATACAAAGAGGGAAGAAAGCTCTCCTGGTCTTACAAGACATGCACAGGTTTTAGGTTAAGATTCCTGCTTTATTGCACTTTCTGTGTGGCCCTGCCCAGCTCCTTCAGTGTCTCAGCTTCAGGTGTTTAATTTGTGCAAGGTGTCAAACAGCACCTTGCTACAGCTCTGAGGTGTTGTGCAGGTAACTGTGAAAAAATGAGGCGTCCAGCTCCTACAGCAATGGAAATTTATAATAGTGTACATTAAAGAGAGGGAAGTGTATCGCTCCCCTTCAATTCATTTTGACTCTTGATGGAACCAATCTCTCAAGAAAAAAACTGTTACAGTGCCTTGCAATGCTGGAGCCTATAAAGCCTGGCTATTAATTAAACTATTAATGTGCTCTTGCTCTGCTCCAGTAGGGAGGTAAATAACCAGGTTAATGCTTGAGGAACCTCCTGTGAATAGCAGTGACTTTTTAACCTCCATCATTTTGGCTCTCACCAATCCAGTATCATTTGCTCTTTTTCCTCTTCCTTTCTACCATTCACTAATCTCAGGAAATAGGAGAGCAATTTGTCCATATTCTTTCTTTACTGTTGAGATGGAATTCGAAATTTATCCAGCTTGAATGTCACATTTTAATTTTTTTTCAGCGACTTCATCATTTAAACCAAGTTTATCTTCTGCTCTCCTTACACAGTTATCTGTTCACACAGTACCAGTTCCTGAAAGGGACACTATTTTGGCACATAACATTCTCATTTAAATGACTGGTGTATGTTTAAAAGTCTTTTATCACCCAGGACTCCAGCATAGCACAAAACACGTGATGAACATACAGTTCATCTCCACCGTACCAAGGAGGTGGTAACTAAAAAGATAACTGACTAAATGGTGTTAACTTAGGAAAGTCCATCTACCTTCTTGTCAGACACCAGAGCAGAGATGGGAGACGACAATGGGCAGGAGGGTGAGTTTTTTTGTTTCTGGCCGTGTAAAAGTTTGGCATGCAACACATTCTGCAGGAACATCATCAGCAAAGCACACAAGCATCAGTCAGGAATATTTTTTGAGAGGATAGCACATAAAATGAGACAGGCTCAGAGTAAAGGGTAATGAGGAATTGACCATTGTTCTGAAGTATCTGCTTGGGGACTACATAAATCCTCTTTATTGATCCATGTATTACAATGACAATTCCTACTCAAAAATTCAAGTCATTTATAGTCCCATAGATCTGCTTCAAGCTTAATGTATATTTTTTACAAAACAAGATCTGAAAGTCCTTTTTATTCACTGTCAAGAGGAATTAATTTTGCAAGGAATTAGAAATTTTACTTCTAATCTTCACCTGCTGTGGCTCGGGTTCTAACACCCTTCTTTATTTACACTCTGGAATATGCTCTGTGTTACTGTGAGAGAGCGAAATAGTCCTGCCCTGGTCCCCTGAGGATACAGAACAACCTCTTCTGATATAGATGAACATTTAGGCTACATCTAAATAGTTCCAGGGATGCATCCCACAGCCATACACAGACCTTGACCCTGCTTTTCCTGGAAAGACGTTCTAGCCTCACGGAGGGAAGGAAGACACTACAGAGTTTGGACTTGCTGAGAACTTGTGCCAGCAGCCAAGCAGGACTCAGGAGCTTTCCTCCAAATGCATCTTTTCTGTGATTCTATGGAAAATATGGGATGTTCTCTGGCATCAGGACTTGGGATGCTCAGAACCTGTGGAGAGCTGTGCAGGGGATGCGATTCCCAGCTCAGTCAGTGCTGTCCACACTGTGTGTATCAAATTGAAATCAAACTCAGGCTTAAACTTGTGGATTCAGGGAAAACTTGGAGTTATGAGCTCCCTTTTGGCACCAATAATGAGATCATCAGGATCATTGTGGATCTCTCCCTAATGCGTGTACAAATCAGTGGTGATGCAGAAATCCATTTGTTCTAGAAAATAGTCTATAAGAAAAAATAATTATTATGTTCCTTGATTGCTGTGAAATTCTACCAAACTGGATGAAAACAATTTCTTTACTCCATGCTGTTTCTCTGAAACGGACCTGTCAGAGTGGTTCCTTCTTTTAAAAAAAGTCCACCTCACATATCATTCCTTCAGTTTACAATAGGCAAAGGATGTGTATAAATATCATCAGATCAGAGGGATGAAACGGTGCAGCATCAGAAAGAGCTCCTGTGAGATGTTTGATTGTCTTTCACCCCGGGGTGAAAGGCAATCTGGAACACGACATTCTATTTAAGGCATGGTCAGATTTTCAGATATATATTATAGACCATGTGACTGTGATGATGATTCCTTTATATCAAGAAAAAATAAAGTTGTTTGTGTTACACATAGGAGCAGTGAAGAAAATAACTTGAGTAGATGTATAAGTGTTCTAAGAGTTACCCCACAAGACTAAAAATGCTTGAGAACTGTATAAACTGACCTATTTCCTTTTTATTAAGGCTGAATGTCAGGCATTTAAATGCCCATGTTTGGAGAATCTTTGTCAAAATTTTGATAATTTCTTTGTCATTCTCTCTCATCCTACATGCACATACCCTGTCTCATAATTATACCATATTTTTGAGAAAAAAATTCTGGGCTGCTATTCTTGTTTATGCTGCTTTCTACTCTGCTACTCATCCCACAAATCACTGCATTCCCAATCTGATTTGGGGCTTACTGCATAGGCATTAAAAACAATTACACTCAGCCCCAGACTGCAGCACAGAGATTGGATTACAAGTGGCACCCCCTGCTTTAGCTGCTCGCTCCCTTTCAGCTCCTGTGCATTATTTGAATTCTCACCAGCTGCCTGGTACAACTCTGAGCATTTCCAGCCTGAGCTGCACAGCAGAGCTGTGAGGTTCCAGTGACGTGTGGCACTGCCAGAGGAACAGCAAAAGCTGCAAGTTTGGAATTTGTTCTCTGCGCTCGTGTCCTCAGAGAAAATCACTGCAGTGCACAGGGCCATATTTTGTGGGTTTAAGTGTTCATTAAGTGCTGAATAGATCTCACTCTGGTTCCCTGCACAGGGGAAGTTTCTACCCTTTGAGGCAGGTGAACTCCTTACAGCAATAATTTTATTTTTTTCTTTTTCCAGCTGTACCCCTTTTTCCTCACGAGCTCTTCACCACTTCTAGAAACTTGTTTGAATGTTTTATGTGTAACACCTGGTGCTGTGAACATAATATTTTATCAACACTTCCAAAATTTGAATTCCAGCTTCTAAGGGAAATTCTTTTAGTAAATATAAAAATTAATGGTACATACTTACCTGAGCAGGAATTAGGATAGATCAGGATGTACTGAATTACATCTTAGTGCCTTGCTCATTTTCTCTGCTTCACCTATCACCTAAAAGCAATTAGAAACAAAAACCAGAAATAGAGAAATTACCCCTCACACCTGGAGCAGCTGGCACAGGGTGGGACCAGGCCCATCGCTGCCTTACCCAGCTTGTGACAAATGAACACATCCAAAATCTCCAGGGGGACTACAGTTCCCAAAATTCCTTGCCAGAAACTAAATTGCTATCAGGCCATCAAGTTCCATGGTGAAAGGATTGCTTGCAGCAATAATGTGTGTTCTCTTCATACAAATTATTTTCCTATGACTGACAGTACACGCGTTTGTTGCCAGAAAAAATTCCACAAAACACACTAGAAATACCACTGGAACTGAAGATAAAAACTAGACAGAATCATTCCGAAAATTCAGGAAAATATTCTTTTTAATTTTTTTTCCCCAAATTTTAAATGTCTTTCTTTTTTCTTTCTATTTGCAACTACTAGTTGTTTTTTCCTAATAAAAGTCTTCACATCAACGTGTGCTCATTTACCCATCACAAAGCATAAGGGGAAATAAATTCTTAAAATTATTAGATTCTGTTTGTGTCACATTAGGATTGCAGAAAACTCCACTCACCTGCTTCTTTCATGCATTTTTAAGTGAGAAAATTTTTTCAGAAGCAGAAGCTGTGGGAAAACTTGAAAAATAGTTATTAAGGCAATCATACGTTTGTAAGATAACGCTTCTCCTCCCTCTCTGATATTAGCAGGCTGCCTGAAAGGAAAGGGTTCTTCCCAGAGTCTGAATTAAAAAGCTCTCAAACGAATTGCCACATGGATAAGAGCAGACACAATGCTAAATTTAATTAATTAAGCCAAGAGCATTCATGAGGATGGGACAGAAAGAAGAGAGTAATGGAGTCTTCTGTTCTGGTCAAATATTACAATGGGTCTATATAATCATGGGCTGAAAATTTCCTGATTTTTTGGATTTTTTTGTAAATTATGAAAACAGAAGCAGCAGACATTTATGACAGTCTAAATAAAGCCCCTTGTCATCCACTGTTATTTTTATTTATGGAGAATTTTATGAAGAAGCATTATATAGAATAAAATAAATGGCTGCTGTTTCATGCGATATAAAAGGGTTGGGAAATATCTATGAAAACCCTACACCGTTTGATGATTCATACTTGACCTTTTTTAGTGAGGATAAATTGCATCTCCTGCTCGTGTTGCAATGACATTTTACCCAGCAATGCCCTGTCTTTATTTGGTGTAAGAGGTGATGCTGGGCGGCCACAGCTGGAACCAGCTCACAGCTGGCACTGCAGCAGCTGGAAGGAAGCTGTAAAATCTGTCTTGGGACAAAGACCAGAAGGCCCATCTGTCCCTCTGGAGGTGACAGGCTCTTGGCAGAGACTGGGATGAAGCCCTGCAGAATCACCCTGTGCTTGAGAGCTGCACCAGAGCCCTGGGCTGTGTGAAGGAGGAGGTCACACCTATTGCCAAAATAATCTGGGGCTTAACTCCAACCAGCTGCCCTGATCTCACACCTGAGACACTGCACCAGCACTTGGAATTCAGCTCTGAATTCTACTTGTTGATGTGATTTTAGGTAAAACACCCTATTTCTGCTTCCCTGGGTTGAAGTCATCATAGTCTTCTTTTATAAAATACAGGAAACTTATTGCTCAGCAATGTCTAAAGAGGAATTCCCTTGCATGTAAAACTACCAGCACTGGTATATCAGCATCTGAAAATGAGTCCAAAAGCAATCCCATCTGTGGCAGGAAATGTGGAAGTGTTGGAGTTTATTTTAAAGGTGATTCAACTGGTTTTGTTGCTCCCAATCACATAAATAATATTTCAGTTAAAAAATGCACATCTTTTGTTTTCATATTCATTGGTAAAACTGCCAGCTTGTGAAATTTGGCAGAATGAACTGTGTCAGTGTTGCCATCAGGGAACATTCCACTAACAAAGAAAGAAATGACAAAAAGGCCCCCCAACCACAAGACCTATTTTATAATTGAAAAACAAGCTGTTATGAAAGGCAGGGAATTGACTTTTTTTGTTGTTAAACATTTTGAAGGTAAAAAATCAAGGCTAGGCTTGGCCAACTCAAAGACCCAAGTAAGATGCAAGATGAGGACTCCAGAATCACTTTTGCCACCAGTTACCAGTGCTGCCTGCCTGCTGCCTTTCTGGCTGTTCCTTCCAGACTCCACAAAGCAGAGCTTTTCCACAGGAGTAAAGGAAGAAATCTCTGTGTTCCTCAGCCCCATGGAATGAGTCTGTATTTAGACTGGATGAACATCCTTGGAAGTGTCCAAGGCCAGGCCGGACGGGGCTTGGAGCAGCCTGGGATGGTGGAAGGTGTCCCTGCCCATGGCAGGGGGTGGAAAATGATGATTTTTAAGGTCCTTTCCAACCCTGCCCATTCCATGATTCTGTAGGTATCCACCACAAGATGGTTGGCCTGGGACTTCCTAATGAACAGGAATTTGAGCAGGCAGTATCAGATTTAATTGGTATTTTGGGGTGCACAGAAAAACACCAGGAGAGGGTACTACTGCCCCCATACTAGAAATGTTTTCCCCATTCATGGAATAAAACAGGCAACTCTGCTCATCCCTTCACTCCACCTGTCATCTCTCAGACCTCCTTCAAACAGGCACCGGAAAGAGTGGAGGACAAGAAAGGGAATTTTGCAAGTTATTCCATATCCCATCTGAAGAGAAGGCTGAAATTTTCATGTTGTTTATTTCACTGGTTTAATATTTGCAAGGTGGGGGGGTAGGAGGAACAAAAAAAGAAAAGATAGTTGTGTTGCAATGCTAATGAGCACATTTACAAGGCTCTGCCAGAAACTCTGAGCTTCAGCTCGCTTTTATTAACCATTTTGGAAGATGTCTTAGTTGCAGTTGCACAAAAAGCATTGTCAGGACTTTTATATTTTCTCATTTAGAATACTGTGACATTATTTGGAGAGGGTCTGGTTCTGCAGCACATAAGCCAGTATCAGTATTGTATAATACAGCAGCTAGACTCATTTTGCAGTGTGATTACAAAAACCATCACTGTGAATTATACAGCTAGTTAAATTGGTTTCCACCTTCTGCAAAGCCAGAGTATTATCTTGCACAAATAGTGTGCAAATGTAGAAATAATACAAGTCCCACTTATCTGAATGATAGAGCACAGAAAGCTTTCACTGCTCACTCCATCAGTACTTTCTATTTTCTGCTAATGACACGTGCTGTGGTCTGAAAGCAAAATCAACAACAGTGAATGGTCTCACTTTTTACTTTTTACATTTTTATTTTTACTAAGCTCTAATTTACTAGAATATCCTGCCATTGCTAAAAACTTTCCAAATCTGAAAAATAATTTTTTTAACAACCTCTTTATATAGAATCATAGAATGGTTTGTGTTAGAAGTGACCTTAAAGCTCACCCAGTGCCACCCCTGCCATGGGCAGGGACACCTCCCACTGCCCCAGGCTGCTCCAAGCCCCAATGTCCAGCCTGGCCTTGGGCACTGCCAGGGATCCAGGGGCAGCCCCAGCTGCTCTGGGCACCCTGTGCCAGGGCCTGCCCACCCTCCCAGGGAACAATTCCTTCCCAATATCCCATCTAACCTAGTCCCCAGTCAGCGTGAAGCCATTCCCCCATGTCCTGCCACTGCAGTTCTGATGAACTTCTGATGAACTTCTCACTTCTCTTGATCAGAACCACTCGTGAATGTCTGCTGCTAATGAACATTTTTTTTCTATTATTTATATTTTTCTATTAATTAAAAGCACCATCATTATGTTCAGATTTTTGAGCATAATTTAAATACAGGAACAGTAATTTCATGTGAGTAATTTAGGCTGTTCGATATCCCCTAGAGGTGGAAGGGAGCTTGGTGAACCTCACTGTCCTGGGTGAGCTGCACTTTCCAGTCCCTGAACACCGACCAGCAGAAAAGGAGCTCCATGGTCTTAATGAACTTCCTAACGTTGTATTCCCAGTATTCCAGCTCAGGATGGATGAAGTGGTGGAGAGAGGAGCGGGCAAAGGAGGAGAAAGCCAAACAGCTCCATTCAGACTGAAATTATATCCCAAGAAAAACATATACAGAAACAGGCTACCTGCCAAGAATTCCCCCAGCTCGGCAGACCTTGGAGAAGCTTTCTAAGCCCATTTATCCATTTCTAGAATTCCATGACCATGCAGGCTGTTAAAAAAAAAAAATTACCACACACATTTGTAGGTAGATGCAACTGCATGGATGTAGTAGAGCTGATTTATTTTTCTCTTTCTATTAAAATCAGCAGCTCCATCTCTAGCAGAGCTGTACAAATAGAGTTATTCGGAGCAGACTATTTTGCAGACATCCTGTCTGTTCTCCAGACTGAGAATTGTCACTGCTGCGCTGCCACAGAGCTGATGGGATTTGGAGTTGCCATAGTGTTAAATGTTTCTCCTGTGATCAGCAACTGCTGATTTAAATGAAAGTCTTCAGCCATTTTCTCTCCTCTGTATTTCACAGTCATTTCAAAGTCATCATAGACAAAAAGGTGTAATGATACCAGGTAAAAAATGTATTTAAATGAGCTTGCTGTGATCTGATTTCAAGGTCAGAGCACAAAAACAGCCTCTGCTTTCAGCTGCTGGAAAGGACAGGACACACTGAGGACCTTCAGCCATCCAAGTTGTATTTAATAAACATGTGCACACATTCCCTTCACAGTGCTTTCATATTGAAATGCCTGAGCTGAATTCTGTATCCTTACAATGTGCAGGCCAACAGCTCAGAGTTCCAGCTCTCGTGGGTGGGATGATTTACTTCAGCAGTTGTGACAAACGATGTGAGGCACGGCCTGGCGAAGGCAGGCCAGGATCAATGGGACTCTAAGGCACTTGGCACTTGTAAAAGATTTTGAGAATTTACTTCTCAAATTTATCAGTATTAATAATTCTAATTTAATGCATTTTCCTTGTCACTTGCAATGAGTCAATCACTAATTAAATGTTGTTGAAAAAGACGAGTTACATTTTTACATCTTAAAAAGAGTGTCGCTAATATGTCTAAATCTAGATATGAAATGTAGAACAGTATGATCTAATCCCCCTAAATACTGTTGTTATCCAAAATAATTCTACACTGAGTTAATTTTATTGTCAAAAAAGGAGTACTGGAAAACTGAGTGATTGACATTTAACCCTCTAACATGTGTTGGTATAAATTTTATATTCCAATTACATGGAATTAATTTGCAGAGTTAATAATTTCCCTTCGATGGGGAGGCAATGACACAGGAAGCAGCATGTCTCTATTGATAGGTCAGCAACTCATTAATTCTTTTTCTCCCCTTTGCATTGTAGCTCTTCTTGTTTAAAAGCTGTAGAAATGCCCAATTTAGAGCTCTGCCCAGCAGTCGTAACTCCCATCTCTTTTTGACTGACAATGATGAGATTTCTGTCATGCTTTGCCTCTCCTACAGGGCCAGTGATGGGATTTTTCCTGGAAATCTTATTACTGAATGTGCTGACATGGTCTCAGATGGAACTTTCAATCAGAAAGGCAATCGGAAGGTTTTCCATTTGTGAGTTTTCCTACAAAAGAGCTGTGCTAAACTCTCCAGAGTAGCCTCTAACTCACAGAGTGCCTTGCCCTGAACGCTGATGTGGCCCCAGACAATGCTGTGATCCATGCTCTCAGCACCTTCCCTGGCTCCCAGGACTGGGACGGACACCAGAGACTGGCTCAGTTCCCAATCCCTTTCCCATTTACACTGGTGTTGGGTCTGCCATGGCAGCTCAGAACACCCTGGCACTCGGAGCAAGGGATGAGTAAGAGTGTGTTTGGCTTTTCTTGCAGTCAGTTACAGAAATAGGTTTGATTTCCTTGAAATCTCCGGGACTGCTTCTTTCCTACCCTTAGAAGACTTTGGTGTTTAGTTCAGCATTTTGCCAAAATTTTTATTTATTCAGTTTATTTAGTTATTCAGAAACTTTTTTTTTTTTAATGCAGTGTAACTTAAATGTATTGGGTACTTCATGAAGTTCAATAAAATCTTTATAACACATACCAAAGTGGTATTAATGTATTAGCTGCCCACAGACTACAGTTATTAAACCAAGTCGTGCTGCAGCTAAAGCAAAGTCAATGTTTCCATTTGAAATACAGGCAAAATTGGGGGTGATGTGTTAAGAATTGTTTGTTTGCAGAACAAGTGTTATTGAGGAATTAAAGTCAGTGGGTTGTTTTAACCAGCAATGCTTTAACAAAAATGGTGTGAGGTTATTTTTCAGCACGGTGCAGTGAATCAGACACTCATAACTCCTGTGCTCCAATCACTGTCAAAATTCTGCAATCACTGTCAAAAATTGTTTCAAATATTCTCCTTTTTCTTTTTTTTTATTTTGTCTGTATTCAACTAATGAATAAATGATTTTGAAGAAACTACATTCCTCAAACAACTGAAGTTATTCCGGCAGATTCATTTCTGCAGTGGCCAGGTAAACCTGAAAGAAAAGCAATAACAAGAAAAGTATTTATAAAAATATATTTCACAAAGTAGGAAACAATACAGGAGTTTCTCTGAATACAATACATGGAGTAAATAAACAAACGATAATATAGCTTCAAAACAAAGTAGAAAATTAAAATGATTTGCATGTAATACGTAGTTTTCTTATACAATTGCTACTTCTAAATGGCAAGTTTGCATTACAAATTGAGTATGCTTGCAGCTTCTAGTGTTCTTTCTCTGTGTGCAAGAGCCCTGGTGCATCACTATGAATATTATAGAAAAAAATGCTAATAACAGAAGCAGTAAAATTATGTACACGCTGGTTCCTGCTCTAATACAGTGGAGAACTATAAGCATGTTTTTTTACTGTACTGTGTTATGTGTGGATTTCTAAAAGTCTATAGTTTAAATATTCACATGAACCAGTTTACTTCCAGCTGTTTGTGCTTGTATTAAAAACACCAGGTACTAGATTTATGAAGAATATATAAAACTGTCAAAAGTTTTCTCTGGGAAAGTTTAATTCCTGCCAGCATTCTCTTAAAATTCAGCTACTGCAAATGGACAGGGAACTGCTTTAACCTGCAACAATTTGTCATTTTTCTTTTCAAAATGTACATGTATGAAACATTCATTATATATAGAAAAAAAAATTCTAACTGATATAATTTAGTTCTCTTCATAATCTTACTCTATAGATTATCAGTCTTAATAAATAAAAGCAGTAATGGACATCAATAAAATATTTATTTCAAAGATTAAACAAATAAATTCGATCTTTAGCAATAAAATCAGCAATTCTTTCATTTATGTAAGTCCATCCCATTTCACAGTTTTTTCTTTCAGAAGACGAAGCACAGGATTGATCCTTCTTCTAGAAAAAAAGATCCTTTTGTGAAGCAAGGTTTTGCAGCCCTGCCTCTGAATCTCTACACATTAGCAGTATTTATTACCCATCACTGGAATGGATTAAGAACATGTGAATATTTTAAGGCTTGACACAATATTTAAAGATGATATTCAGTCTGTGGTGACGTGGCCAACAATTACTGTATGTACAATGGATGGTCACTGCACAGTAGGAGCCAGTAGGAATTGGCAATGCTATTTCTGCTCAGCATTGCTAAGAAGACCAAGATATTGCTTTGAACATTTCTGTGGCGGGATCTTTGTTGGCAATGCAGAAACAAACCTTTAGCTTTACATGTACTGGCAGGAGCTACTGTTCAACAGCAAATCCCTGCAAGTCCATTTCCTAAGAGAGCACCAATTTCTTTTTTGTTCTTTTCAATTCACTGAAGATAATCAAAGATCCAAATCTCCATCTTCAGAGTGGTCAAGTGAATATCAAATATCCAAAGACTTCTAGACACTCCACATACTTTACTTCACACTCCACAAGACTTAACCTCCTAACATATACTTTTTTTTTGGTTCAACATTACAATGTAGTTGATTTTATAGATGACTGGCGCTAAACTTGCCTCTAAAACAAAAAGCCACATTAGTTTTAACTAACAGCAGTGGCCCTAGAATATTACATGATCATTAAGTCAACAGGGAAAAAGTTTGTAATCCACTGTCAAGTTTCTTTGTCACTTTCTCCAACTGAGTAAAGTTCTCCAAGTCTTTTAAAGCGAGGACCCCATTCACTGAGGTAGTCAAAATTCTGGTCTGAGTCTGATGTGGAGGACTCCAAAGAGCTAAGGGAACCAGCCGCTGACCCCTTTCCTTCATAGCCATAAATCTGGATAGAGTCATATGGCGGAGCTGTGGGGTCATTATCAGCTTCATGAAGCCTTACATTAATAAATTCATCAACATCAACACCATTAGGAACAGGTGCAAGACCCTGCCTGGGCATAAATTGAAGATCAGGTTTAATATCCTTACGAGGCAAAAATCCATTTATTCCATCCGGATTCTGCAAAGTTGCAATGTCAAAGGCTTCTGTATCTTCCTCTCCCCCTCCTTCATCGTCATAGCGAATGATATTTTCCCTCACATCTTCGTCGTCTTTGATGATCAGAGGCTCATTCTTATGCCTTCTTAGTGTTACAAACAGCACCACAATGACTGCAAAGAGAGCACCACAGGCTGATTAGGCAAAACATCTCCAACCCAAACACCACATGGTGAGTGCAGCTGGGGAAGGTGAGAGGTTGCTTTTTGTGGAATTGGGAGTAATAAGGGTGAAAAGCTGAAAGACCTGTGACTGCAGCCCCCTTCACGTGATGGAAATTTGCTCAGAAGCTCTGATTAGCCCTCTAGTCGTTGATTATCAGCTCGTATTTAAATCTGAAGCTCAATTTCATAGAAACAAAAAGATTTCCCATACTGCTAATTTTGAGCCTCAAC
This sequence comes from Edolisoma coerulescens, assembly GCA_013397115.1. Lineage (NCBI taxonomy): Eukaryota > Metazoa > Chordata > Aves > Passeriformes > Campephagidae > Edolisoma > Edolisoma coerulescens. Next base: position 226,193 of record VWZW01003067.1, on the reverse strand, counting down.
TTTTCCCCTGGGAAGTGAAGTCAGGCTATCGTTATTCACGTAGTCTGTAATGATCTACATTATGGATGGCATTTTCAAAAATTAGTTTTTCTGAAAACATAGCCCTAATGGGAGAAGGAAATCAGTATCTTTTTCTACCTGTTGCAAGAGACTCATATTATATAACTAAAAAGAGAGTGAGACAATAAGGGAGAAAGAAAGAGCTTAGCTCAATTTCAGAATCGTGGACAGATGCATAAAAAACTAAATAGGTTACACTTGTTTTTGCAGCTTAATGCTGAAATCTCAGTTACTGATGTAAATCTCAGTTACAAAGTGAAGCTACAAAGTGCAGAAATAGGACTCTCCTTTCACTGTTCTCTCCTTCACTTGCTTGATGTTGTATACAAATGTTGTATGTTTTATTAAAATATACCACACTGCTCATCTTGTAAAGCTTTAGTGTCTCTTGTGCCATTACAATCCAGAATAAACTCATAATAGAAATATACAAATATAAACACATATAAAGGAAAGCTGTAAAGCTCTAAGGAAGCATCCAAAGGGGGGACTGGGACCCATCCAAAGGAGGGACTGGGGCAGAGCCTGGNGGGGGTCTGTGCAGGGACAGGAGATGGATCAATGATCCTTGGGGATCCCTTCCAACTCAGGACATTCTATGATTTTGTGATTCATACAAGTCTTAGAATATATGACAGATCCATTTTCCATCACGTGCAGTCCACACTGTGTTCACCTTGCTGCTCAACACCCCGATCTGATTTTCAGCTTCCCATTCCACATCTGCTTATTCTGTAACCTGTGTGTGTGACTACTTCAGAACAGAACTTTGCTCTCTCTGTTTCTATCCAGCTCTTACGATACGAGGGATTCAGTCCCGACAGAGCTGTCAGTGTTGCTGCACATTGTGAGGGACTGCAGTGTCACTGCTCCTCTCGGAACCCCGCACCCCCTTACAGCCCCCAGGAATTAGGGGCTCCAAGCTGTGCCGCGGGTACCCACCGAGCAGCAGGATGATGCAGGCCAGGATGGCGATGAGGGCGCCCATGCTGAGCCCGATGGGCAGCACGTAGGCCTCCACGTTGCAGGACTGGACGATGCCGTCGCTGCTGCAGCCGCACACGCGGATGGTCAGGGTGCTGGTGCTGCTCATGGGCGGCGTGCCGCTGTCGCTGATGACGATGGGCAGCAGGTACACCTCCTGCTTCTGCCGGCTGAACCCGCTGTGCTTGGCCAGGATGCTCAGGGTGTTATCTGCAAAGGCAAAATTGGCGGTGCCTCAGCTCACAGAGGGACTGCTAAACCCACAGCTCTTCCTTGGTGCGTTCAGGAAACCTCAACGCGAACATTCCGTGATCTCCTTGTGCCAGCAGCACGTGGCACAGAAATGCCTCCCCTTTCTGCCCAGCTGCCTGAAGAAGTGCAATATATGCATTTTCTTATGTCACACGGTAAGAGGATGATGATGGTAAGAGGATGACAATCCCTTATTTCTCCTCTGCATACACCCCTACAGATATCTTCCCATCATGATTCACCACTTTTTTTTTTAAAGTCACACAATCTTAAAAATCCAGCCAGTAAAACAAGAGAGAAATGAGATGTTAAAGTAACCCAAACTTAAAGAGCATTCATCAATTAACACAAATCTTCCTTGCCTTACAACCACAAATTGCACATTTTCCACTGCTATAAAAGATTCTTCCTTTTTATATAAAGACAAAAGGAAAGCTAAATGCACTAAAAGCTGTGGGCCTAATTTTCAGTGATCCAAACATTTACTGGGTCTCAATGATGAGAATAGAGCAAATCAAACTGTATCTCCTATAAAGGCAGACAGGAAATGAGTCTAGAACATTCTTACCTCTGCACACATATGCAGAAAGTTAATTTTAGAAATATAAAGAGGCATCTGACTGCATGGCATCCTACCCAGCTACAGAGTTACACAGTGAAATCTCTGAGTCACTCAGTTCTCAGTTCAACATCAAATGAATACAAGTTGATTTTTCTTGGGGTAATAATACAGATTTTAATTTGTGTAGTTATAAGAATTACAGATTCTAGCTAGTTATGAACACACTACTATCAGATATCAATGATCCTGTATGTGTCAGAGTGCTCAGGTATAAACCACGATTAGTGGTGTGTCGAATATGCAAAAAAACTCAGATTTTTTAATATACTTTAATATTCTCTAACTTTTAACTGTTTTATTCTGTGGAATAAAATAATAATTTAATATCAGGAATTAAACTGAGCACATGTTGACTTGTACTAGTTTGCTGTTTGTGTTTTGTTTAATAAAAAGATTCTGAGGCACAGAGAACAGGAATGCGTGTGTGCGTGTTGCTGTGGGATCCAATGATAATTTAAAAATAAAGCTGCACATCTTGTTTGGAAGAAGGAGTTAAGGTTCATTTTCCTGATGTATCACAAACAAAACAAAGCCTCCAGATATTTTATGCTCTACAGTGGGCATTTGCAATGCTAAATGTCATTCCATGGAAGGAAAGAAAATACTGGGAGTACTCATATGACAATAGGCTTCTTATGAAGATCAGGTCCCTTCCCACCCAAATGTTCTGTGATTCTAAAATTTTCTATCCCTTCCACAGCAGAGTCACCTACCGATCACATTTACTTGGCCTACAGAGGTTGTTGGTACAATTTACATTGCAGGTGATGTAACCATTTCTGCATTTTTCATACATTTAGAGTATGCAACACATGAAGGTCAATCAAAAAATTAACTCCTTCAGAAAGCAGAATAAATATGGTCACTTTGTAGAAAAAAAAGTATTCCTAATGATTTTTTTTTTTTTTCCCCCAGGAATCCAGAGGTTTTATCTATTCCAGCTGGAAACAGTCACATCAAAACTGATGGCACCCTGGAGCAGAATAAATAGTCTAGTTCTTCCTTGTGCCCTTTTTAAAATGAAAGGGAGCATATGTGTTTACTGAAGACAAATTTCAGGTATAAGCTCTTAAGAATTCTGACAACTCAAATAGGACCCAAGTCCCTGATGACACCCAGTGTCACATGTGCCAGTGTGCTGCAGTGGGAAAGTCATGTGTGTTTGAAGTCAATAATTAACACACGTTAATTATTACAGTGCAGCAAACCCCGCACTCCTCCTCGGCTGGGTGTGTCAGAGGTGTTAACCCATGGGTTCAAGTCAAACCACTCCCAGTGCCATCCTTGCTCTCTGCAGGGAAAAAAGGAAAAGTTACGTTGGGAAAATATTCCAGTAGCCCAGTTTCCCTGAATATGGCTGTGTATAGCTTTACCAAAGTAAGAGTGATTGTTGTGATGTGTAAAAGTTTCTTTTTATCTGATAGCCTTCTTTTCCCCCTCAGCACCCCTCCCTATTTTCAAATACTAGAAAGTCAACTCATCTGTCCATTGATATTCTCCTGCAAAATTAAAAATATCCCAGCATAAGTTGCATTCTTAACCCTTTTGCTTTAACCTTTCAAAAGAGAAAAGAACTACGTGGTGCTCAATTTCCAGCTCTTTCTGTCTTTGAGACAAATCCCACTCAGAAGTGTCACATCTGTAGTCATTTATTCCGAACTCCAGAGACTTTTACAGTTCCATTACACAGTGCTCTAAAATCTGTACTGATACAGCCTGTTCCTTCCTGTGAACCTGCTGCAGTCCTCCTCTGCCCAAGCTGGAGCAGAAATTGATGTGCTGAGCCCAACAGCCCTGCACTTTACAGATATGCAAAACAGGGAAGGCACCTGCCTTAGGAAGGAACAAAAAAAGAGAAGCTGCACTTGTTGGGAACAGCTTCAGATCCCTTCCATCCTCCTGAGACCCTCACTGCCATCCTGTGCTGCAGAAAATTCTAATAAGCCAAAACCAGAGTATAACTGAGTGAAAAAGGAAGGATGTACTCTAAAGAGTACCAAATAGAAGGGGGCAGGAAAAGTGAGAGGAAGGAGGAGAGATGGAGAAAATAAAGTGCCCACCAGTGAAGCCACGCTTAGTGTAAGAAACCACCTGGTACCAGTGATGGTTATCAATTCAAGTTCAGAAGAAACGAGAGAAAGCAAAAGAGATGCAAGATATTTGGGATATTTTGCTGCTAGTTAAGGGCAGAATAAGTTGCAGTGGCTGGACAGTCAGAACTATTCAGAAGCGATGTCAAACAAGAAGAGAATAACTTTCTTTTCTTACAGATGGCTTGTTTGGTTGGGGTTTTTGTTGTTGGTTGTTTGTTTGCTTGTTTTTTGTTAGAAACTGCTGTGTTTGACTAAAGGTGAACATGTTATGCCTGGAAAGAAAAGAAACTGACAAGCAGCGAAATAGAAAAAGCAAAATGAAATGACCAAATTGTTTTGCCAATGGGTGGCAAGTCCTCCATTTGACTTAGGAATTTTGTTTAGCAATAAATTCTTTCCCCCTCATTGCTATGTCTTAAAATAAATATACCTTGGTGTTGCTGGAGATGAGCTCTTGAGTGAAGAACAATGACTCCCTAGCTGACATTTTAGTTGGTTCCTAGAACTGGAAGATAAATCCTAGCAGCTGATCAGCAACAAACGCAATTTTTCTGATTTGCTTTCTCCTTTCTGTGGACATTCCCCTCTCCTGGAGCTGTCAAAACAGCAGGAGCCTCCTCCAGGAGCAGCCTCCGGCACTGCTGCATGAATTAACTCGGCAGCAGGTGCTCAGCAGGAGCGGGGACAATCGCCTTCCCCTCATCTTCCCAATTAACCCACTGATCCTTCATGATAGCGCTGCTCGGGTTGTTTATTTATTCGTGTTACTTTTAGCAAAACAAGGAAAATCAGTTGCAGAAAAACCCCAAAGCTCTCTGCTCACAGAGCTCTGAGCTGCCTGCCACAGGCCAAGAGACACTGAGTGTGTGCCTCCAGTCAGTGAGGCGTATCCAGGAGGGGCTCTGACATTCTCCACCAGAATGAGCCTCCCGGAATTCCGTGCCCTTCTCTGTGGGGAGAAGCTCATGGAAGTGCCTGAGTCCTATAAAATTCCTCTCACTGGTGAGGTACCAGCTACCTGGGAAGGACCAGGAGCTGCTTTCTGTCCTGCAGGCTTCAGGAATGGTGTAAGATCTTTGTAACTGTCTTGGCATGGGTGTCAGGTCGGAGCAACACAGCTCTGGGAACACACAGCTACAGCTCAGAGCTGGAGCTCACTTGTGCCTTTTTTACACATAAAAACCCCTGGTGGCTCAGCTCACTGGCTGACTCTCACTTTCTGAAGTTTACAAGCAGATTTTTGAAATAACCATGAAAGAGACTGCTTCGGGAATATCTCCATCACAGCTGGGACAAAGAATGACAACGCAGAAGGTCTTTAAAAGATGTCCAGTGTGGTTTCTAGACAAAGGTAGTTTGCATAACCACAACAATTACCACAGGGCCAAGTGCTTTCTGCAGATTCCCCAGCTGTTCTCAAATCTCCCAGATCTCTTCTGAGTCTCTTGGATGAAAGATTTTGAGAAAATGTAAATGCAATCATTTTAATACAAAGCTACTTCTAGATTTGCTGGACAAGAGTAACTTTAATGACATCAACAGAAATCAGGATGTGAAATTAGCAGGCAGGAATCAACGTCTTCATCTCCCACCTTGTGCAAGAATACATGTTGCAATTTTAAGCCAGACAATAAAATAACAGCACAAAAGTAAAAGTCAGAAGCAGTCAGTTTCCTCTAAATGTCATTTTCTCTGCACACATTATTGCAATTCTTTAATTCCCTTGCAGTCTCTAATATGCTGAGATCAGTGGAGTTCCCTGCTGGGTCTTACACCTACAGAACTCTGCCTTTCTTTTTCTATCCATTTTATAATATCCTCAGAAAGATCAAATAATTAATGGTATTAAGGACTTTGTGGTGGAAGTCATTATCTATGCTGGATATACTACTTATGTGAAGAAAGAATTTTAGCTGGAAACTCTACAGCTGGAAACAGCAGAATGACAGAAATGTATGTTTCTTCCTGTTTATTAGAGCTATCTTTCTGTGTACAGTTTTAAATCTCAAACAGATTCTCTGTAAAATAGAGTCCTTTGCACCAAGTAGAAGAGCAGCAGGAATATCCTTACTGAGACACTCCCTGCTTTTTTTTGATAAGGAAAAGACAGGGACAGCTCATTCATTTCCAATCTCCGTTCAAAAGTAGCATCTATTCTTAAATAAAAGCCCCAAACTTGAAACAACCAAGCAATTGAATGATTATCATCAAGGTTTCAGTGGAAACTAGCAAAATACAGGCAGAAAACCAGAGCACACGACATTTGAAGGAATGTGAGCTCTAGAACATTTAGCAACCAGCTGCAAAGGCACTAAAAGAGAACATTCAAGAGAATGCTGATGCCATTTCAGCTTTGCATAACCATTAATAACCACAATTGATATGCATGTGCCTCCTGCAATAGCTAATATTCACTAGTGGAGGCCTTAAAATGTCGAACACAGATATTTAAAAGATCATTTCTAGCATTGGTATTTTTGTCTTTCTTCAAAATTCAAACATAATGACAGTCTAACATTGGTATTTTTGTTTTTCTTCAGAATTCAAACCTAATGACAGAGAAATGGTGGATTATAGGGAAGATTCCAATCCCCTTTTAGAGCCTGAGAATAAAGCTGTCAAGAGACACAGAGGTCTCTCAAAAAGTCACTGCATATAGTCTATGAGCTCCAAGCCGTACCTTAAGCATTGTTCTTTTGAATATTTTCTCAATAATGCTTTCTTTCTATGAAAAGATTTACAAATAACACCTCTTTAGATTGGTAGGACTGCACTGCAGAAACAAGCCCAGTGAATGTAGCCCTGACAAATCACTGCCCACAGTCCCACATGTGGTAACTCTCTTGTTTTGAAATCTCTCTTTTTTACTTTTGCAATTACAAAATCCCTGGGAAAGAAGAGTCGTGATCTCCTTTCTGATCCAGCACAAGAACCAGAAGCGACAACTCCAAGCACACCCTCATCCATGTCCCCCCTTGTAAAAAACCTCTGCTCACAAACGGGCCCTGAGCTGAAAAACTGATTTATTTGTTTCAGGCTCCACTTCAGTACAAGTTGGAAGCATCAGTTTCCTGCTTCCAAAAGAATGTCATTAAAATGCTTTATGAGAAACCTCCATTTAAGACAGATTATTTTTTGGTTTTGCCTTAGGCTGAAACATATTTTAAAGGAATATTTGATTGAAAGGGTACAATTGTGAGTTTGCATGTTATAAATTTGGCAACAGTTAGTAGCTGAAAAAAACAATCTACTTGTTCATTAGAATTGCTATTAACAATTTTGTTTCATGATTAAACTTAGTGTTTTCAACGTGGCTGTATGACTGTCTCCAACAAAATCCTCTTGAGCAGCAGTTTAGAAGGAAAAGGACCTTTTGCCTCATCTCTGTGGTAAAGACATAAATATTCTCTTCAAAGAGAAGCCTTACAAAATCATCTGAAAATAAAGAGATGTCATTTTTCCTGTGTATTTTTCCTGATTTATGATGGCCAAACCACATGGGCACTGAAGCATTCAGAGGTATTCCAAACTGACCCGCTTTTCATAAATGTCAAAAATTTGTGATGTCTTCAAAAAAGCAGATTGATGACTGCCATAAAATTTGATAGTAGACATCAGGTTCAAAAGAAAAAAGTTTTCATTATAAAAATTCATCTGACTGATCAAACTGTCTCTCCTGCCCCAGAGCAAGTTGCATTCTATACTGGCATATTTAATGGCAATTCCCAAAACATTCCTACGACAAATCAACAAACACTTGAATGATTTTGGTTTTTTTCTAGACCTGGAGTTCCTGATATCCCTTAAAACAACAATAAGAACACAGGGGAAAAAGAAGTATTGCATGTGAGAAAATGTATTGGTAGAAGAATAATTGGAAAATGTCACATATTTTGTATCTTTGATTATTTTTTTCTCTTTACCAGTTGGCCTAAATAATAATAGTGTATGCCAGAATGGAACAGCTGAATCAACTAATGAATAAAAAACCTAAACACATTTCCATGTAGTCCTTTGAAGTAATAAAAAGTACTGCTGGGAATTTTGAATCATGAACAAAATAATATTTAATCGTGTATACATCATTCTCATATGTTAAAATTTCTTGGAAAGGGGAATAATTATGTTAGTACCACTGTGTAATACAGAACTTGTAGTAAATAAATTCTTGACAGGAGTAAAAAGAAAAAGCCAGACAAATTAAGAGCAAAGTGATGATGAATAAGCATTTCCTCCTACCTTTTCCCTTTGAAAATGTGAACTTTAGATAATAGTCTGTGTAACTTCTAGTTCTATTCCTTTGGAAAAGTCTGAACTTTAGATAATTGTCTCTTAAGTATTCTAAAACTTTCCTTTGACCTTTAGGCCAGCAGAGCTATAATCAAACATAACTATTTGGTCCCTTGCAGTCTAGCAGCAACTCTTGTATTTTGTACCTTGGTTTTTTAACTCATTGAAGAAAGGACAGAAAATCCCTGCTGAAGAAATAATGATGTAGAAGCACGCCTTGAGTCTGAAATAATACCAGTTTTACTGTTAATGGGGTAGAGAAATAATTAGGACATGGTATCTCTCTCTCTCTCTTTAATTTACAGACACACAGAGCAAGTCAAAGCAGGAAATTTTGGGTTCTGGGTCTGTTTAAGCTCCACCTTGTTTGAACTGCATCCAACACACCTGACTGAGTCTCACTCACTCTGGAATATCCATTTATCTCTTCCAAAACCCTGGTGCCACTTAGGATTGACACTCCCATAATGGGAAGCAAATCCAGGCCAGTGAAGATGTGAGATGTGGTAGAGCAGCACTGGCTTTTGCCTCTCATTTTTCTCTTCTGTATTCCAGCAGCCAGTCACAAAGTTGTTTACTAATAATGCCACAGCTTTGACATGCTTTGCTTTATTCGGATCACATCACTACATGGCATGTGCATTGAATGGTACATCTGTAAAGTGTAAGAATTAATGCAGGTTGCCAAGCTCTGGTTTAGAAAGAGAGATGAAATAGCTGTCAAATGTGCTCAGCATTAAAAATACATTATTAACACAGCAATTTGCATAGACTGATGGATCATTTTTGAAATCTACATATTCTAGTTAATTCTATTCTCTTGTTATTTCAACCAAAAAAGTTTCAAAAAGTGATACTGTGTTTTACAGTGCTTTGATAAAATAATGCCTATATTTTGCATTTGAACCAAGAACTTTCCAGTACTGTATTACCAGATTCCAACAAAAATGCTGCAAGGATAAATAAAAACGCCAAGATATCCCAAGGCTGTGCCATCTGCTTTTCTCTGGAGGGATAATGGATTCTCCATCTTTCTATGAACACCTACTTACAAACGCAGCGTGGGAGGAGGAGCTGGTGGCAGACAGGGATCTGAGCCCCTCAGGCCACAGCGACAGGTACAGCTTTAAACACCACACTGACTGTGTGTTCTCTTCTGTGCAGAGCTACATCTCAATCAAGTTCAGTGAAATTCAGAGCACTTCTGGAAGGTGATGGAAAAGTTCCAAGAATTCCCTCCCATGTTCTTCACCTTCCTCACTTCACACACATCCTCCAATTCCTACATCAGTGACTTGTAGGTCTGGAAAAGTTCACAGACGTCATGACTACAAAGACATCACAGATGTTTGAAGTGAATCTTTCTTTCTACAATGTAAACTGTGAATATCACAGTAAGAAACATAAAACTTAAGTAAGAACCTTTTAGGTTTTAAATGTGACGTGTTCTTGCCATTTAAGTAATTTAACATCCACTCCTCCATGCCATGATAATCACCTTTTCCATTCCAATTCTGCGCTGAATGTACACAGGCACTTGGTAAGGATTTAAAACCATTTATCAGTAAATCACATACCAGTCCTCAAAAACTAAATCTGTAATCAGAGCTATCAACTATATTGAAGTTTTGTCGTAACAGGAAGAGCCAAATTCTAGCCCTACCAGTGTATTTCTATTATGCTACTTACTTTTCACATAACATTCCCTGTGAAATACAGTAGCAGAAAGCAACTAGCAGACTATAAAAACAGCAACCAGCATTTATTGGAATGCTGCCTATTTGTACAGGTGTAATAAAGGTCTTGTCAGCATTTCCTTTACAAAATGCCAATTTTCAGAGGTTTATAACTCTGACATAACAACTTCCTATGGAAAGAAATTTAGAGTGTGGACCCTCTGCCAAAGAGCATTGGAAGTTAAATACAGCTTACGTTGGCTGGGGCATTTTAAGTCAGAAAATAAATTAAAAACAATTCTGACTTAACATTTTCTTGAGCTGGTGCCACTGAAGAAAAAAATGTGGCTTTGATTGTAAAAAGTGCCAGATCCTGCAGTTATCGTACAGGCAGAACTCCCTTGAAGTTCCCTGAGAATAATTTCTGTGAGAGTCCTAAAAGGAGTGTCATTATACATTTTTGTAAATGTCATCAAGAGTTATATTAGCTTTTTGTGATTTAAAAGACTGAAATGCTATGGTGTAACATTGCCCCTGGGCACACAGGCAGCATGATAATGACTTTGGGAAGACATTCTGATATGCAGATTACATATAACAATAACAATTTGTTATCATCAGGCCATTAATGGCAGTAATTTATACCTCTCTCACACCCAGAGGATTCACGATGCCTTATTACATGCACAGCTCTCACTGAGGATGTGATTCCCACGGGGAAAACTCATGGCTTTTTGAAATGCAGGGAAGAGCAAAAGGCGTCCAGAGAAGGAATTTCAGTAGATCTAAAAAACAATTACCCATCTATAGAGTGGAATAGTTTGAAAACGTTTTCAAGTGGAACATCCCAGACACTCTTTGGAATGTTTCTGCACAGCATATAAACATTGCATGGAAAAATCCTGGAGCAGCCACAAGTTCCAGAGTGGGATACACAGCTGGATTGTGGAGAATCAAAGCAGGAATACACATGCATCTGAATTTAGATTCCAAGCCCAGGACACACTGCAAGACCCCAAATTTGCTCTGTATATTGTGTGACACAACACAGAACTTGGAAAGAAGGAGCCAGGGAAAGATGTCAGCACCTGAACTCTGCCTCACCACTACAGAGACATTGCAAAGTCAATGTCAATATGGGTGAATATATGAAAACTGCAGCACCAGTTCAGAAGCTGTTTGGAGTTCTCATGGAATCACAGGATGAGTGAGGTTGGAAGGGACCTCCAGAGGTCACTTGGTCCAGCCTCTGCTCACCACAGCTACCCCGAGCCCAGGGCCTTGTCCAGGTGGCTTTTGAAGGACGGGCTTTCTAAAAATAGTAAAAAAAATTGTATTCACAATTGAAATATAACTGCAACAAAACAAAAGATATCTTATTCATTATGTTTCTCTTCATCCCAAGAAGAGAAGTTATGAGGTATAAAGATATAAAGAATCTGTTAGCTGAGAGAACACCTTGAAAATGGTTCCTTGTTGTCTTCTAATTTGTGATGAAGAGTCTGATAAAGTACAAGTGAAGCATTTAGGCAGAAGCTGCAATAAAAATACAAAGCATGATTGCATAAAAACATTAGAAGAGATGGGGATTCTACTGGCAAAGAAAAATACATCTCAGTACACCAAAAAAGACCTCTGTGACCATGAAGAAAAAACATATCAAGTCAAAAAGGTGAGCAGAAAAAACCCTGCAGATACTTTGAGAAAGTTATGTTTCTTTACTGGGGAAAAAAAAAAAAAGAAAAGAAAAAAGATTTAAGAAAAATAAATTTTAGTTTGGAAAAAGCTAAGTTCTATTTATACATTTTTGAAGCAAGTGGTTCTTCTAGACAGACTGTATTAGAACTCTATAAAGTTTTTAACAGCTACATCTTTTGATCTTGCCTGTTAGCAGAAGAAAGGCACAAAACAAGAGAAAGATGATATGTTATAATTTTTTTTCTCGTTTAAAAATAGAAAATATTAGTAAAAAGAAGCTGTAACAATGTGGACTAGATAAAGATGATACAGGAGGAGATTTCAGGTGTAGAACTGAGTCTAAACTACCTCCCTCTGTGTTTAGTTTTGCAGCTTGTATCAAAGATACCACAGTGCCTCAGCTGCAGCTACCACCAGACTGGGCTTCACCATCTCCTCCCCTGACAAGTAAATTCCTCATGTTTCCTGTCTGGGACGTTCAGAAGAATCCAAAATACCCCTTAGAACACTCCTGAAACTCTCAGCCTTTGCCATCCCCCAGGGAACTGCTCACAGCTCTGTAGTGTTTGCACGCTGCAATGGGAGCACAGTGATTAAATGATTTGTCCAAATTCATCCTGGGAACCCATAGCCAAGCTAAACAAAAATGTTCCAAACTCCAGAACAATTCCTCAATCAAAAATCCATCACTCCTGTAGAGAGCTCTGAGATCACAAGGCCTTAATCTTCGTTGGAGGAACACTGCATAGTTTACAGGAGGGCCACATATAATGGATGAAAATGTCATAGAAAGTGACAGGACAGAGCTAAGCAAGGTTAGGGAGCAACAAGTTGGAAAAGGCTACAGGAATTAGTTTTATTTTATTTTTTATTATTACCAGTAACCTAGATTTTAGCTTCAGTTTTAGGTTAGACTGAATGAAAGTTTCGTAACACAGCACAAACAAAGCCAAAAAGTCTCACGCGTGTTTACAAAAGTGATGTGAAATTGTTATGTCATTAAAGAGAAGAAAAAATTCAGGTTAATGTTCAAGACAGCCCAACATTCTTAGAACACAGGAGAGAACTTTCATCAGCATTCAGAGATTACTGTTGATGCTCCTTTTAAGACTTCAACACCAAACTCTATTCAAAACCCCACCAAGAGGACTTCGTTCCTGACTTAGCTCTTAGAGCAGAGTCAGATGTACGAAAAATCCCAAAACTACAGATTTACCATTCCTGTTTAAGGATGTACACAGTCCCTAGCCTAGAGCCAGAGTGAAGTTGGCTAGTCTGAGCCCAGAGTTAGCCAGGCCAGGCTGGGGGCTCTGCCTTTGCTCTCTGAACACGGGCAGACAGCTCCCACTGCTTTCCTGATTCCTGTAATCGGCTCCATCAGTTACCTTCGGAGGACCCCACGAGCTCCTCCTCTCCAACGCCATCAAGCAGACATCTGGTCCTTTTCTTCAAGTTCTATTTATCTCTCCCTAACAAGCTGCCTTATTATCTCACTTCAAACAGGGGCCCATCTTCACTCCCTCTCTAATCAGTGCTGATTACCAAGTGTGCACATCCTATCATTTTAGGATATGCAAACTCTCTCCCCAGACTAGACAGGTCAACTGATGCATTTCATTTCTTTGCTGCATTTGGCTCAGCGTGTAAGATCTCTGTGTTCAGTCAGATCATGTATTCTACCTCTTCCCTGCCCTCTGAATGGATTGCCTTCCAGGCAGATTTATTATATAAATATTACATGCTAATAATTACATAAATATAGCACTAATTACTGGCTGCTTGCCAAATAAAGTATGTCCTAATTAGACAGAATTAAATGACGACCAACAAAGTGACATATTTTACAAGATCACCCATAAAAATTACAAAACCAGGAGTTGATGGGAAAATAACCTAAGTAGTACAAAACCCCCTAACCAACTAAAAAAAAAGTTTTGTCTTTCTTATTCTCTAAAGCTTGATGTCAGAAGCTGTAGTAAAAAATCATTAAAAATTTTGTGTTTCCTTCAGTGTGTCACTGCTATATTTGCTGTGGCAGAGAAATACAGCCTCTTCTTCAACAGTTACCTCCTCAAAATGAGTAAGGAGGAAATAAAAGGGTACCTAAAATATAAAATATAAACTTATTCCACATAAAATATGGAATATGTCGAAGCATACCAGACAGGTTCAGGAGAATGCAGAGACACAGAATTCACATAATAATTAATGTCATGGTCACCCTGGAGGAACAATGACTGCGATTCCAAGAGTAACCCCTTCCTTGTGTAAAACACTGGTGGAATTGGTTCAAAACAAGATGCAAATTGGAACACGATCTTAGCCTTTTTAACTCACATTGTAATGTCAGTTGTGTAATAGTTAATCAGATAAGCCTTAAGGCTAAGTGTGAAAAATTAATACCTTCTATTTTTAATGGAGGATCCACGTGCAAATAGTCTGATATAATGACAAAAGGAGATTTTTCCTAATCAAAGGAAAAATTAACAGTTAATATGTGATGGTTCCTGCTCAAATAGTTTTCACTTTTAGCCTGTTTAGAGTCTTCCTCTAGTAAAAGAGTGTTGGTGGTCTTTTAATCTTTACTGCAACTGAAAGTTTAAAATGAGATTCCTATCTAGTCTCTCATTAATTGACAAAAGTGCAATTAGAGCAACTAATAAATTAATTCCTCCTCAACAGTCTGCATTTAGGATATGACAAAATAAACCGATATTCTATAGTGAGAGCAACCAATAAATTTACAAAGTAAAAACCAAAAAACCCCAAAACAAACCAAAAAAACAAAAAACCCCCCAAAAAAACAAACAAACAAAACTAAACCCCAAAAAACCAAAGAAAAACAATCTTGTGCCATATTTACCAATTGGGTACTTAGGGAGAAAATCCAAATATTCAAAACAAACAAAAGCTAACCATGAGGTGAGCACAGAGGAATTTCTTAGATGCAATATGACTCTGCTGGGTGACATATTGAGGTGGTGATGGGGCAGAGGCTCTACCAGAACCTTTGGCCTCAGGACATCATTCCTCCTATTCAGTGAATTAAACTCATTTCCAGGAAATCAAACATAGGCAGTGAACATTTCCACCACAGAAACTGCTTCTTGGAGAAAACCTGGAGGAATTAGATGTACCTGTCAAGCCAGAAGTTGTACTTAGAAATCTCTTAACTCTTTTAGAAGGCAGGTGATTAAAAATCTGGAAATTTATCTCCAAATATTATATATTCACTTAGCTATAAATGCTACTATGAAATGCTTCCAAAGTCCTAGAATATCATAATCATGGGTGCTGTGAGTTTTTAAGGAGTTATGTTTTTAGACCGCTTAGGGAACCTTTGATTAAAGGCTGGTGGAGCAATGTTTCACAGAACCCCAGGATGGGTGAGGCTGGAGGGGCGCCCAGGGGCTCCTCTGGTGCCACCTCCCTGCTCCAGCAGGGCCATCCCAGAGCACAGGGCACAGCAGTGTGTCCGTGTGGCTCTGCAATATCCCCAGGGAGGAGACTCCACAGCCTCTCTGCACAATCTGTTCGGGGCTGGGCCCTGCCCAGGGCAGAAGTTCTGCCTCCTGTGCAGGGGGAGCTGCCTGGGCTCAGGCCCTGCCCGTTGATAAATTCCAAGGAGCTGGTACTGCAGATCTTACTGCTGTTAGTGGAGAAGTTTTACACTCAGTTAAAAACATCACCTTTCTGCCTGCTGGGCAGTTCAGTCTTGAGACCTTGGTTTAATGTCTGTGTCTGAAATTGTCACACTGAAGATTCAATTTGTTCTCTGCTCTTTCTTTCATCCATGTTCCAGACAGATGTTCATGATAATTTACTGACCAAATTCTTTTGCTCTCCTGTTTTGTTTTCACAACCTTACTCACTCTTCTTTAGTTTTATTATGAAGTTAATGCAATAAACTGGAAAAAGAGAGCTAAGGACGTTACACTGGTGAGCTTGATGAAACTCCTACAGCAGGAAAATTCACAGCTGTCCAATCCATTCCCTCATCACGAGTAAGCACTGTCGTGCATATGGTGCACAACACTGACCTCAGATCTTTTTCACTCAGATTGCATCTGGTTCTCAATTAGTTTGATTTATAAAATGAAACATAATTGACGCCTTGGCAACATTCTGTTGCTAGCAGCACAAATAATAAATTAAGAACGAGTGAAGTAAAAGTCTCTTTAGTCATGCATGCGTAATGGCAGGCTGCGTGTATTTGGGATTAGCCTGGGTCTCATCACTCCCATTGGATGCTGTTTGGGGCTGGGTCATGTTTACATTAACGCTCTGCAATAACTGCGTAATTGTGGTTGATTCAAATGACCAAAAAAAGGCAATCTCTGAAAGGATGGGATGCTGTGGGAATTAGTCTGATTTTCCAATGTGCAGAGACAACTCCTTTGTAGCTGTCTGAAAGTTTGCATTTGGGAGGCTTGGAAAGAAGTTGTCACCACAGAGCTAAACTAAAACAGGACAGAAAGGTTAAACAGCATTTGGAACAGAAGCTCCCAGGGAACCCTTTGCCAGTGCAAAACTATAAAAAGTACAGACGTGCTGGGGAGCACAGCAGAGCTGAAGAGGAGCTGGAGATGCCTGGAAGAGGACAATCAGCTTACCAGATGGCCCCCTCCTTGCTGGTTCATCTATCAGGTTGGCCTGTCCAGTCCCGTGAAGACTTGATGGATCACCTCTGGCTTAGGGTGGAGGAGAGAGGGGATCTGTCTGGAGTCCTGCATCCTGAATACAGGAGAGGAGTGAATGAGGATTCGGATGGGCAGAACAGACAGAAGGGTCACAGGGTGGAGGAGCTGGCAGCTGAGTTAGCCTCTGAAGAGTTGATCCTATTCTCTGTTTCAGCTGTGTGCACCAAGGAGTCACCTCTTTAGCCTATCGAAGTGGTGGAAAGCACATAACCATTGTAAGAAGCTTAAGTCGCCCAGACAGGGCTAAAAAGTGTTTGCAGAAGAACTGCACTGAGACTTCACCTGGTTTGTGGCTCTAATCAGAAAGGAGTCTGGAAAGAGCAGTGATCTGCATGCAAGAAGAAAGCTGGGAAAGACAGCAGAAGCAGGTGTCAGTGAAGGAAGTGGCACACAAAGGATTGGAGTGGAAAAATGCTGGCTTCCACATTAATGCAATCACTTCAGAAAACACCACATCTATCCCTGCCAGGGAAGCTGTTTGGATCTCACACAATTGATATTCAACATCAAGGCAAAACAGAACTTCAGGGAATGACAGAACACAGCTGATAGTGATGATAGTAAAGAAAGAAGGGGGAAAGGAAGCAGAAAGTTATCAGCAGAAAGATACAGACTGAGAATATTGTCACCAGCATTCTCAGCTGGATGAGACTAACACTGCTGGACCATGGAAAAGTGTAGCCTTGCTAGGAATAGTAGAAAGGAGTCAGATATACCTCTTCAACTGCAATGTGAAATCATACAGTGAAAATGGGAATGCATCCAGTGCCTGGCAAGGCAGAACCTCTGAGTGCTACTGGAATGTATTGGGGTCCCTTGGGAGTGCTGCCATTAACTTGAAATTCTACCAAGTCTTCTAGAATTTGAGAATAATCTAAAGATCTACAGCACTGATTTCCTCTTCACATAGCTCATCACTTTGTCACTGAGAAAGGGCTCCTCTCTTTGAGTTCTTAGGCACAGTCTTACTTCACAGGATGACATTACATCTTAGATTTGTCAGATATGCAAATAAGGAAATTGATTACTTTTCTCACAGAAGTTGATCTAACATAGCTTCTGATCCAAAGCAGTTTCAGGCAGGTGAATTGCCTAAGCACCGAGGGTAAAGGAACCTGAGCACAATAAAGAGGGAACTGCATTTCCCCTGGTATAAAACCAATTTTTTTCAGGGACTTGCCACTTGCCACCCAATGCACAACCACTCACTCCAGCAAAGCTGTTTGCACTGGCTGAACATCACGTTTTGCACATTAATGGAGCGGCAGCTTGAATCCGTCCTTTCCTCTCCATGGTGTCCCTGCCTGTTGCCACAGTGAGAGAGGTGTGGCAGCACAGTGTCTCCGGGTGCCCACCCCACCCCACTGTGATGCTGACACAATTTCCAGCAGCAGAACTAGGCACATGAGAGACATAATTCTTAAAAAGGGGCTCAGCAGTTTAGGATAACTTGCAAACCATCAGTAGAATGTGGTACTTCAGGCCTGTAAACCACATTTTGTTTTTCGCTGAGAAAGGCAAGTATGCATCCAAAAGATAATTGAGAATTTTCTGGAAAAAAAAATTATGCCAGATTATTCTTAATCTATAGAATGACAATGTTCCATAGAACTTAGTTACCTTAACTATCACATGATTTGTTTTGATAAAATTTAGACCTTCCTATTCAGCACAATAACATCTGTACTTTGTTTTAATTTCTATAACTTACAATTTCTAATATAAGCAAACAAGAACTTATTGAGCAAAATCTTTCAACCACACTACAAAGGTAATATTTCAATAATTTTGTATTAGCAATTTCATTATTGACTCTATTATTCATAAAAAAATCAATAAACTGAGGTTCTTCTGGCATGCACAGGTTATAAAAATGTTGAACTTTGCTATTTAAACAACTCCAGTTTAAATGCCGTGCTGAGAAAAAGATTGATAGTATGATATTTATAATACATTTTTCACACTATGAACACTCCTGGAGAACATGATGTGTGCCTGTGGATGGCAGATCCTGACACACAAGTGCCAGATAATAGGGTACTTTGTGTTTGTTATTTTTTAATACATTGGAATGCTTTATTTTTAACTCTGCTCCTTTCACACTGCTTGCACCTTGTTACGCAAGCATTTGTTGTGACTTCTGGTGACAAAACCGTGTCTATTAAAAGAGATGTTGATCAATGCTTTTTCTTAGATTATGCCTCATATTCCTTTACGTCTTCTGGATGTTATTCCATACCACTAATATTGAGACAGATGGTAGAAAAATAATAACTTACAAGATGCAAGACTGAGCACATCACTTAATTTCAAGAAAACCACTAACAAGGATGTGATTTGGTATGTTTTGGAGTTTGAAAGTCTAATTACTGATATAGAAAAGAAATGAGGACGATAATTAAACACATCACAAATACATAAGCATGTGCTTTCCCTCCAGCAGTGCCATTGTGGAACAGCCTCTGGCACGTGGCAGCTGGGCCACAAAGTTGCCCAAAATTGCCTGAAACTGCAGCAATGTGTGAGGATGTGCTGCTCACATCCAAGGGACCGTTTGGGTGCTGTTATTCTGGATGTTCACTGCACATCCACCCAGAAATGATGGGTTTAATGATGTCCTTGCTCTGGCAATTTGTACCCGGGGTCAGGGGGTTAACTTTGAAATTGGGCAAAGTGGAAGGAGGGCAATGAAAGAGAGGAGTCATCTCATAGCTCTCTGAGGGATATGTTTGGAGAGAAAAGTCAATCAAAAACACAAGGAGCTTTAGCTGGCAGCTGAGACAATGGCAGAGAGACTTATCCAGAAATGCCAAAAGAAACTGTTTCAGGGAAACTTATTTTAAC
The DNA here is from genome assembly GCA_013397115.1 of Edolisoma coerulescens. NCBI lineage: Eukaryota > Metazoa > Chordata > Aves > Passeriformes > Campephagidae > Edolisoma > Edolisoma coerulescens. The sequence goes on along the minus strand of VWZW01003067.1, from coordinate 206,974 downwards.
TTATTTTTAACAGATGAGAGTTACTCTGGTGGGAACAAAAGACTCGCCCTCCAGGTGTGTATTTGACAGATGCTGCTAAAAATACTTTCATGAAAAAAGATGGGGAAAAATCCAGGTTTTATTGCATTAAAACCACAGTGACACAGAAGTACTTTCAAAAAAAAAAAAAGTGCTAATAATTTGTTTTCATTATTTGGGATATCTAAATGAGAGCTTGCATGCAGTTGTTTTCCTCCGCTAGTGTGAAATAGTTTAGAAATATTTGGTTTTTAATGGTAAAGAGGTGATGAAATATAAAATAATCAATAGTATACAAAGGTGTGCAAGCCAGTGATTGAAGTGATTATACCAGGCCATTTCATTTAAGATATATAACACAGTGCCGGCACTTTCAAGGCAGCACAAGGACGACATAAGCAAGATTTAACTTGAAGGAAAGAGAAAAAGAAATGGACATTTAAACATGATTGCTCTTGGAGCTGTTGTTTGTATCACAGGTGTAATACACTAAGCGTGGCTGAGGATAAATACTAAGTTTGTTACAGAGAACCAACAGAACAGTTCACCACTTAAGTGAATATATAATGCTTCAATTAAAACCAAAACAAAACCAAAACATTTTACTGTGCACTCACTAGAATCAGGACCAAATTCAGAGCTCAGCTTGCCAGATGGACATTGAATATTTGGGGGAGAAAGGAGGCTGATTACTGATAATCAGCCTATTACAAGCCAAATCGGGCATTTGGATTTCTGCAGGAATATGAGCTCATGCCAGTAAGGTTCTTAACCCAAAGGTAAGCCCTGCCATGGCCCAGGCTACCCCGAGACTGCTCTGCTACATAAGCCCTACAAGAGGGATGGAATATCCCATTTGTCCAGGAAAGATGCATCATTTCTCCTGTCAGAAGAATTACTGCATCCAAAGGCAGTGTGGAACGTTCGATTTGGGGTTTATTCCATTAGGAAACAGAATCTGGCATCAGAAAAATGGAATAGCAATGGAAGCTTCTCGTGGGAAAAACTTTAGGCCTCCTCATGGCAAAGACGTGCTTGGTAGTTTTTGACAGTAAAAATTGCATTGGCAGCGTATCAAAATGTTTGCATGTGTGAAAATGCTCATATCACAGAATTCTGTTCTCACTTGAGCAATCTAAGGAAACCTTACGAATTCAATGCTGAAAACAGGTACTGCTCTGAGGGTGTTGTTTGGGAGGCAAGAGAAGATCCATGTACTGGCACTGGATTTTAGGTAATGCTCTGGGAAGACCACTCACTGGAACAAAAAGGCTGTCAACAAATTCTAATTCCATTTCCAGGGGTCTCATTTCAGTTTTCTGATGCCATGACAGTACAAAATCCTCATCAGTTGTCAACATTCCTGTCAGTTTTTTGTCATTTATTGTGAGCCTACAGTTTTTCTGGAAGGGTTAATTCCAGTCAGTCTACAACACATTGCTAGAGCGTATCAACACTTGTCTAAACATCAGATATTTTCATCTGAAATTCGAGGTTTTTCTGGTTCAAAGTTTCTCAGACACACCACACAAAACACGGATTTTCTTTTTTTTCCACCACTTTTGCTCCTATACAGAAAACCCAACACAAAAGCATGTGAAAAGTGCCCAGAGATTCAGTCAAGAGTTTGTGCAGTCAGGGACTTGTTATGTCACAGAGTCACAGGTTTAGTCACAGGACTAACACAGAAAACATGACATGATTTTCATGTAGCACTAACTTCTTATATTTTTGTTATAGAACTTCATGATTTGTCTCGAGAGGGGATAAAGCTTTTTGCACCTGGCAATCCAAGTGATCAGTGTGCCTTGATTACAGCTTGAGAGAGCAGGATTGCCTTGCTTTGGATTATCACTCACTGCCCATGAACCCAGGGCACAAAAACCTACAAACCCCATCCAGTAACAGAGAGCTGAGCTCAGAAAAGGAAAGAAAAAAGGATTGGGAGATATGGAAAATAAAGATCGATAAGAGACGACTGCAGACATTCAGTGAGATGCATGATGGCATTTAAATTTACATTTTTTACATTATTTACGTCAGAAAGGCACCACAGCCTCTACAGTTTTGGGTATCTTGTCTACAGAAGGGATTGTAAATTTGGGAATTCAACAAATCAAGCAAATAAAGAACACCAGAGCACCATTTCAAGGCACAGATTCTGCTGTGAGCACAGCACAACTCCTATATATGCAATAAAACTTTCTGAGGAGTGTTTTGGGGTTGTTTTGTGTGGTTCCTGATGAAGATACCTGTTGTGTCACTTAGTCAAACACATTTCTCAATAACAATGTGGGCAATCATAATATTTGCAGTGTATGTCAGCAGCACAGTTAATTACTGACTATCATGGGAAGTTGCCTTAGGGTGATCTGGAAGGGTTGAACAACAGAATCAGCCTGTGTGCAACAAACTAAATTGATTAATGGCTATGCTTATGTTCCACACAGGAAGGGAACATTCCAAATCGCATCTTATGTATTCTCAGCATGAGGGACAGCAGGAGGACATGGCAGCTTTTTCTCCTGGCAGCTGCCAAACTGCACTGTTGGCACCCCAATGTCACCACGTTCAATGTCATCATTACGTGGTGGCCAAATGCCACACAGTCACCTAAAGCACAAGAGAACCCAAAAGGGCAATATCATTTCTTGAGGAGAGGTACTCTTGGTTACCTCCTCCCTTGAGAGAACTTTGAAGAAAGGCAAGGTATGAAAAATGATTTAAATAAAGAAGTGTGCTAATTCCAGCAAGTGTAAGATTGGGTTTCTACAGCAGGCTTCCTGAGGAAATGCAGTCCCAGTACGGCATCCGCAAGAGGACAGCATTTCTTCAGCAGCCATCAAGTTTCTGCTGCCTTGAAGAATTAATTTGGCAGGGCCAAGACTCTGAGAGGAAAATTAGGCCGATGACAGTCAGGAAGATGTCAAGGATTTTGGCCACCAGTGTGAGGGAATGTTTTTCTGTTCCAAACTTTACTGTGTTGAGCATTGATCTGATCTCCAGAAAGGAGAGGAGGGTTTGTCACAGGCATTTCCTTGCAGTCCCAGACCACACCAACTGGGTTATGGGAGGCCAAAACACTCAGTAATACAAAATAAAAGGAGGAATTTGACTTTTGAATTCAGGTTTTTTAGGCATACTGGTGTTTTTCAACAGGAATAATCACTCATGCTCATCTGGCAGATGTATTCAAGACAAAGTCACGGTCAAGTTCACTGTTTAAGTGGCATAACCAAATAAAGACTTGCTGAAGAATGTTTAAAGGACATAAAAACTCACCTCAGCCAAATTATACCCTGATTTTGGCTCTGACAGGAATATTTGCTTCCTGTGGGAGATGATGTTCTAACATAACCATGCACTGCACCCCTGACAGAGCAAACTTGATAGACAAGGATGGCCTGCATAGTTGGGATTTTATTCTTGCATACTGAAGGATTAAATCAAAAAAGTCTCTTCAAGCAGATTGTTAATTTCAAGAGATTTCAGGTGGTTGTTTTAAGAATATTTTTGCATTTAACTGATTCAAACACATTAAAAACTGCATAAAACGGAGTGGCAATGCTGTAACAAAACTGGACTTATTTTTCTCGACCTTGTTACATAGCAAGTTTCCTCACTCCCACTCAGCTCAGGACTCATTTTGCCATTGTCTGTGAGTAGGAGCAGGAGTGGGTCTTAAATAGGTAACAGATTGGAAGGACAAGGGTAATTAGCGACATGAGCTCAGTATTTAAACATGAAGAGAAATGCTAAGATCTTTTTTACTTTGTCATGCTGTGCCAAGCAAACCACCTCACATTTAGGATGCTTAATTCAATTTGTGTTACACCGCTGATGATTATGAAATGCATTTTGAAGAGGTTTGTTTTATCTTCTCCAGAAAACACACAGAGACTCATTTACTACAAGAAAATAGAGATATAAGTAGAGACACACTTTGTGAATGCTAGAAGAAAAAAACATATCTGAAGAAAAGGCAAATATATGATATATTTAAGCAGATTTGAGAATTTAGGTGCAGTGTCATTTAGCAAAACAGTGCCATCATGCTTCTAGGTTGGAACAGATAGAACAAAAATTGCAAACAGCATTTTCTCTTTAATTGACATTTCATATATTGCTTTTACACTCCTGCACATACAGCTCACACATACATCTTCCTATTAGTAATGGACTAAACAGGGCTTTACTTTCTTACAATTTCAAATAAGAAACCGAATTTAACTGGAATTCCTGGCAGGGTGTGCTTTATGAAAAAAAGCCAAGATAGAACAACTTTGCTGAATATTCAATAAGTACAAACACATCCAGCACTATTTATAGAATTCTTGGGATCAGTCCTAGCTCTTTCTCTCACCTGACCTTCAAACAGATCTCTGTGCCAAAGAAAAGGATCAGTATAAATTTATTGCTCAACAATATTAAATGGATCTTTTTTTTCCATCACACGTAAATGTCCCCTTCTACAGCCCTGCAGAATGACATTTTGCCCTTCCAAAGCACAGTGACTCAAAGTGCCCTTCTGGGCTTTGCTGACCTAAGGGATTTCTCTTTCTAGCAAAAGTTCCTCACAAAATACTTTGGAACCTTTATACACGCAACAAACAGGCTGAAAAGATGCTTTCTTTGGGAGGTTTAGATTAGATACTTAATTTTATGTTTCTGTCCATAAACAGTCAATGTAGGAATCAACACTTATTTATCAACATAGTTTCAGATTTTCGTCTTATACCATATCTCTGGAATTTCAAATTATTAGGAATAACACAGGCAGTAAATCTATCCTTTCATTTTATTTAAGCCAGTGAGCTGTCTTCTGGATCTAAATTCCATATTCCTTTTACTTTCTTTTTATCTACTTTAAAGTTGTTGGAAATAGCATTAAGATATAATGAAGGTACCACTGAGCAGATTATTTACATTTTAGTTGCCCAAAGGACACACTGGTAAAGTAATTGGAAGTCAACAAAACAATTCGAAACTAAGTTGTTGAGATACACATTTTATGTTTTTTCTATTTACCTTCATTTTTCTTGATGGTGAAATTTGGATTGTTGACCATTTCAGGAAGAAGGCTGTACAGGAAATAATGCCCATTTTTAGGATCATCCTTGTCAACAGCACTGACAATCTGAATTACCTGCAACAAAAATGGGCTTGTTAAGTTTTCACACTCCTGATAAACAGACAGTGCTGGAAAAAATATTGTATTTCTTGGACACATTTAATTTCTCCCCATGCCAGATTAAAAAAGGTAATTTATAACTTTGCAAGTCTTTTATAGACCTTAGACTGAAAATCCCTGGAACAGGAACTGCATCTGCCCCTTTTAAAACGTTTCCAGAACGAGGAGGCAGCGAATAGGGAGAGACAGGTAAGAGAGGCCAGCAGAAACTGCTGCTGATTTGGACAAGGAATAAATTATTATTCAGCAATAAAAAGAAGGAAAATTTGGCTTCAGAAACACTCATATTGCCTATGGCAGTCTTTCATTTATATGACCACGCTTCTCACTGGACCTGGATATATAATATACCTTTAATCCATTCTCCTTCCCCCACCCCACATTTCACTTCATTGATTTTTTTTTTTTCCTAATTTATTTGGATCTGAAATTTTAGATGAGAAATAATCTAAATTGAAAAAAAAAGAAAATATTGAGGTCTGTATTTTTTGTCTCTTAATTCTAATAAAACCTCAGTTATTCCTGTACTAGGATCATATGCTTTTTTGATTTTTAATAACATCATTATTAGTTAATGATTCCTAGAATAATGCAGGATAATCAAGTGAGAAGAGGGTTTTGGATAGTTTGGATAACTTTGACTAATCAAATAACTTTGTATGAAGAATCTCATATGATTTATATGAGCAACTGCAGTGTCTTAAATGGATTTAGCTCCATTGAAAATTTTTACCTTCTACATTACTCAGGTACTGCAGCTGATCATCTTCAAATCATACAAAGCTGCACAGGACTATGAAAGGAAGAAACACTATTTTTAAATAACCAGTAACCAGGAGGTTTGGTTTTTTGGGGGTTTTTTGTTTGATTGTTTGGGTTTCTTCGTGATTTTTTTGTTTTGTTTTGTTGGGATTTTTAAAATATTTGGTGCATGTGCTTTTGATTCCAAAGGTTTTCCAGAGAAATAGAAACAAAAGCAGCCATGGATCCAGATCCCACCCTCAGACCTGACTTTCAGTGCTAGTTAGCTCAGGCTAGATGAGGTTTATAAGAAATTTAATTAGAATTATTGACCCTTCCCACGTCCATTGAATCCAATAACGTTTGTCTTATGTATTTATTTGCAATGCCTAAAGCAATGCACCAATAATTTCTTGGACAATTAAATTCAAATTAGGAATCACTACAAATTTTAGTTTTAAAGTGTAGAGTGAAAAATGGAAGCAGGTTTGATGCTGTCCAAATTCATAGACTTATAATTTAAAATGTCCATGTTTCCCTAAGAAAATGCCAACAGCTAACATTTTATTCTGGTTTAACCACAAGGACTATCAATCTGTGCGTGTTAGATATATGACAATAGTCAAAATCATATTTATGTTCTTCAAGAGTCAAAGAAAGAATGAAATCTTACTAGATAAGCACAGGGATCAACACCAAAATATAAATATTTGAAATTATATATCTAAAAACATGTTTGAGCAAGTAGTGATATTTGTAAGACAACCCAACTTAGGAAGGAATTTGAGACAATTAACTCCTTCCCTAATCATATTATGAATAGGTCAGATTTATTATTATTAAAAATCTACTGAAAAAAAATTAGATTGCTTAAATACCACATAAATAGATTTTCTTTTTTTTTGATAACTGCGTCTACCAAGGTGGAAACCTTGATAGGATTTCAAACAAATGTATTAGAAGAGAGGGGCAAAAAAAAAGGCCTAACTCAGCTTCTGCTTCCAGAAGTAGGTCTCCAAATTAATTGCTAAATAATGGATCCTAGAGTGGGAAAAATACAAACAGTGGAAAAATATCTAAGCAGCTTCTGTCTGTCCTGGTGCAGAGATGGAGCCATTTGCAGATGGGAAATATTTTCAGCTTTCTCTCTGCAGAGGTGAAAGGCACTAAAGCACCCACGTGTGATGTGCCCAGGGCTGGAGCAGGTACCAGTAATTCATCATCATAAGGAAGTGCAATTTGGGCTGGGATCCTGAACAAGACGGATATATTTAGACAGATATACTTTATGGCTGTTCAATTTTTCAAACACTGATAGAAGGGGAAAGCAATAGGGAAGAAGGATAATGGCCCAGCGAAATCTGGAAGGGCAAGTGCACATAACTGGTGCAGTTTATCAGGTTGTTATAGTATTTTATCTGTGCTGGTACATAACTGTTAAATCTTTCCAGTGTTATGTAAGGGAGTTGACTGTAAAAGTTCACTTCACTGTCTCCAGGTTTGCAGTTAACACCTGAAAGTCAATAGACAAGAGTAGCAGTAATAGGGATTTTCATCTCACAGAAATTCTATGAAATAAATTTAGAATATCATCCAGATCGGAAATTTTCAAGAAATAAAAACCAGCCTCGAGTCCCTCCTTTGGACACTCTTCAGCAGCTTTGGATCTTTCTAATATCCTTACTCTCCTATAGAACTCTGTCTCATATTTCAGTTCTTTCCACCCATTCCCTTCATTGTTTACAAAACCCTCCTTTCTCTGAAATTGCACCAAAAATTATATGCAAAAGACAGGCTTAGTGCAATACTACATTTGTTGTGTTACACGCACATATCACAGAATTAAGAGTTAGAGTTCCCATAGCAACCTTATTTCTTTGTGCGTTTGCATTAAAATAAGCTCTTAAAAAAACCCCAACACAACAAAAAACGTAATATATATGCAGTGCTATAAAACTGTGGTATCTTTTACACTGTAGCGGTGAGAAAAGTCCAGTAATTCTCATTTCCAGTTTTTTATTTGTGTGCTGATAGCCATATTTTACTGCTCTGTGTTGTGTGGTCATGCAATGGAACACTACTGAAGTAATTCTCCAACTGTTAATTTGTGGCTCACAACATGGTTGAGAATCACANTCCTGGGGCTCCAGCCCCTTCCCAGCTCTGTTCCCTGCCCTGGGCACGCTCCAGCCCCTCAGTGTCCCTCTCTGTGAGGACCCAGAACTGCCCCCAGCCCTGGAGGTCCCTCAGCAGGGCCAGCACAGGGGATGGGCACCACCTTGGTCCTGTGGCCACCCCAGGGCTGGCACAGCCCAGGTGCCATTGGCCTCTTGCCCACTACAGATGTCTTGTCTTTCCTGGTAACAACATGCACCCCAAAGGTGTTCCATTATAGAGAAATTGGTCAATACTTGTCATAAAGAAAACAAGAAGTGTTTTTTTTTTTCACTGCATATCCAGTGAAAGTTAATAACCCTTTGGCTGTTCAGTCTTGAAATTTCTGAAATTCTTACATGTAAAATTCCAACTTTGATGTTGTATTAATACTTCATGCATGCACTTGATTCTGTACATACATTTAGCAGAAACTTAGCAAATCAGCATATTTTGTTTAGCAGACAGCTCTGGATTGTAATGAATAGTTAAATGCTCCCCTAGGACAAATTGGCTCTCTAATTTGTAGGTTTGTATTGCAATACTACAAAGCCACATGTGCCTGAAATAATATATACAAGGATAAATTGAAAAACAAAGTTATTATCAACGTATCAGAATTATCTACGTGCAGTTTTAGTACATGGTACTGTTTAAAAGACTTTTTCTGTAATGCAGCTTGTTAACCTCACTCAGAATGGCTCCTTATCACTAGTAAACACTTTCCTAACTTTAATAAAACTGATTTTCCAGCTCTGGAAAAGCCTTTGCAGTCCCATTGCTGTTCATGGTTATTTCCGCATTATTTTGCAGACTCACAGTACCTTAAGAGCAGACTCACCACAGAGCAATTTTAACTTTGCCTTTTCAGCTAGAGCCATCCCTTTACTGCCAGAACCTGCATTTGACTCTTCAGGCAGACAAAGATCTACCTGAAGATTTCTCCCATTAGAAAGAAAAACAATTCTAGTAGGAGAAGTGAATAAAATAGAGACAAATTGTGGGAGACTGAAGGAACACTGCACTCAGTTTTATATTGCTCCAGTTTAAAGCTGGCTTCAGCTCTCATATATTGCTGTCCACACTACTCAAGTGGAAATACTGTAGCTTTGTTTCCAGCAAACAGCACCTCCCTGGAAAAGTCTGAGGGTGGGCTGGGGAATAGTGAGTGAGGCACTTTTCTTACTCAACATTACAGAAGTTCTGTCCTAGGAGTACAGGAAAATAATTTTACTGTGCTGGAGAACAATCAACAGCACAGCTAAAACCAGCAAACCATGAATGTTCTGGCTTTAGTAATTGGAATTATGCAGAAAAAAAGGGATAATAAGAAAAGGCAACAGCTGATTTGTGGCTAACTTAGAGTAACTGTAAAAGTACATCCAAATTTTTTTGTTGTGGTTTTATTTTTTTTTTTTTTTCCTCCTAAAACTCAAAAATCATTTCTGGCAACTTTCTGTTGTGTGTAAAAATGTGCAAGGAGCACACAAATACATGCATAGACAAATATATTTCCTCCTCCTTCCCTTTCCTCTCCTATCAGCTTTGGTACCTCTACTCTTAGAGGTAGCTGAAGGCAAGGAAAGTGCATCTGGCAGCCTTGTACATCAACAGTTTTTAATCCATTGTGTCACCTCACCAGCAGCTGTACTTGCTACTGCAATTGTACCAGAACCCAAAATAGAACACTTAGAAAGTGAACTGCAATAGATGGTGCAATGTATTTAGTGGCTGCACATAAGGTTTTACAAACAGCTCAAATGTAATCTCCCTTATGGTAAATCAAATTTGATTTAAACTTAGATTTAAATTGAACTGGAAATGTCAATAGACTGGACTACCTTAAGATGACTGCACCTTTCCTGCACGTGTAACATTTGAGTTTAACTTTGGACAACCATCCAAATTGGGCTTTTGCTACGATATAAGCAATAACATCTTTCTCATATCAGCTATTTCATAGCTGAGATATATGTAGTTTCTTGAGTTCTACATCCTGACTGATTAATATGATTTATTCCAAAACTTGAATATAGAAATAAGCACAAGAATATACAATAAGGCAGTGGAGTTACTAAAATCTTTGCAGGACCTGATAATTTCTGAATGACAACTTCAATTCAGAACCTAACTTTGGTGATTATTCTGGACTGGTTACTGTTCCAGTAGTGTTATTTGTTTAAACACAGAATAAATTGCAGGATCAGTGCCACCTCATCCATGCTGGCAGCCAAATATTTAATAACCATCTGTAAAGTTCACACGAGGATTCATGCTCAAGAGTGACATCTGCCATCAGATCATGAGTGTAAGAGGTAATGGTAAGATAAAGAATATCATGCTTTAATGAAAGTTTCCTGTAAGTGCTTAAACAAAAGCCTCTTTTGCCTGCTGACTCTTAATCATCTCATTTATTGTTTTATTCCAAAAATGAAATGTGAACATTTTTCACCATCTCTTGAACCACCTGAAATTCGATAGGAATACCTAGGTAAAAACAGTCAGGAAATACTCTGCAACAGAACTTTCTGATTTTAGGGAAGCTCACTGAGTCCTGGATAAAGGCATAGTCATTAGGATTTAATCTATCCTGGAAAATGTAGCTACTCAGCATCTGAAATCCACCCTGAGCTAGGCAGAAATCCACTTGAGCTGGAAGAACTGAAATGCCAACAATAACATGCCCATAAGGGTACATCTCCTATTCAGTGGATAGAGAGAATTCTCATTCCTTCATGACACATTTTTGACACTGTTTTACTAAACAAAAAGGGGTGCTAGAAGTCAAATCATCCTCTGTAACAACACATTCCTGGCAGAGGTGGCTTGTCATACACTGCTGTATAGGTCATCATTTAATACTACTAAAAAGAAAATAACTTCAAACTCTATTGTCAGGTAACCTTCTTTGGAGAACAGTGAATTTAATGTCTAACACCCACATGAGACACAGGAATAGTTGGATTAACAAGCCGTGTCATGCTGTCAGCTGCTGTTTATTTAAATAAAATGTCACAGTCTAGAAATAAATTGCAAAGTTTAAAGACATCGAATTGTTGTAACACCCAGTGTTTCTCTTGCTGGACAAAAGTTACATCTCATTTACACTGCATTACTTTCTAAATGTCTCTGCATATTCTTGAATCTTCACCTTGTCACTTAGGTGGCATATGAGATATTCTTCCCTATTTCTGTACATTTGTCCTTCAAAGTGAATACCTTTAAACAAATCTGCTTCATTTTCTTTGAAAAAGACTAAACAGTTTAAAAACCAGTTTAAATCCTGCTTCTGACATGTTGCTGTTTACCTCACCTTGGGTAGTGTTGTGTGACTTCCTCCACCAAGCTTTTTTTCATGAAATCAAGTCTGAAATAACCTTTTTTTTTTTTTAATATAGTGAAAACTTGAACTTCCCTTCTCCAGCATCCTCTTTAGATACTTTAAACACAATTACAATTTACTTCACTTTCTGTCAAGTTCTGGTTTGCTGTCTTATTTTTTTCCCGTCATAGGAAAGTAAGAACTGAATAGAGGTTGTAGCTGAGATAAGGTCAAGGAGAAATGGGTTTATTATTTTAACTGTTTCTTCTAAATTATACCTGGGAGCAGCTGCAGTGGAGGTCAGTAACTGAACTAGAATTCAGGTTGGATTATACTCTCACCTATTAACACATGTGAATTTATGAAGTGCTGAGCTCCACCACACAGAGTGTGACGTTGGGAGCTTAAAGACACTCAGGATTTTTTCAGGATATTGTCCCAAAGTACTCACTTTTAATTTAAAACTATACCTTGAGGGAAAAAAAATTGTTTATATATAGAGAGATATCCCACAGAAAATGATTGTGGGTTTATCTTAAGTTAGCGCTAAGAGCTATTAGCATGAACACATGGGCACACATTTCGAGAATAAAGATGCCATAAGGTGACAGGGAGAAACTCCAGCCCAGTCTCACACACCACACAAAACCTGGGATACTCACTTGTCCAGGCTTCCCATTCTCACACAGAAAGGCCTCATGTTCTGATGCAAACTCAGGGGCGTTGTCGTTCACATCGAGAACTTTGATAGCAACAGGCACCCGGGACACCTGGCTGTGGTTCCCTAAGGAAAGAAATCAAAGTACCAAAGGTAAGCATATTTAATTGGGAATTAAATCCAGCAGTGATTGCACAGTCACCCTGCTCTTCCTGTCTCCTGCCCTTGCTGAATTGGGCTGCCTCATCTGTAATGGATCGTGGAGCTGGAGCGTGAGATAAAGAAGGATGGCCAGGGCCTTGTGGTTGAAAAGAATAAATAGATCCCTGTTGCAAACAGCATTTGTAGGAGATTAGCTCAATGAAGACCTTTCTTGGTCTAAATTGGTAAGATTTTTCTTTGATGAAGTTTGTATTGTTTTATTGATAAAGTCCATTATACATGGAAAAGGGAAGGCTGCAAACAGCAGAGATTTATTTCTTTGTTTATCTTTGGCAGAGAACAGCACATTTTACTCCATTAATTGTTCTGACTGCACGTCTATTACTTCTTCATTGCAAACACGGTTAAAGTGCTGACCCACATCGGGAAAAAGATGGATGGGAGACTGACAGGGGCAAAACTAGACAGTAATTTGGACTATTAAAGCACTTTGATCATCTACCACTGGCCAAAACTGTGACCTGTGAACTTCTTTGTTCACTGAAGTAACGACTCATTATTTATAATATAGAGCTATTTTGCATAAAATTGCTCATCTCTGTGAAGAGTAGAATGAGCTGTAAGGCAAGAAAAGCTAAACCAACAGTTTGCATCTACTTTGAATAGCTTTCAGAGGCAGCTGCCTGTGTCTTTCCCTCAATTCAGCATAGTTAATTTGCTTAGAGACTTCTCATAAATATTTCAGATTATTTTTCCCCAAAGAGCAAACCCGTGAATTCAGTTTAAACTGAGGTCATCAGCTGATTCGAAGAGTTTGATAAACTCTTCCATAGCACCTGCACACCTCCACAGGTAATTCAATCCTAGTTTCAGAGTCCATCTCTCGGTGAATATCACTTTCCAGTCATGGAATTCAGCCTTGTTTGTATCATCAGCAATGACAATACTCAATATTCAGTGCACTTCTCAGTACAAATGACTACAAAGCACAAGAAAATCAGGCCCCACCAGTGCTCAGGGAGCAACTGGTGGCAGCCCTACAAGTGACAGAGATGAATAAAGGCAGAATTGCCATATACACTGTGGCTTTTGTGGTTCCCAGCAAGGTTAATTGTGTTGTGACCTAATCAAACCCTCTGTCTCACAGCCCTATTTTCTCCTTGTTTGCTAAAGACATCCATAATTTGGGAGGCCCCACCCATAAATCTAAATGTGCAAATTTCAATTGCCCTACAGACATTGAAATGGCATAAAAATAACAATTTTAAAAACACAAACTCAAATATGCCAGTGCTATAAAAGGCTTTATATTTCTGAGATTGTCTGAAATATTAGAATTCCTCCTGTTTAGGATATAGAGGATTGCCACACATCAGAATTTAAATGTTTTCCATCTTAAAGAGCCAAAAGTTTTAATATTGAAAGAAACATATTACAGAAGAAAAAGAAACACCCACCAAAATACTGTATGAGCAACATTTATGCCCATTTTGCATCTCATGATCTTACTAACAGGCAGGGTGAACATTTATGCCATGAAATAATAATGTATTTGAAACCAAACAAAACCTAATATGCAACTCATGAATCCCAAACATTTTAAACACTTTTTTAAAAATCTTCATTTGATAAAAATACAGACAATGAATCTCCAGCTTATCAGAATTCTCAGCACTAGTGTCATATTTAAACACTAAAGATTTACTTTTATCTAAATTAATGAAATGATGGCAGTTCAAATTTTAAAGACATTACAGAGCAATGTAATTAATTAGATAAGCTTCTAAAGAAATTATTCATGTCCCTTGTGACTGCCCCCAAAATGTTTGTCTTTCATCAGAAATACAAACATTAAATTTAAAGATATTATAATTAGAAACTTGATGAGAATTCATTTAAAAAATTAATTTACTAAACACAAGAGAGACCCAGCTGGTTTGGAAGTATCCAAACAAGGGGATATCTGCTGCCTTTTAGGGTTCCTGTGACTGTGGTGAAATTTGTTGTTGAGAAAGAGAGAGAGAGAGATGGAGAGGGAAATGTATCTACAGCTTCTACTGCCCACCACCCCGAACACACTGCATTATTTTGTCATCCCAAAGCTCCCAGTGAAATTCCCCTTTATGCTAAGTGTTTTCCTTCACCCTGAGCACACCTATTCAAACACATTAATGAGTTCTCACTGAGCAAACCCAGGTTGAAAACGCTGTCAGGATGAAATAGTTCCATCTGTTCATTTCCATACGTTTCATGTCTGCAGGTTCTCGGTGGTTAAACATGCACAGAGGATGTCCAAGTTTAACTCCAGCTCTGCTGGCAATGCCCCAAATCCTTGAACTGGGAGTAGCAAGGGATTGAAGTGGATCCACAAAGATCACCACTGCGTGGTCACTGCCCTTCAGGCTGTTGGTGTCTCACTGATTAGTATTCAGCATTCAGAACTTTTCCTCATTTGTATGAATGGACAGGCAGTTCTTTCTAAACTAGGCACAAAACTGAGTTTAATTACTGCGTGGGTTTTTGTTTGGTTTGGGTTTTTTTCCCAATAAGCCTCTCAGGCAGTAGATTTAAGGGAGACTTGAGCCTTCTTGAATGCACCAGGTAGACAGCAAGACTGATTGCTTAACTTCCAATCTATTATTTTATGCAAAATCATAAAAAAAATATGTAAAGTTAGAGACCCTCTAAGGAACTAATCAGAGTTTTAAAAGCTGTATCACCTCTATTTATTGTGATACACAGTTTAAAAAGACCTACCTTGAATCTTGCATTACAAAAGTATCATCAGGGCTGTCACTTGAGAAGCATCAGCTTCATTTGAAAATTTAACACTTTGAGGTGCAAGATTAAAAACTATTGAGAAAATTTCCATTAGTCTAGTTAAATAAAAGTCTTTTCAAGCTAGGCTGCACAGAAGGACTTAGTTGCTCATCTGGGGATGCCACTCTGTGTCTAGATGAGCACAGAACATTTCTGAACCCCAGCAGTGAGATCCAGATGAGCACAGAACACACGCACACAGAAGGGAGCATCTAGACAGATCCAAGGAAAGGAGGACTCAACGCAAAAATAACTGATGGAACTTAGTTTGGGTTGATAAATAAACTTCCAAAAATAATGGAAAATCCACCTGAGTTTAGAAATGCATATTGAAAGGCTTACAAGGGTTATAAGCACCTAAAAAGCTCTTCTGCTTTCCTCCCCAGTTCTCAAGATTCTACTGGAACATTAAATCCTGGAAATACCCAACTTGCTGGTACTCCTCTGAGTAACCCAATGAAACCCACTCAGGATTGCAAAAGGCTGCAGAGTTTGATACCAAAATGAGGAAGCAGATCAGATAACCAAAGTCAAATTAAAACAAACAAACAAAAACCAACCAAACATTATTAAGCAACTTAGTGTCTCCAAACCGGAACTTTTGGAGGCTACAGCCCCATGTTTTACCACTTGTTATTGAGATCAACACTTTTCTTCCTTCGTGGAAAAAGCACTACATAACTGAGATGTGCCTGTATTGTAGGAAATTTGTGTTACAAAGCACTGAGTGTTACCAACATTGTTACTGCACACAGCAAGTCCTATCAGGAGTAACTAGAGCTTAAAAATATAATTTTTGGTC
This sequence comes from Edolisoma coerulescens, assembly GCA_013397115.1. Classification (NCBI taxonomy): domain Eukaryota; kingdom Metazoa; phylum Chordata; class Aves; order Passeriformes; family Campephagidae; genus Edolisoma; species Edolisoma coerulescens. Next base: position 191,106 of record VWZW01003067.1, on the reverse strand, counting down.
TTGTGCCACAACTAACAAAACATAATGCAGCTTTTCAACTCCCATAACCACTTAAAGACTTCATAAACTTGCTTAAAAAACTTCCCCCTGTCTTCCCTTGACTGATACAATGGTCTTTCAAATAAAGAGAATTATTGTGGCCCAAAATGAAGTTTATAGTCTATTTAACCCAAAGAAATCCAGTTTAGTCCAGTTTTCCTTTATGTAATTAAATAATCCAAAATCACTTCAACGTTCTCTTTAAAACATCATTAGCTGTCTTGCATTTTACCTAAAATTAGGTACCTGAATACAAAGTAAATTCCTAGAAAATAACCCATCTTTTATTATTATTATTACTATTATTATTATTATTATTATTATTATTATTATTATTATTACTATTATTACCACCACATGGTTTGGAAATGTCTATTTCATGCTTCTCTGATTCAGTGAAATTTCTATGATAATAATACTTTAAATTAGAAGTAGAGGAAGCCCTAGTTCTAGCAAAGAAACAAAACAAAATCTGAATCACTGACTTAATAAAAACAACAGCGCTTAGTTTACATCCCTTATATTTCAAACTTATTAAGTTGTATTTTAACAGACCCACTCCTCATGACTTTATCAAAGTTTTATCTGATGACTTTATTAAGATAATCCGCACGCATGACAAGTTTATTTCTCCTGTTAGAGTTTATGTTGTTGTTTTCTTTAGGCAGTCCTTTACCTCTAGAATGCTACGGCTTATAACAATCTTTCTGTCATATAAAACTGACAAATCTGATTTAAAGAATCCTTAGATACACAGATGCTATTGTGAAACGGAGGTTTTATTTATGTTGAAGCTTAACTCTAGAAATCACATAGTGCAGCAAATAGTGGGCTCGTTTGTCTGCAGCGCTGGGTAATGATCTGGTTCAAGAGAGGCTGAGTGCCTGAAACCCACTCCAAAATTGTCAGGAAGACAGCAGTAATTGCCAGCATTTCTGTTAAAAATACCAGAACACAAGCTATTTCTGAGCTAGGACAAAACTCAAACAACCAAACTAAAAACACAGAATTGTTCACCAGGAAGATTTAGATTCCCCATTGAAATGATTGGATTTTTAAAGGATGAGAAGTTGTGGATTATCTAAATAGCAATATAAACATATCAGTGCACAGCAGGAAGGTTCCTGTATGAGCTGCTAAGACAAGAAACAAACACTGCCTCCTAATTATTATTCCATTTGTATTTCTTTCAGCACATGGAAGGCGCCGGAGGAGCACAGATTGTGGCGAGTCTCTGTGTGTACATGTGTGTGGGAGGGGCGCGGAAAGGAAAAGATGTGGAACATATTTCTCAGGTTTGTTCCTTAAGTCATTCTTTGGGAGAAAAATAATAACAGAGTTGAGAAGTTTCGTCTCCCTTCAGTAGCTCACTGGGTTTATTTTGTTGTGGGCTCCAGAAGGATGAATGAGGCAAGAGCAAAGCTTTGTCACACTCTATTTCCTCACTGAGAGACTGTCACAAGTTTAACCAAGAAGTGGCTTAATATCATCCACCTCTTCAAAGCTGAATTTGGAGTTAAGAGGTTCCCAAAGTTCAGCAACTCCATCTGTAAAGAGGTGACTCAGGAAGGCCACACCCACCTACCTTTAATCAATACATGAGATGAATCACTTGGGACTGAGGGACTGACTTTACTTTCAGGTTGCTGACAATATCCAAAAAAAACAAAAAAAAAGAATAAAATTTCTTTGATACGTGCACACACCACGACAGAAAATGTTAATTAAATACACCATATTCTTCAGGTCCTGTTTTCACCCACTTTCTTTTTCTGTGGGATTTTCTTTTTATTTGCACATAAGTGTACATAAGACATTAAAATTATTTCTTATAACCCAGAACCAATCAGATTCTGAATCAATTACCTAAAATTTGTAGAAAACAGAGACATGCCTGCAAAAAGACCAAATTAATCCTGTTTCTTTCAGTGATATTCCACCTAGCCCTGCACTCAGATTTTTGCTTGCCACTGTAAGTAGCAATACTGCATTATTTCCCACATTTGAAATTGTTTAAGGTTTCAAATATATGTATACTTTAAATTAAACCAGGGACTTCAACTGGGTACTTTGTTAACTTCAAAGGATCGACACTGATTTATAAAACTTGATAATAAAACCAAATTTAAAAGAGGGAGTCTATTCCTTTCATACAGGTACAATGCATACTGATAGAATCAGTTAGCCCTCGTTTTGCTTATCTGAGGTCAGGCTGTAATTCGACATTCAAATGCGACCTCTCTGCTATTTTTCATGCCACGAAGCTGTGCAGTTATTCAGCAGCCTCACAAATAGTTACTCTGTAATTACCTCTGATGCTCTGTGAATTGTAAGATCCATTTGCAAAACCGGGAAAGGTTTGTAATTTTCTGCAGAAGTATCTTATTTTGCTTGGTGTATTTGCATGATATTGTCTTGTCTGAGTGCACAGACAGATCAAAAGGGCTTGGAGAGACTAGATCAGAAAAGCAAAACATCCCCTCAAATGTAGTTCACAAGTGTGAAAAGGGCCTCTTCTACCACAACCCTGGTTATAAGAAAAAATCAAAAGACCCTGTTCTACTTAGATTTAGCTGTGCATGAGAAGAGAAGTTACCCTCTGCTGCAAGGAAAATGAGAATGTGGGCCACAGACCTCTATGTTTGTCCTGGAGGGAGCAGAGGATGCTGAAAGTAATTCATATCCACCTTGGGCCTGAAGGACAATGGGAAGCAAAGACAGCCCCTACCCCTCGTGCCACCCTTCCAAAAACACAACAACCCAGAAACTCAAGGCTTTCTGGTTATTCCAAATCACTCTGAATGGTGGTTTGCTCTAATCACAATGTGTATGTTTTGAAAACTCCACCTTGGTGTCACCACTTCCTATTCACTGGCATGGGATCCAGAAAGCAAATGCTAGAAGAGATGGGAGATGCTCCATGTGCTGGGTAACACGAGTGCTCATTACACAGAACACACGTACTGCATACAAGCGTGATTTGGAGGCTGGGGGTGTGTTTACCTGGACGTCACTGCGAAGCCTGGGACACTGTGTCCCACGGCATTCTCCTGGAGAAGCTGCAGCCCACGGCTTGGACAGGTGCATCTTCTCTGGATGACAAAGTGCCTGATGCCCCAGCCCAGAAATGGGCAATGGTGCCACATCCAGCTGGGGCCGGGCACCAAGGGTGTCCCCCAGGCTCAGTGTTGGGCCCAGTGCTGTTCAATACCTTTAGGGATGATCAGGATGAGGGGACTGGGGGCACCCTCAGGCAGTTTGCAGATAACACCAAATGGGTGGGAGCGTGGATCTGCTGGAGGGCAGGAAAGCTCTGCAGAGGGATCTGGACAGGCTGGATCCATGGGCTGAGGCCAGTGGTGTGAGGGACAACAGGGACACGTGCTGGGTCCTGCCCGCAGCTCATAACAACTCCATGAATGCCCCAGGCTGGGGCAGAGGGGCTGGGAAGCTGCTGGTGGGAAAGGCCTGGGGGGGCTGGGACAGGGGCTGGACACGGGCCCAGGGGTGCCCAGGTGGGCAAGAGGCCAATGGCACTGGGGCTGTGCCAGCCCTGGGGTGGCAGCAGGACCAGGGCAGGGCCCGTCCCCTGTGCTGGCCCTGCTGAGGGACCTCAGGGGCAGTGTCCAGTTCTGGGCCCTCATGGCCAGAGAGACCTGGAGGGGCTGGAGCGTGTCCAGGGCAGGGAACGGAGCTGGGAAGGGGCTGGAGCCCCAGGAGGGGCTGAGGGAGCTGGGAAAGGGGCTCAGCCTGGAGAAAAGGAGGCTCAGGGGGGCCCTTGTGGCTCTGCACAACTCCCTGACAGGAGGGGGCAGCCGGGGGGGTCGGGCTCTGCTCCCAGGGAACAGGGACAGGAGGAGAGGGAACGGCCTCAGGCTGGGCCAGGGGAGGCTCAGGCTGGACAGCAGCAGGAATTTCTGCATGGAAAGGGTGCTCAGGCCTTGGCAGGGGCTGCCCAGGGAGGTTTGGAGTGCCCATCCCTGGAGGTGTCCCAGGAAGGGCTGGAGGTGGCACTCAGAGCTCTGGGCTGGGGACAAGGTGGGGATGGGGCACAGCTTGGGCTCGATGGGCTGGGAGGGCTTTTCCAGCATCAGTGATCCTGGAATTCTGTGAATGCATAGGATAGACACTAGGAGAGAAAAATGGGGATATGAATGCAGGGGGAGCAAACGGATGGAATGAGGCTTGAAAAGGGTTGGAATGGGCATCCTAATCAGATATTGTAGCATCTTTGCTATATTTGAGTAAGAACTATAGGTCCTTGCCTCTTGACAGAAGCTCTGGATGCAAACAGCATGTCCCTAGGCTGCTCTGCATATCTAATTTTGACCACAGTGAGCTTTATGTTCACAGTAACATATAATCAAGATATATGTGACATATTAATATGAGTAAACAAATACATAATTCAAAATAAAGTATTAGTAGAGCTGCTTGAGCTGCTTGAGGTTGTATTGGAAGCTGCTAAAGTCACATCAGGTTTATGACAATGAAGCAATTCCAGTTTATTCACCGATCCTAAGTCAATCCTTAAGGGAAAATGATAAAAAAACCCAATACTGCCAACATCCTTCCACTCACACATCTATCCAGAGACCAAAGTGAAACAACTTCTGGCAGAAAACAACCTGTATTTGTGATAAAGCACTGTGTAATTGAGCCTTATTTGTCTCTAACGAGGACACCAGTCAGGAGGAAGTTTGCAGTTATGTCACACTCAGTAAATTAACTGTGCTATGTATTGAAGTGGGGAATCATTACGACTGCAAAAATTAAATATACAGCTAAAGTTTTAGCACTTACTAACTACAAGAAATGGCAGCCTAGAAAGGTTTGAAGTTTTACAGTTAAGTTTTTTTGCAAAAAAGTCAATGCACATCAAACAAACAAACAAACACAAAACAAATGAGCAAATGATACCTCACTTCAAGACTAAGCAATAGAAGAACAACATTTGTTATCTCTGGAAGCATCTGCAAGTAGGAAGCCTTGCTCTACAGACCCAGCATTCCAGCAAAAGTCAGAGCCTACTAAAAGATTTTGAACAAAGGTTTTCCATTTCCTTGTGGCAAGCACCAGCAGGAAGGAAAAAAAGTTAGGAAAACAGAGAACCCCAGAATCATTTTTGTGATACTTTCATTATACACTCTAGAATAATAACAGTGTGATGAAATGCCACTGGATCCGTACTTTTGTGGATCACAGCACCATAAGCCTAATTACGATTCCACATTTTCTGAGGCAGTGTAATGACTTAAATTGTTGTGAGGAAGTAACAGCTTTTAACTTTTAAATATAACAACAAGAAAAAAAAATCCAGAAAATAATATGGTGTCCTTGAATGACAGAAAAGAATTTGACTTAAAAATAAGGCAGTGAACAGGCAGGAAAAGAAATAGATTGAAGGAAAACTTATAAGACACAACAAATGTACCAGGACATGATTTGCTGCTGTGTTTCTCAATTCCAGCTGAAACAAGGGAGTTGTGCTGCCATAAAACAGTCAGGAATCTGGCCCACACTTTAGAGCAATTATATTATTAATATGCTAATACCTCATGCATATTAAAATCTTATAAAAATATTGACTTAGATATGCAAGGTCTTATTGTCAATTATAATTAGCTATGAAATTTTCTAATGACTAGCAGCAATAATAATAACAATAAGCAGACTGATTGAGGACAAGTTGTCTGGAATATTTGGGGGTTTTTATTTGAAATGATTTCATGATTGAAGTAAAATAATTTATAGCTCAAATGAAATCCCTCCTTTATTCATAGAAAAAACATCAAAATGCTTTAATAAAAATTGTTATTAAAGCAGAATTTATTATAGAAGCATTTAAATGTCATTACTTTTAGAGCTCATATTCCTTTCTGAGACTGATTTTCTTAACAGTGCAATTTAATTACTCTTCTGTTTCCTTCACAGATAAAATATTGCTCAATATCCTGGATATGAATCAGGTTCTAGGCATCAAACCTTCTTACTTGCATACCTTCAGCAATAAGCAAAAAAGACCTCCCTAGAACATCAGAATGCACCTTTAAAAATATCATCTCCTTTGTTTTTCAGCCAGAATATAGTTCTGTTCTTTGCTGTCCTGCACCTTTTCCAGAAGCTCAGTGCTTGCTGGGTCTTTATTCTAGACAGAAGTGTGCTTGAAGAAGATTGTCTAAGATTATACTGAGTTATAAACCTCTACTCTGACCTGCTCTCATGCAGAAAAACCAGTGGAGATTTCAGATAGCCCCAATCTGCTCAGGACCGATGAACTCAGCTTCTCAAATTCCACACAGCATTTCTAAGATCAATCTTATTTTCTTTACAACTTCTAATTCAAATGTTCAAAGTGCAGATGGCCAGTTGGTAGCTGGTCAGGGTAAAGATGCACTTTGCTAATATAATATATATCTATAGATCATCTATATATCTATATGGTCAGCTTAACCAGCCTCCAGATTTCTTCAAAGTAACTAAAAAATATTCTGTGCATTAATTAGTCATGGACACTTCTGCTTGTACTCCTTACTTGAATCCTTCTCTGTTTTGTGCCCCAGAAAACCTTATTTCCTTCTGAAACACCACCTAATGCTCCAACCTTTTGTGTTTTAAACTTTGAACAATGTTCCAACTCCAGTACGTCTTTGTGAAATTAATATTTGCCACTCTAGAACTCGGGTGTCTAGCCTGGATTTATAATGTCCAGAAAAAAGAAATATGATTTAGACTGTTCCTGTAAATCTCTCTCCTTTTCCTTGCCATAATGATGTTTACTACCTTCGTTGACCTTTTATTTGGTTCTTTTCACTGAATTACTCAGATGCTTTATTCACAGCTGCCTTCCATGCAGCATCCCTTTGGAATCAGAGGTCTCCAACTTCTACTCAGCATCCCATACCTGAATTTCAGGGCTTGCTCCTGAACTACTCCATTTCATACAGAGATTGTTTCCTAAGTACGCTCCTTTCCCATTCGTCTTTCCTCATAATATGGCCACTCCTATGCTATTACCCGTGTGGATCACCTCTCCTGCTGTTCTTGAGCTGTGCAAAACACTAATGGGATATTTTGTGCTATGTTTGAATACACTTTCACAGCTGAGAACTGCAAACTGGCTTGACAAGATGCACCAGCCCTGCACTGCCCAATGGCAGCAACCCATCAGGATCTGAGGAGCTCTGTGTAGCCCTGTAGTTATGTGCAAATGGAGAAAAACTACCTTAGTAAATTCTGTGTTTCAGTGTAAAAATGATGGATTATATAGCTTGAGTTCCACTAAACCAGAGCAAAAAGGGTCAAGCAGAAAAGGTTAATATTCCTGAGCTTCTCTTGTTTAAACCTCCATAAAGGCTTATTTCCTTCTCTTTCTCAAACTTACTGAAATTTACTCAGCCCTAAGTTAGAGATAATTATATGATGTACCAAAGTAACTCCCTAAAATGTTAGAATTATTGCTAATAATGCCTATAGTTATTTTTACCATAAAAGGCTAAATAAAATTAAATAAATGAAAGCATAATGAAAGCAAAGGTATACATGGCATTAAAAAATACATTGTAGCTGAAGGCTTGTTCTGAAGAAATACGTCTCTCTTCCTTTTTAATTAGTGTCCTTGCATTTTTTAAAGGAATACACAATATAGGTAACTTTAGCAGTGCATGTGCTGGGTGATGATTCAATTACTGTATTTATATTCTCCATAAACCATATAGAGCTTTTCTGGCTTTATGCCCTTTCCCATTAGGTGACAAAATTGCCTCATACTTCTTCATTTCCAAAGAATGCCGTTGGTGTGGGTAATTACCTGTGTCAGACAGAGCCCACAGCTTTGTCCTTGAGACTCCTCTGCTCTGGGTCTGCAAAATATTTATTGTGGTCAAATCGCCACTTACACTTCAAGATCTTGTCTAGATTTTCACCTCTTGCTTTGAATAATTTTTCATGAGAATTTCTACTGCTTGTGGCAGTTCTGGTGCTTTGCTCAGTCCTTGGGCAGGGGGCTGAGGCTGCCACGGGAGCACTGCTTGCTTGGCACGTGGGGCTGAGTGCCAAGAACCCTTTGATCAAGCAGTCAATCACAATGAGAATAATATCTCTGTGACTGCAGTGCCTGCAGAATAAGGACAACAGAAATTCCATTAAAACCCTCCATTCAGAGATTTAAAACTTGGCTAAAAGCACAGCTCTGGGCTACGAGGAATATCCTCTCCCAGGCACTGGCTTTGGAATTCCCCAGCGGGCTGCTCTGCTGTACGTCTGTGAGTGTGATGTGCAGGGTGGGAGGATCACACAACCCCAGAATGATTTGGGTTGGAAAGACCTTAAAAATAACTTTGTTCCACCCCTGCCATGGGCAGGGACACCTTCCACTGTCCCAGGCTGCTCCAAGCCCCAATGTCCAGCCTGGCCTTGGGCACTGCCAGGGATCCAGGGGCAGCCCCAGCTGCTCTGGGCACCCTGTGCCAGGGCCAGCCCACCCTCCCAGGGAACAAATTCTCCTAATGTCCAGCCTAAGAGGGAGAAGAATCCAGTGCTGCAAATACCAAAACACAGCTCAGAGGAAAATATAAACCTTGAGTAGTCCACTCAGTCCTTCATCAGATGAAAGAAAGCTTGGGGACTTTAAAGGGATCATCACTTAACTGTCTTTAAAGATAATGAGCCAGGCTTTCTGTTATTTATTGATGTGTTTGTCACAAATCTGAGCCTGCCAAGTGGAATATATTTAGAAGTCTTTACTTGTTGAAATCTATGGTATCATTCAAGGAAGCTCTACTCTGTAATACGCATATTCTGGGGAAAAAAATTACCTCACTTTTTAAAAAGAGAATTTCAGATAAGCATTGCTAATAATGAAGGCATTGCAGTATATTTTGTTTCCAAAGAGTTCACTAGAATCCTGTATCTCAAGCAGATCTCATCTTCAGTTTAGGAGGGATGTGTATGCAAATATCAGGATATTCATATTTAAATCAGAGGAATGTTATGCAGTCAAATTATGTTGCTAATAAATTTCTTTCTAGGCTAAGTTAAACCAGCTTCTCTGAGATAAGTCTTTGCTTTGGTTTCAAACTACACCAGTTCTCCATTTATTACTGCTGTTGTTATATCAATTAACTAGCAATGGTGGAAGTACAGGGCATTTCCTTAACATTAATGGCTCACACAGTGAGTGTGCAAGGAAAGTACCTGCAAGGTGGCTGTTCCAGCCATTAGAAAATGGAAATGGAAATCCATGGAGCTGGAGGCAAAAAGAGGACAGAGTTTAATTATTACATGCCTTATCCATGTCTGGCAATCTGACCGCGTGAATGATCAGTGATTCTGAGCTCCATTCAGAATCCAGAGCAAAAATGGTCTAATAAATAAGTCATGGCTATTTGATTTTCTTTTCCTCTGACCAGCATTGACAACACGTAACGTGGTAAGTGCTGCAAAACCTGTGCAAGAAACTGGGAGAATACTGAGGAGGTTAAACCCAGCCTGAACCCTGCTCTGCTTCACTGCCCAGCAAAATTGCCAACCAGTTAATGCCAGCAACACAGGCGTGTCAATGGGAGCAGGAGTTACAGCTGTAATTGTAATCTACGCAAGGAAAAAATGTATTTGTGGGCTCAGGAGAATGGGATCGCATCTGACTATTAGGATCCTGACTTCACTAGATTTTACTGAATGGTAGAAAATTCATTTCAAGCAAGTAGCAAAGAACCAAAGATGTGATGAGCCTTTGTACACACAAAAAAGATGCACCAAAAGAGACGTCTGTAATTTAATCATTCATTCTTACTGCACTGCAATTCAGGCTGTCAAAAAATCCTTGCACATGCCCCCAGATTCCTTTCCTGCTCAGGATATAGCTCCAGAGAGCTCAAACACATGAGCAGCATTATCAACCCTGACTTACAAAGCAAGACTGTATCCACCCCTCTTCTCTCAAGCATTTAAATTTAAAATAAACCTCCCAACCTTGGCTATAACTTCAAGCTCATGTAAGTCTCAGCTACACCACAAACTAATGAGAAATCTCATTAGTTCAGTGTTTTAAGGCCAGAGTCAGCGACAATGTTCACCCTTTATATCCACAGAGCACAAAGGTTCATTCTCAGGGAATTGTTTTGCCAGTGGACCTGCTTCCTCCAGCCTGTCATCACCTGGATATTCCTGCTCCTTTCCATTCAGCGGGGTAAACTTGGATGAATGGCAATGTAGAAAGAAAATTTTATAGCTTTGAGTCTTGCCCTTGCCATGACTGTATTTCTTCTGCACACCCTAAGCCTGCATTTCAGAGGGATCTTTCAAAGATGTCAAAGTTCTTTCTAACATTATCTTCTCTTAAAAATCCGTGTGGCAGAATTCATCAGCACAGACGAGACCAGCGAGGAAAAAAGTTGAACAACAAAGCGGGAAAAATTAATTTGATCATGTAAGAAAGAGCTGTAAGAGATCACACAATAGGAAAAATGTGCAAAAGATACGGAATATTTGGGAGTAGACAGATTTAAGGGCAACAGTTGAGAGGACCAAAGCTGCAGAAGGAGTTTAAAGGAAAATTTATAACTGAATCTGAAATACTGAAACCAGCACCTAAATATCACCTGTATCACCTAACCATCACCTGTACTGTGTTAATCTCATTCAGTTCATTCTTTTCCACAGATGGCTCTTTGTGTGGTTTCATCTTTAGTAACCACAGAAAGATGGAAGAATTCGCCCTTGTGGGCATACAACTCTTAGGGGAACTTCCCAGTGTGACTATTCATGGCACTGTTGGTCACACTCCCACCACCCCACACTCACTGCTGGGACCTAGCAGCGGCTCCAGGTCCTCTCTTGACTCCCCACACCCCACTCACAGCCAGACCAGGTTTCCTCACTAGTTCCAGCCCAGGTTTCCCTCAGCAGAGTCTCAGGTGTCTTGTTCCATAGAGCCATTTATTCCCAGCACAGTAACACAGACACAGCCCAAGCTGTGCCTCTGAGAGGGCCCCCCAAAAAGGCTTTTAGCCCTGGGCTTTTATCCCTTCACAGCCTGAGCTCTTCTCCCTGAGCCCTGGGCTCCTGCACTGGCTCTGGGTGTCCCTCACCCAGCTGTGCCACAGGTCCTCGGATCCCTTGTCACGCAAAGGGTCACAGGTCACATCCTCCAGTCTCTCTGGGCTCCCACCCAGAGCTCAACCTGCAGCTTGCCAGCCAAGCTACCTGCAGCAGGTGTGTCCCTCAATACAAGCAGAATGCAACGTGGTTACTGGGATTTAAAGCTCTGTGCGTTGTCCACTCATTTCAGGAACCAGAACATGAAGGCAATACAAAAATCTGGGCAAATGACTGAGGGAGAGCCACTCAAGGCAGCTGTTCTTTAGTCTGGCTGGCCAGTTTAACTCCCTGAAAACAAAGGCTGCAGAAAACTAGAAACTCCTTCAGAAGGGCTGGAAAAAGTCTGTTAGCAATGGGAAACTAAAGGAGGGAAACAGCACCATCCAAAATGTCTCGCTTTGCACAGGTCTCTGAATACAATGGTAATGCTACTTGTCACCAATATCATGAAGTTCTTCTGAACAAGCACTGGCCAGACACTTGCCTATGAATAACAACAGAAAATGTCTGTCTTCTAAATGAAAACCCAACCAAATGAAAACCCACCAAAAATCCCACAGAAAACCCCCAAACTGGTCTTTTGCCTGTCAAGTACACATAGAAGAATCACGTTCCCCACTGGCTCCCATTTTCCTGTTTCTCCTTGTTTTGCTAGATGTGAAAGGGTTGAGTTTACATTTTGGAGCACTCAGATTAAAAATGTTTAAAATTACCCACAGACATTTAAATCTGATCACTTTCTAAAAGACCAGTGAGTCTGAGTCTGAGGATCTGCATCCCTGGTTCAAGTGAAAATGCAGAAGCAGCAATGCTCCATTCTTGTCTTGGGTGATTCCTACCTAAGACAGTGGCTGAGGGATGATACAAAAGAATAACTCTGTCATGATGACAGCAGGAAACAGCCAAAAATTACCTCAGCTTAGACCACAAATTTAGCTGCAGGTATCTTACCAGCACAAAACTCTGAAATAGTGAATTATGGTTTGGTAAAAGTTGGTGTTTATCTATGAAAGCATTGCCAAATCAGGGCATATTTAGGATCTACCATGATGTGAACCAAGAAATACAAATCCAGTATGATGGCTTATGAGGAGTGAGCGAATTTAACAGCAATTAAACAGTCTGGTCATCGCCCTGCAGAGAGAGGGGAGAACCTTGCACAGGCCCTGGGGAGCAGCCAGCCCAGGAAGAGGAAATGTTCCTGCATGAACAATTCCGACATATTTACTTTCCTGGGAGAGATCAGCAGTCCATTAATAAGACTGTCAGTGAAAGCGTTGTAATGACACACTTTGTATTTGCATTTGCTGCTTGTGTCTGCCTCCAACAGATTTCTGTTATTTTACAACAGAGATTTTGCCTATTGCTGTCTTGGAAAAAAAAATCTAAAAATGCCCATTTTCCCCTGTTTGACAGTTCTATAAGCAAATTTAATTTCTGCTTGAAGAGCTTAAAAATAATTTCACTTAAATAAGCAAAGACAGTAGTCTATGAAATTAAGCCCTTGTTTTATGTAAATATCAAATAATTATATTAGGAATGCAAAAATAAGCCATCAGCAGGAACACAAATGCTTAGAACAAGATTGGCATTATTATTTTCATAGCCAGCCTGATAAGAGGCAATTTTACAATAGCAGTAGATGCTGAGGCTCCCATGAAGTCTAATGACAAGGCTGATTTCTTACGAAATCCTTGAGTATGATTATGTTTTAAAAAACTGAAAATGCAACAGGCAGACTTCAGGCTTGTGTGGCTCAGTAAAGTGCTCTTCTGGCAACTTTGCTCCAACACACACGTGTAAGGGAGATATAAAAATGAACTGGAGGAGTGTCTTGCGAAATTATTCCTTTTATCTTGCTCCTTTTTGACTTTTTGGAGGAAACAAAATGTAAAATGCCTTCAATTTACATCTTACTACTCCAACGTCTGAACATTTTGGACCGTAAACTAATAATTCTGCTTTCCATGTTGTTGGTAAATCTCATGATCTGAGAAAATTGGTATGGAAATTTTAAGTATTTTTCCTTTAAAAACATTAAAATTATTAACTGGTTAGATATTAACCTGGGAAAATATACCCAACGAAACCAGATCTTCCTTTCTCTCCTCATGTGTTTGCCTGTGGAAGTTCCCTTGACTTTCCTACAAGCAGAAAGTATTTCTGCTAATTTATTAAAGTATGGTTTGGCTGCAAGAAGGAACAGTAACAGGGCACTGTTGGCACTACTGGCAATGAAATCTCCAAATTACTGAGGTGAGTCAGAGGAGCACAGGGTACAAGGAGTGGAAGCTGGGAGCTTGGTTTACACCCAGACCCACCTTTCTCAGACAGATTCCTAACACGTTTGTTTTTGAAACCAAGTACCACAGGAAAAATATTAGACAACAAAACTGGGCCAAATAAGCATATTTTATCTCCTGATTTATTATGTTCATAGCTACAGTACTATGAAACTGAGCTTCAAATGCTCTGTACCGTAATGCTGTAACCTTCAAAAAAGAGGTTTGGGGGACAAGCAAACATGGCATCACCCGGTTCTCTCCATGCAGGAGCGAGCAGCACTGGCCACCAGGCTCTGAGCACAGATATTCCTGCAGTGCTGGCTCCAGTGTGTGCACAAAGGGGGTTCTGCCTGGCCACTGAGTGCAGGACAGAGGCCTCAGCAGAAAGAGTTCCAGGGTTTGTGTTCCAGTTCAGGACACGACACAGGGTGGCAGCCCCACATTCCCCACCCGCTCCTTTGCTTGTGTCAAATGCATTGGCTAAAATACAGTGCTAATATGAATAATAAATTATACTGTTGTGTGTGATCCTGTCAGCAGCTCCAAATTAATTAAGAATTCTCCTTGATTAAAATCCATGACCCGTATTGCCAGGCAGGGCAGCTCTCCTGACTCGGGTGTGCAGAGCAGCCACCAGGGCTCTGTGGACCTGAACAATGCAGGCTCTTGTCGAGAGCTGGGCGTGAGTAAACTCATCCATACGTATCCAACAGCACTACTTTCATGCAACATTACCCCTGTGCTTAATCATTTATGGCTCTGAAACATAATAGCACTCAGAATTAAGAACATCTGGGTTGAGCCTTCAATTTACTTCTACAATAGCAAAGCTTTAATGTTTTCTGTCTTAATATAGCTAATTGTAAGGCTTTGGTTTGGGCTTTTTAAACCGTTTTTTTAATGTTTACCCTGCATACCCACTACACATGTACTCATCTATCTCTTCAAAATCTCTTTTACCATATTTACTGGAAAAAAATACACAGTTGTAAAAACAAACCGTAATGGAGCTTGCATAGAAATTAAGCTACTAAGCTTTCTTTCAAAAAATCTCTAATTTAAACACCCAATGCATTTTATTTTAATGAATTATGGACAGTTTCCACTGCACAGCCTGTTAAAATTAATTATAAACCCAACAGAACAGTCAGAGCACACAAACACTTACTGGTTTCGGTGGCTACGATGGTGATGTTGTGCCATGTGCTGGTTTCTCTGTCCAGGGGTGTTCCCAGAGTTATTTTTCCATCCTCTGCGTTGATGTTGAACTGTCTCTCAAGGTCAGTGTGGCGATCAATGGAAAACCTGCAAAACAGACATCCCTGTAATCTACTTAATGAAGTTGGTGTAATCCATACAGTCACAGAGACAATTGAGGGAGCCCTCTGAGAGCTGCAGTTTTACAGCCAAATGGATTGAGAAGCTCAATAGCATAATAATTTAGAAGACAAAATGACAAACTGAGGCTAAAAAAACTTAATAATTATTGCCCAAGGAGTAATTAGCTGTATACCCAGTGTGAAGGTCATAAAGTGCCCTCAGGTTCACTGGGTAACATCTCTGCAAAACGGTGCTGATCAAGAGTTAATTACACAATCCATCACATTTATTGGACAGTTTCTATGGTATTCCACAGTAACTTATGATAATTTCAACAGTAACGTATTAAGCTTGCAAAAACGGTGGGGTTTGTGGTTATTTTAAAAAAGGGCTGAATGATATTATTTAACCAATAAATTCCAGATTAACGAAGCATGAACGATTCACCAAGCACATTATTTGCTTACGGTTCAAGCAGCTCCAAGGGCAGAGCAGAGTGAATCACCACCTTTTCCTATAAAACACTGCCAGCGCTGGAGGCCTGATTCTTTTGTGGGTTGACATCACTGATTTTTAACAAAACAAGTTCCACCTGACAGGTAGTCAGAGTTTGCAAATGTGAGTGTCCAGGTGAATTCTGCAGTCCAACCAGAGGCAGCCTGACAAGGAGACAGAGCTGCAGTGGATTGCTCCGATGGTGCATTAAGCAGGATGATGGTTTAAAGCTCAGGTGCAGATCTCCAGGAAAGCTTTTATGTTTGTCCATTTGCACAGAGTTATTTTATTAATGAATTATTCGCAAAAAGAAACGAAATCACAAAATTGAGCCTTCAGTTTCTGACAGGAAAGGTAGGGAAAGAGGGAGTTGAGTGATAAACTATTGATATGGTTCAACAGAAATTGATTTCAAGGGGTTTTACTGAATCCTAATTGTGGATTTATATAAAAGCCTTTTAAGCCTTTGTGTCTGTGTATTACAGAACCTAGCAGCACGCACTGGCAGTTTTTACATCTGTTCTGCATTATAGCAAGGCACAATAGGGTGAGTTAGGATACGGTATCAGACTCAATTACATTATGGAGTGGCCAGAAAAGTGACTCCAGACTGTCATTTTCTCATCACTTCTCTACCTTTTGCAAGCACGCTGTTAAAATTCCAAATAAAAGTAAAAGAACATATTTTGCTAGAGTGAGAATGGCACAGTTATCTGAAAATCAGCTATTTCATTCTGGTTTGTGCTTTATCAGAAGCAATTTCCAAAAAAGATTCTGATTTGGAGCTCCCTTTATATACTACAATAAATATATTCCAATGAACTCAAACTCATTCCAGCCCAACACAATCAATTTCAATAGACACAGCATTAGGATCTGATTTCAAAGCTTGGGATTATTGTATTCATCTTTATTTTATTTTATTATTTCAGTATCAGGTATGTTTGTATTTAGAATGAAAGTTACATTGCAATTAGACTGCTTGTGCAGTGCATTCTGTAAGATACAGATCACTTTCAAAAAGAGTTCTAAATGATGAAAACTTAGCAAAATCTCAAAGTTTAAGTGTTTAAAGTCTTCCTTGACAGAGATCAAGGCTAACCTGATCACACTGCTAAGGTATTTAGCAACTAATGGACTTAAGAGGCAAAACCCCCATTTAACTAGGAAATGGGATTTTTTAGATATTGACTGGTTTTGTTTTCAAACTCTGAGAAGAACTCCTTTTACTCACTTAGAAATCACTAGTTTGATAAGAAGAGTACCAGAAATATATGAAGGCAAATTCCAAATATCTGCACCTAGAAAGCTGGGCACATGCATCTATATTTGGACATTTAAGTAAACTGATTTTCTCACGAGCTGCACACACTCAGTTCTCAATGGTTTAATGGGAATTGCACTAAACTCAGCATTTCTGAAAATCAGGTCACTTGTGTGGAAGAATAAAGCTGTAAGTACTTAACTTCAGGCAATCACTTTTGAAAATGGATCTTAACCATATTTTGATGTCTCCCTAGTTCCAAGTATTAGAAGTCAAATTCTGGCACTAGTGAAGTTAGTAAAAAATACCTTACAGTCTTTCACAGGTTTAAGATTTCAATCAAGAAAATACAAGAAAAGACAATCAATCAGCTCTTTTTAAGAAGTCATACTTAAAACTGTCTTTTCATTCTTGATTTTTATGTAATGATGCTGAAATACCTCTACTGATATCAAACATGTATGGAATTTTTACAGTCCACAAACAAAATAAAACGTGAAATGCTCGTACACTATTCAGTGTTTAGTTGACCTGGGCTTGACATAAATTCCACTGAGGGAAGACATAGTTTTTCTCTAAGGATCAATCCTTCCTTAAACTTCCACTCACGGCCTTCCTGCCATGCAGGTTTTGAAGTTATAAAAGAGGGAGTGACACATTTGAGAGTTTATTATATCACATTTCATCTCATCCCAGCAGTATTTACTCACAACACAAACCCAGCAATTCAAGAGGAAACATTTTTAACATAAGCTGCATGTCTTTGCAAGACAACAAAGAGGTAAAACCCTCTTCTGATTTTAATTTGATAAATATTTGTTACAAAACCAAAAAATAAAATCTGTAGTGTCATAAACCTGGGAAAACTAATGGTAAATTTGCAGTTTCCTTTTCATGGTAATGGTGTTGTAACTCTTTTTAATGGGAATGCATCGTCAGATCCATAAAACATACATAAAACATATATTTCTCTAAAAATGAGAAAAGAATATCTTGGGAAATAAAATCCTTTGAAATTGCCATAAAGCCAGCACAGGTATTGGGAAGTTTGGGTTAGTTTATGAGTCTGCTATGGCAATTATAGGAACAACCCCACAGTGGTTTAACAGAAACCTGGAAATGATTCTCAGTCCTGCTCTTGCACTGCTGCTCTTAGGACTTCATTTGATCTACTCCTTATTTGCACCAATGTAAATAGGAGCAGAAATCCTTTTTTTGTTGCTCCTGCTGAGATTTGACTCCCAGCACTGACAGCCCAGGAGTGGTAAATCTCCATTTTTATTAATGCCAGGCGGATTGGACAGGGTACTTAGTGACAGATAAACAACTGCGCTGTTGGGGAGGCACGAAATATTGGATCTGGGTTTTTAAGGCCTGCTGTGAATTAAGAAAATGATCAACTGCTGCCAAAGATGAAATCTCTGCCGATATGAGTGGGGAAAACCTGCTCCAGTGCATCTTATCTCTCCACAGAGAAAGCCACTGAAGGGCAGTGATTTATAGGAGGGCAGTTGCAGTATAGGAAGAAAGATTATTACTCATGCTTTTTTGCTCTGTGCCTGAATCATGCTTTATCCAAGGTGATTCACTGCAGATAAACAGACCACGGTTATAAAGCAACACCAGGAGCAGGGAGTGAGCACTGCTGGAACCAGCAGCTGTGTGCAAACACAGGATGATCTCCCCAGCTCCCACCCTTCCCACAGCACCCACTGCGAAGCCTTACAGCTGAGCTAAACTCGCTGGGCCCTTTCCCAAGGAGAGGCATGCATCCAGACGTGGCCCTGACACATGATCCTGGAATTACTGGGCAGAATCCAACAAACCACAGGCCATTTTTACAATCATTACCCAGCTTTGTAAATCCATTTCACCGTCAGGCTTAAAAACGAGGAGGCCCTTAAGCACCACGCACTGCCCAATGGCAACTAAGGATCAAAAAGTGCTCGTGCTGCTTATTTTAAAGCTGATGGATTGGAAAAAAATATCTTAGAATCACAGAATATGCTGACCCACAAGGATCATCGAATTCCAACTCCTGGCTCTGCATGGGACAGCCCCAAAAATCCATCGGTACACCTGCTTGTGAACCCATGAGAGGTTTTGTGCCTTTAGATAAAGTGAGAGAAAGATCAGACAATGTTTCTTCTCTTTTAAGCAAGCATAGAAAACAAATTACTGATGTGCTGGTTAGACATGAGGATGAACAATTTTTTTTTTTTTCCCTTAAAAAAAGAGAAAAAAGAAAATCATAGAATGGTCTGGGTTGGAATGGACCCTAAAGATCATCTCATTGCAGCCTCTGCCTTGGGCAGGGACACCTTCTACTAGACCACAGTGGATAAGCTTCTTTCCAGGCTGTATTTTATAATAATTTTACTAAATTCTTTACCATTTTATCCTTTGACTCAGTTATCAGACTCTTCCCATGTTCAGAGATATCCAAGTTTATTTCATTTACCCTGAATGTGTGGAGCCTTTGTGCACCAGCCCAATGCAAAGCAGACGTGGTATTGGGAGCACAGAAGGTGATTCATATTTTGTTTGTGCTGCCTGGGTTTTTATAACAAATGTACACAGTAGCTGTGTCTAAGCAAAATATTGATAGAACAGATATCTATTGAAAAATGTAATTTCCTTGAAATACAATTTGTTGCTGCCTGCTAAAATTCTGTTTTGAAGAAAACAAAACCAAAACTACACATTAAAAAAAGGCCAGGCAACACAGAACATTAAAACTGTCCATCAGTTTTAGAATAGCTTGTTGTGAGTGTGTTTTTTCCAATTTTTAACAAAAGTTTAATATTTTTGAAATGGTATCATGGAACATATTCATAGAACTTGCATCATATACATGATACAATAGCAGAAGAAACACCTGAAATGTACATTCCAATCAATAAAAGCAGTGCTTGAACATATTTCTGTTAGAACCTGCCAGGTTCCTGTTTTATTCCAAACTGGAAAGAAAGGAATTGTATTTCTGCTCCTTACTTGTCTCTGACTAGTATTTTTTTTCTCCTTTAATAGTAGAATTACTAGCTTGAAATCTTTTTTTTTTGTCCTTAAAGTATTTTTATGCAAAAAAAAAAAAATGGGGGAAAAGAAAAAAAAAACATTTGAGATTTCTAGAGCTCTCCCAGATAAAGCCAAATTAATCAGGTAAGCAAACAAGAGTAAAAAAGTTGCATAGAAAATTGAGCTCTGTACATTCCTTAATTAGCTACTAAGCCAATATTGTAGAAAAAAATGAATCTTTTAAAGTACTGTATTTATTACCTAAAAAAAAAATAAATATATATAAGTCATACTAATAAATAACCTTTTTGTTTAAACGTAATGAATTTTGGCCAATTCTGTTTCATGTATGACAAGTGTTTCTGTACAACCTGATGAGCAAAAGCATTCTAATTCAGTTTGCACGCAAAATATTTTTGTTTTTAAAAGTTTGAATGTGTGTCAATTTATAAAATGATGAAAAAGCAGAAATTAGGTATGTCCTTTACTCAGATCCATTTTTTGGGCTTGGACAGAATAAAGAGGCTCAGTTTTAGAACAGAGGTAGGTTTGTAGATGCTCTAAATTATTAGGTGTTGGAGGCAGGATGAGAAAAGAATTTCAGGGCAACAGAAAAGTTGGAAAAACAGCCACGGTAAAAGTGAAGCAGGGGTGAGGCCAGGCTGGGAGGAGGAACAGAGGGGATGGGGGAGAGGCAGAGGAGCCAGGACCAAGCCAAGAGCAGAGCAGAGCAGGGCAGAGGGAAGGAACTGAGGTTCAGCTGAAAGAGAAATTCCTGTGGGGCTGGAATAAAGGGAAGAGAGCCAGCTTGCTGTCACCACGGCTGGGCTCACACACCTGCCAGAGCAACATTTTTGTACCAGCAGCTCAAGGCCTTTTTCGCAGACACCAGCGGGCAGCAGCAGTAAAATCAGGGATGGAGCCGCCACTTCAACCATGACAGACCAAACCCCACCGTTCTATGGCACTTTTGTTTAGAAATCTGTGGTAGCTGATGCTGTGTTTATCTGGTTTTGAAAGTCTGATTTAGAAATGAGAATCACAGAATATCCTGAGTTGGAAGGGACCCACCAGGATCATTGATCCAGCCCCTGTCCCTGCCCAGACCCCCCACCAATCCCACCCTGTCCATCCCTGGCAGCGCTGCCCAAACGCTCCTGGAGCTCTGGCAGCCTCGGGGCCGTGCCCGTTCCCTGGGGAGCCTGGGCAGTGCCCAGCACCCTCTGGAGGAAGCAGAACCTTTCCCTGCTCTCCAGCCTGAGCCTGCCCTGGCCCAGCTCCAGCTGCTCCCTGGGTGTTGGCCCCGGCCCAGAGCAGAGCTCAGAGCTGCCCCTCGGTAGGAAGTTGTATAAAACTCAAACATACTCCCCAACATCTTCACACACAAGCTCTAATGCATCCAAACATGCTGGCAATTCTGAATTTCTAATTTTGAAGATACTATACTATGATATGCAACATGTAGGGCCTGTTCATAAAGGTTTAAAGTCCGGCTCTGCAACAATCCTGATGGAAGTGACAAAGATTAGAAAATGATAGTGATAGAAAATGATGTATTATAACAACTCACATCGTCCTCCTGATGCTGCAGACTACTTGCCTGGCCTAAATTCCCTGAGGCATCAATGCACAGTGATGATTACTATTAAACAGACTCTCTCCACATATACTTTTGCTACGAATTTCATGTTTTGGTATTGGTTTTCCTAATGCTTTTTGCAGGCAGTCCTACACAGGCAGAATGTGCTTTGGAACGCTCTCACCACACCATGCAAACACTGTCAAGGGGGAGGGGAAGATGTGTGCTCATCAAATGAGATAAAACCTACTGATCTGATCAAACTGGAATAAAAGATTTTGTTCAAATTAGATCAAAAAGGGAAAATATTATAAACTGAAGATGCAAAAGTCATACGGGCATAATCATCTCTGACTTTGTATCTTTAAACCAGGAATGGGTTTAGACAAAGGAATACAAAATGTGTTTTGACAACTTTACAAGTGCATGGCACAAACTCAGTATTGTTAGTGCAGACACTACTGGATTATTTAAATTCACTGCAGAGATACACTCTGATGATTCAACCCCATCCAATCTCATTTCTCATAAGAACCACTCACATTTCTTACTTTCATTGCATTCTTCTGTTTCATAGGACTACTCCTGTGGCAAGGAGCATTTTGGGGACTTTGAAAATGATCTGAACTGATAAATCTAACATCATAAACCAAATTCTATCCAGCATGAGAACAGTCACACAATGAGTGGGGAAATACCCTTGGGATCTGCCAGCAGTTTTCCCAAAGAGCACTTTAAAGCAGCCCTACCTTATAGGGCTGGAAGACGCGTCGGGGTCATGGGCTGTCACCTGCCCCAGCACAGAGTTGAGAGCAGCATTTTCATGCACTTCCAGAAGGTAGGTGGGTGAGGAGAAGACTGGTGGCTCATCAGCATCTTCCACCACGATCTTCACGGTTGCGGTGTCCTTGAAGGGTCCCCCGCTGAGGAAGCGAGGGTCGATGTGAATGTTGGCTGCTTCCACCTTCAGAGTGTAGGACTTTTTGGTCTCAAAGTCCAGTGGCTGTTGAGAAGGACAAAGACAAATGCCTTTCACTAATGGCCACAGAGAACAAGTGATGGTAATGCTGATGGATGGAAGTTATCTGCCTTTTTAAGCCCACGGAATGAGTTTTAATGTAATCACTTCCCTCTCCCAGAAACCCAACCTAAAGATTTCCTAGGCACACATTGACAGCTGTTTATTTACCAGCCTCAGAGGAAACAGCACTGTTTCCTTGTTTTTCACAAGAAATTTACTGAAATACTCTCTCTCATGAATTATACCATTACAATTACATATCAGACAAATACTACAAATTTGTTGGGCATGACACGAGTTGCATACCAATAATGCACTTCATCAGTGCTTTACTGGTTGGAGATAAGAAAAAAAAAATTAAACTGGCTCCACAAAGAATAAATATTTTATTACTTACAGAACAATGTGAGAAATGCAAAGAACTAGCAATTATTATTTGTTGGACAGGAGAGGAGAAATGTAAAGCTAATCATATAAGAAAGTACTTCAATATTATTGCACTACAAGCACCTCTGTATTTCAGTTTATGGGAGTAAATGAGGCAGACATCTCTCAGGAATTTCTTCAAACTGTAGCAATTTCTACTTCTGTATCTTCTCTTTTTTTTTCTTTTTTTTTTTTTTCCCCACAGACAGAATCACAAAACAAATTACTTTATTCTATCAATATACCTGCCATGTCACCAATGTTTTTACGATTTTACAGTTCCATATTAACTCATAAAAGATGAAAACTCAGTGGATTTAAGGGACTGAAATACCAAACAAACCCCAAATCTGTGACACTTTTGAGTGTTAGACTTTTTCATTATAGGAGATTCAAGTTTGTGTCTTGAAGCACATCAGTATATTCACTATATAATTCTCTTGTGTCTCACAACGATTCAAATTTCAAAGATGCAAATTGCCAAGCATTGGAAAGATATTAAGATTTGCATCATAATGTCTCAGGGATAAAAAGAAGAGGACATAGACACTCTGAATCTGAAATGCAAATACCAGCAAGAGCACAAACAGGAATCTTCAGGAAGTCTGTCAAAGCCTTCAATATGTATATTTTCAAATTCTGTTGACTTTTTTCAGGTATGAATCAAGCTCTAATGGGATTTGCTCTTTCTCACAAATTCTAGTAAACACAAGAAAACCTTGCTTCTTTAGCAGCTCTTAAATTAGTAAGCTTTTGAAATTATGAATGGGGATTTGGAAATCAGCATATTCACAATTTGCCAATCATGGCTCCTATAGCACTTTTTCAATTGCTTTTCATATGCTTTACAGAAATGAGAGCACCCCAATACATTTAGTCATGCTTAATCAGAATATCATATTGAAAATTTACTCAGCATTGTCTAAAGCCCATGATTTTGTGCTGAAGAAAATCTGTTGGTGAGCAGCACCCTCCATACATCATCTACTGGAGTAGAACCAAAATTATTATTGCTGTCAAAATGAAAATATGAAACAACATTATCGTTGAGACTCAGTTGTGAAATAAAGCCAAGGGAACTGGGGCAAAAGGCTAATTGCCTCAGCTTACAGGAGAGGCCACAGCATACAATAAATAACAGTAAGGAAGAGCTGGGATTGTATCATAATTTTCTCTTTAGAAAAACAAACGTAAATTTATATAAATATACACCAGTTTATTTTAAATCTACGGTGCTGACCTACTCACTGAGAAAGAGAAAATACAAGGTTTTGACAGGCAATCCGCCTGACCTCTTTAATGACAGGTACAGGGGGAATATTAATTACCTGTACTCATTGGATTCACCTTTTCTCACTGGAATATCATGGCTCGGTTTTCATTTACTTTTGGGTTTTTTTAAACAAAAATTCATTTAGAGTGATCTGTGTTAGACAGCTAAAACCCTCTCTGCCACTGCTGTAAATTATATTCATATCCTTTTTCAGAACACAGCATGAGAAGCAGCTTTTTCTCCTTCCCTGGAAAACAATGACAACTAAATCTGCAATTAATGTTTCCCCTGCTTTACCAGAGGAGTTTTGTTCTGTGCTGCCTCTCCCCATATTTTTGTACATAATTGGGTGGTGCTTTTGTTGTGTACATGCAAATTCCTCACCGTGCACACATCAAGACTGTACAAGCATAGAAAAGGTAACGTGGTTTGCTTTGGGGCCCAAATTTGGCACTTCTCACGTGACACTACTGATCTCCTTAATAAAATTCATGGAAATCCCTGTTCATTGAGTGAAGACAGTTGAACATGAGAACAGGTAGAAGACTAAGCTCTCACACATCAGGTAATTTAATTAACACACTGTGATTTATTTTCCTCTGAACAGCTATACAGGAAATCAAATAACTGAGAGAAGTTATTTGATGAATACTCAGCCAAGATTTTATGGAAGTTTAAACCACCACTAAAGAGGAATCTGATCTACTCTTCTCCTTTGGAACCAAGGGAGCAAAACCTGCATGATGTGACCACATGGAAGCCTGGATGAGATTAACACATTTCCAGCATCCAGGGATGTCTCCCCAGTTGTCACCTCAATGAAAATTCGGAGGGACATGGCCAATACACCCCTTTTCATCACTCCACTGGCTCGACACCTCATCCATAGATAAAAGAACCCCTGGAAATCCAGCATCTTACAGAGCAAAGTCTGGCTGGGTAGTTGTACGTACAATAAACATTTATGTTTTTTAACAGAGATATGATTTACCTTTCTCACTCTAATAATGCCGTCCTGAGTTTGGGCATCTGTGGTAATCTCAAATATATCCATTCCATCTCCTTCAATAATATCATAGGATGATTTAGCATTTTCTCCAATATCCAGGTCATTTGCTTTCACCCTTCCTATTGGTTCACCAAGAGCAACATCTTCCATTACTGAGAAGTGATACAGACCTTACAAATAAGAGGAAAAGACTAAGCATTACAGCTGGTCCCAGTGTCCCCTGCGTGCTCTTCAATGTTTACACTTCCCCAACACCAACTCTCGAGATGTGCAACTGACCCAACCCCCATTTTCACAAGTTATTGACAGAAAGCAGCAAAATGTGGTCTTCACACGAGAATATTCACTTTACTGGAGGTCAGTGTCCTTTCCATTCCAGCAGTCTCCTGCTTCTTCCTTGCAGGGACGTTTCGTGTTGGCAAACAAAAATATTGAGCTCCTTTCAACACTGCAGAACTTACCTTTTTTTAGAGATATTTGATTGACAAAGGAGTTACAATTCAACCAAGAAACTTTGGCTTTTACTCCACAGAAAATTGGTCCAATACTTGAAAAACCTATTGTGTAAACACATAACTTCAAATACTTACTACTTTTTAAAATATAATTTGATTTTGTTTGTTTAAGCTCTTCTACCTCTCTTTTGTGGTAAGAAACTAATCAGGAAACATTCAAGGAAACTCCCAAAATTTATGTTTTATTGGAAACAACAACTTTTCATAGCAATCATTGCTGTGTTTACAATTTGTTGTAGAGTTAGACTAAAATCCACTAGAAATTGCTACTCAAATTGTCAGCATTTTATTTTTTGTTACACCTGCTTCAAACCTTTTAAGCTAAAAAGCATCAAAAATCTATTTAGATGTATTATTTTAGGTAGGAATTTTATTAAGGCAAAACCCCAAATACCCATTTTCTTTTGTATCTCACTGTTCCTAAGAGTACTCTAAAAGCCAGAAGACACACGTTTTGCACCTAAAATTCCCTCTGGAGTCCTTATATTTCTACCTCTTTATAATTTATACTTATTGAAGCTGAGTTTAATACACAATCTAATAAAATGAAATGCTGCTCAGGAGTCAAAATAGGCAAAAGGAATTAAAAGATAATAGAGATTAAACAGTTTTTGACATAGGATTCTGGCCTTGTTCTTCTCTGTCCTCCCTATTCTAAGACAACCTGTGGTTATTACTGTTAAGTGCAGGTAATAATTTCCCAAAAAACAATGTTCTGGAGCTGTTGCTTTACCTGTTGTAGCTGATTGCAGTAGCAACAGTTGAAAACAGGAAGCAAGCGGTGAGGAATTCACAAATACAAGTACTAGGTATACAATACAGCCCCAAAGTGATTTGTTTTTAAAGTTTCCAGGCTAAATTATTAGAGATAATTTGGAGATCATCAAGATTCCTCAGAATATCCATAATGGCTCAAAAACAATGAGCAGCCAAAGCAATGAAGTGCCTTGGGAGACTAAATTATGCGTTCATCATTTACACTGCTGTCCACACTTTGTGGTTTGAATCTCCAGGCACAGCTGATTGCATTGTTAAGTTGAAATTTTGCTCTCAGATTTACTAAAATAGTTTACTAAATATTGAGAAAAAAAGTTAAAATTATGATGCAGCTGACTCTTTTGCACAAATTCCTCTCCAGAATTATGAATTGTGTCGTAGTGCCGAGCTGACCAAAATATCCATGCTGGGCATCTTTGAAAGCCCTGGGTTTCCATAGCAGTGCACAGTTCTTCTCATTACAATTCTGTGGTAAACTGCCAGGTTAAAAACTTTGGTGACTTATAAAACGCCTCTAAAATTATTTCAGAGAGATCACAGAAGTAGTGAAAGTTCATCTTTTTCATTTCTAAAACCCAGGAGGCTAACACTCTGAAATCAAACCATAAATATACATTTCTGTCCTGCCTGGAAACAATAACCCGATAAAACACCCTGTTTCCCGAGCTCATTACCATTTATTGTGCAAGCAGCATGTATTACATCTTATGAATTTCGATTTCATTCTGGCTAGGCTTATTGTAAGTTTGATCCTTTCTTATTTCCTTTCCAGGCAAATGCAAACTGTGCCTCAACAGTGTAAAAAAATATGTGAGACTTGCTCAGCTCTTGTCCAAGGGCAGAGTCGTGGCTAATCTGTGGTGCTGGGCAGCCAGCTCAGAATGCTGCCTTGTAAAAGGCAGAATCTGTAATCTAATATTGCTCTGGCTCATCATTAAAAGCAATAAATACATAATGCCCAGTTAGGGTGCATGCAGGGCTTTTTTCCTAATGAATTTGCATGATGGTCAGTGGTTATTCCTAGAGGGCAGCATGAATTCTGCACGGGCTGTAACAGCTTCAGAGGCAACACCTTCCTCGTTGCTGCAGGAAAACTCATCCAGGAGCAAATGTATTCCAGGGATAACGATGCAGTCCTGCTGATGCCCCCAGTGTCCCTGTGCCCAAAAGCACTGGGAAAGGGCAGTTTCACCCCCACGTGCTGTGCTCCTGGGCTTCCCCCAGTTTGGAGCAGTTGTGGTGCTGACTTTTGGGTCAGATTTTTGCCACATTGGCAGCCAAAGGCTTTTTGAGACAGTGCTGGTACAATGTAAAAGCCAGGTAAGCTGGCAGAGGTAGGTCTGGGGTGCCTGAGTTGGAGCCACAGGACACTGCAGGTATAGGAGACATCCCTCTGCATCCTGGAGATACAGTTCATCTGTAGACATTGACATTATCAGGGAAATTGCTGGAAAACACTAACACAGAGGGCAAGGCAATGCAACGGGACACGAAGTAAAATATTTATGCATTTCTTGCTTTTTGAGAGAAAACCTTTTATTGTGAAGAGTGCTTATCTGTTAAAAACCACTAAGATGAGGTAATAAAATACATATTTTGAAAATAAGCTTTAGCCTCTGCTTATTTATATTAGATTGCTCTCTCTCTCCCTCTCTGTGTGCATTTTCTAAAGGCTACAGAAGCACATTTGTCGTATGCTAAGCGCTAGGACAAACCCATTTAACTCTGTGCCCTCAGAAGAGGGCAAAAGTGCAGTTCAAGTCATCCATACATGGAAAACAATTAATTTTACACTGCGTCCCTGAGCACCTCGGTAGGAAAACATACTTCTAAGAAAGCAAAAATGATACAAAATCTAAATGCAGGCTCAAAAAACTTTTAACTTTACTTCTCCAGAACAAGTTGGATAAAATGGTAAGTCTCTAATAGTGTGTTAGATTGCACCTGTTCCAAATAAAATCAATCCAGTCATTATGCTCATTCTTCCTCTTTTTTTCTTTTTGTCTTCATCTTGGAAATAGACTACAAAGCTTGCAGAGAATCTCAGCAGGATGCCAAATCATTTTAACCTAGCTCAGCAAGATACCCATTGGAACCACAGTAGAAAATATGGATTTTGAATTAAAGATCAACAATTATCTAGATTCAGACTTATCTTCTTTGTTTTCTTCAGTATTGCCTAATTAGTCAAGGCTTTTTTCCTTTTATCTGTTATATGTGTCTTTTACTGGTGGTGTCACTTGTCTGCATGAGATGGAAGCAACAAAGCACACAGAAACAACTGCACTGAGAGGAAATAAATCTGTTTTCAAAAGTCTCTAGGCCCTTTGGGGGGGATGCAAGAGGGATAACAAGGAAGACAGAGATCTGTGTACACTTCTGTGGACATAATTCCCTCTTTCTTAAGCTCTTAATCAGGCAGAGGACTATTAACCTTTCTTCAGTAACAACTATATTTTTAAAAATTAAATTAAAAGATGAAGATTAAAAAAAAAAAGAAAAAATATAAAAAAAGAAAAAAAGACTTGGTTAAGAAAAAATCCAAAAACCAACACCACAATACCTTCTTATATAGGAGAACACATATATATAATGGCACTTACTCTGTGCAAACTTAGGAGGATTGTCATTCACATCAGTGAGTGTAATTGTCACTGTTGTAGTTCCAGAGAGTCCACCCATATGTCCTCCCATGTCCTTTGCTTGGATGACCACAAAATACTCTTCTTTGGCTTCTCTGTCCATGTTGGGAAGAGCTGTTTTAATTATAGCTACAATAATGGGGGGGGAGAAACAGTCAGGTACAGACACAAATTCAGTTTGTAGCTGTTTTTATGGGCATATGCAAATATTGGTATACAAAAAATGTCAGGGGTCCAGTTAGGCTGGCTCTTAATACAAAGGATGAAGAAGAATTTGAGATTTTGAAAAAATTATATTAGAGGTCACCTACCTTGATTTAATTAGAAGTGCACTGAAACTGCAGTTCAAACCCCAAGAATTAATCATAGCTGTGATATGTATTTGTTTCAAAACCCAAGAATTAACAATAGCTGTGATACATATTTGTTTTACATTTTATTCGGGACAAACATCTTGGTTTCTTCCCTACTTCTAAAAGAAATCCATCTTTTCCCCACAGAATTCCCAAACAGAAGACAACCACATAGAAAGCTGACTCTGTGAACGCTGTTAATCACATCTGTTCAGATTGTTTACAATATTTTAAACCCAAGCCTATTATTTAATCTGCTCTTGTGTATATTGCAGGTTACAGTTGTTCTCTTAAACGGAGTGCCTAAACTTGAACAGGACAGGGACACCCTCCACTGTCCCTGCTCGAGGGGCTCACCTGTGGCACAGTGACCTCAGGAAGCTGCCATCACCTACTTTATCAGGTTAGAAACTTTTAAACCTACAGAAGTTAAATGATCTGCTGTGCATCAAAATATAAAACGCCAGTGGGTTGAAGGAAATATCAGCAACAAACAGTCTGGTTAATTCTGGGGCCAGATCCACTGTAAACTCCTATAGATCTCATGGACATCTAGTAGAAGAAATAATCAAGAAATAATCAAACCATTTTTTCTTTCCAAAACTTTTCCAACTGTAATGTGCAATTATATTCACAATTAGTATGGAAAGTGCAATATTAAATTTTTAATGGTAAATTTAAATAGTGCTCATTGCAGTTTAGTAAAGTCCACCATAACAGTAAGATCATAATGGACTAAATAAGCCCCACCAAACCTAGGGAAAACAATTCAAAATGTTAAATTGAAATATGGCTTTTTTTCTTCTTTTAATCCATTTAAAAAAAAAATCCATTAGAAAAGAAATCATTTTTCCTTGGAGACACTGACAGCAACTGAACAAATCTTTGGTTTAGTTTTGATTTCTCTGTTGGGACTGGAATAGCTGTGGAGGTTTCATCCAGCTCTTACTCTTTTGTGGGGCACAGTTTCTATTAAATAAGCTTTTTAGAAATGGCACTCTGGCTGAAATGCTGAGATTACCTATTCATGTAGAATAAAGAAATATTCCTTTAGTATTATAGAGAGGCCTTTTAGTAAATTCTAAAATTTACAAATTATAAAGAAAATGCTAATATTTATTAAATATCCATTTATCTTTAACAACATAACACTAAGAACATGATCAGAGCTTCTTTTAATGGCTGAGGACCACGCTGAGAGCCAGGGGGTGTAAGGCATTTAGAATAAAGCAATACACTTCCTCCATAAACCACCAAATATAAGATGAGAGCGGGCTTGTAACCTACACTCTTGTAAATCTTTTCCATAAAATATTTTTGGTTGTTGCCTCACATATTTTATAATTCTGGAGGAAAATGAAACCTCTGCCTTACGTCTGCAACAGCCAAGCCAGAGGAACTCTTGCTCCCGAGGAACTCAGAGCCACTGAAGGGTTGGGGCTGGGAGGGACCTCTGGAGATCAGCGGGTCCAGCCCCCCTGCCAAGGAAGGGTCACCTGGAGCAGGGGACACAGGACGTGCCCAGAGGGACAGGAAAACTCACAATCAGTGAGTTTTTATTCCAGCATGGGGTATGTGGGGTTTGGAGGCTCAAGGCCAACGGCACAGCAGGTGAAAGTGCCTCGGGAGGGAACCCAAATGGTTCTGCCACACATTGAAGAAAATGCTTGTGATAAGTTTTCTGAGTGAAAGCAGGGGAACAATAAACCCCATTTATCAGATTTGATAGGTGCAAAATACAGTCAGTGAAAGAGTAGGGTCATTTCCTCCATGGCAGCCTGGGTAGGAGAGCAAATGATGCTTAATTCTAGAAGCATTTGACAGTTGTGGCTGGTTTGGACTGACTGGGTTACTATTGATGAATAACAATGATGTATTCTGCAAATAAGTCTATTGTTACAAGTGAAATGACTCATAAAAAGCATTCTAATGCAAACCTAGGCTATCCGAATTTAGTCCACATTCATTTTTTTTCACTAATAGAGCTGATCCAAATATCAATGAGCCCTTATTTCAATGGGGCTTGTATTAAGCATACTATACTTTATCTCCATTATTTTTTTTTTAGGCAGAGTTTCAATGTTTGTTTGGGTTTTTTAACCTACTTTACATAGTTAACTCTAGCCTACAGATGAGTTGTATGAAATGCCATATTTTGTATTCTGCAGTTTCCACTGAGAAAAGTCAATTATTTCACTAAAGTGATGTTTTTTGTCCTAGACAGGTATTTAAATTTGTCTCTTGATGTATTGAACAGTTTAGCCCTAGCCTTTGGTTTGAAATACATCAGTCAGATTAAAGACCTTTAGAAGTGCCAAAATAAAAATGAAAATTTTGGCTTTTGAGACACAAAAAATGTTTGGGTTTCTTTTTCTGTATAAAGGTACTAACACAAGCTGTTGTTCCAATAGTTTTATACATATCTGCTGTCACAGACCATAAACCACTTGCCAGAAGCTGAGTCAAAGTCAAGTTTCAATTTCAAACACAATAAAAGGCTAAAAAGCAGTTTAATGTTTAAATTACTATAAGAGGAACTGAAGGTTTTTAAGCACCAAATCTATCCAAATTACACGGGCTGATTGTTACCTCTACATTCAGAATCTATAGAATAGAGTCAGCAACAGGGAAGTGTTGGGAGGCAAATTGATAAACACTAAAAAGCTCCATCCTCATCTATTGTGATCAAGACAAATACAAGCTAAGAGACTTCTGTACAGAGAATCTCAAGCATATTTATTTGTTCTTTTGCTTTATTCACCAGTCCTCAGGCTGGGCTTGCAGGAAGTACTGAAACCATCTGTTTATTTTTAGAACACGATCCGGGCTCACCAAATACCAACAGGCACCCAGCACACAGAACATTAGCTCACTGAGCATTCAACCTGCTCTGCTTCAGTTTGGCCCAGAAACAAATGGAGAATAAAATCATAATCACTTTCAGCATGCAGTGATGGATGAGAAGGAGATGTGCCAAACAGGAGTAGTTTGAAAGCGAGAGAATTACCATAAACTAATGTAAGGCAGGTAGATGCTTGTTGGAAGATTGTATTCAGAACAGTTATCAATGGCTTACTGTCATCTGGAGAGATGGATGACGTGGTTCATGGGGTTTGTTCTGCTTCTAGAACCATTCAATATTTCCTGAATGCCGGAAGGCAGGGAAAACTTATCAAGCCTTTCAGATGACACAAAGTTGGGAGCCATTGCAAGTACAGGAAGAGCAGGATTAGAGTTCAAAACAATATTCACAATTTGAAGAGTCTGAAATAGCAGGATGCAACTCAATTTGGCAAGTAAAAAGCATTTTGTGTGAGGGAAACAATTAACTTCCCAATTACAAAGGAGCAGATGACTCACAAGACAGAAGAGAATGTGGAGTCAAAATGAGCTGAATGTGAGACAACAGCAATTTGCTGATAAAAATGCTCGAGCATTTCCTGGTGTATTACTTGGTGTGTTATGTGGAAGAACTGTGGAATAATCTTTCCAGTGCACAGTTAAGGCTGCAGCTGGAACTATGTGTCCAGTTTTGAAAAATATTGATTTATATTGTCAGGGAAGTGTAAGGAAAGCCTTTACAGCCAAATATGTAAAAACTACTGGGATCTACTCTCCTTTTCCACTGGGGATAGGAGAATGGGCTTAAAACATAGCCCCAAAATGGGTTTCAGCTGCACCAGGAGAGATTTCAGTTGAACATTAGGGGACTGTAGAAGGCTGCCTGTAGAATTTGCAGTATTCCCATTCCCACAAGTTCTTAAGAATCTATCAGTCATGTGTCTGCCAAGAATGGGAAGGGAAAAGAAGGGAAGGGAAAAACCTGATCCTTTTTGGGGCCAAGGGCACTCACTGCATTCTCACTCGAGGCTCCTTCCCTCCATAATGTCTAAGTTAAGGCTTTGTCTCCTTGGAGCCTGAAATAATTCCCAAACCTCAGTGCTATGACAACATTCACGGACATGTGAACAGCCCCCACCAGAATTTCCCTACAGATCATCTCCTTCAAGCTGGAGAGATCAGGAAGCAGCTTGGCGGGTAAAGAAGTCAAGAAGCAAACCATTCCTTCCCAGGATGAAACCTGCCAATATTGAAGTGCCTATTTTTTTTTTTTTTGGCTGAGTTGCTTTTCCTAAGCAGCCATTGGTGTCCCACTGCTCAACAGCAAATAAAGCAGCTGCAGAAGGGGATTTACTTTTGCAGTGGTCCTGACTGCACACACTGAGCAATTTGCACAATCTGCCTCACAACTTGAATCAGTCAAAATGCACCCCTGGGGACTACTTTCAAAAACCTATTTGGAAGAATACACACTGTCTCACTCTGAAAAAGACCAGGGGAAAAGAAGCAAAGTGGCAGAGGCTGCAGCTCATGAAAAGACAGAAGAGAAGCAAAAGAAGCAACAGAAATAAGGACCTGCCTTTCACATTTCTCTCCATTTTTTTAAGGATCTCTTTATGATAATGCTATAAAACTATACATAATAATAATTGAGCACATGGAACAAAACCAAGCAAGCACTATGCAAAATTGGAACCTGGCCCTGAAAAGCCTTTCTCAAGCATCCCATTCATCTCACATGCTTTGTTGAGGACTTCCTGCTATTTCGACTTGCATACTTTGATGCTTTGGAGCTTTCCCTACTTCATTTTGCAAGAGCTAAGTAATTGCTTTGATCTTCCTTCCGTGCTAAAATCTTGGTGGAGATTCTTATTAAATATAACAGTAATTTAGGACCCAGAGTCTTGAAAATCAATCTTGCAATTTCTTCTGAGAGCCGTGAGAGGCATTCCTTGTTTCCCCGAGAAGCACAGCAACCTCAGTGAGGTTTTAGCAGTCCATCAAAAAGGTTCATTTGGAGACCTGTGGAAAATCTGTGCCATAATTCTTAAAAAATGAGTAGATCACAACTACCTTTACTCAAAGTTTTTAAAAAATGTAGTACTTTGATGATGTGATACAGGAATACTGAGCCACTATTTTTAATTCTATTTACCTTTCTCATAATCTCCTTAATAAGAATTATCATCAAATATTCTAATTTCTTGTTTAGTTCTAATGCCTTAGGATTTTTATTTTAGCAAGAAGGAAACGTATCTGCAATCTCTAGCAAGGCTGCTAAACTTTCTATAAAAGTTATTAATTACAGGAGTTGCATGAACTTCCTTCAGATCTAGATATATTTCAAATCAAAGACATTAGACACAGTAAAAATAATGACTAGGTGAAGAACCAAATGCTATTTTACATTTTATATTTCTGTGTCATTTTTGTATTTTCAATAGAGAAGCTAATAGTGTACATATTTTATTCTAATGCTTATTTTAAAAAGTAGATGGGGAAGATGGCACTTTTTGTTAAACCGTGAGATCAAGGTTGAATACGGTTTTATTAATTTGTGTTTTTTAACCCAGGATTTATTGTATTTTTTTTTCAGCCCATATTGCTACAATTTTTGTGGTTTCTTCTCTTGTTTTCATTCTGAAGCAGACCCTGCAAGTTTGTTACTGCATGGGAAATTACCTGCCTTTCTCTGTGTACATTCTGCTAGAGGTACATCCTATAGGACATGACTGGATAACACCCATTATAACACCGCCTTTTTAGTTCAGGTGAACTTGTCTCTGGGTCTTAGAGAAAGGGTACAAAGCTTTAAGCTCTACTTAGCAGCCATTCCCTTTTCCCTGGGACCATTTCATTGGCACGGTGAAAGGATCACCCTCTCACCAGCTGAGAATAAATGCAGTAAATAAACATTTGGCACTGCATTTACGACCTCGTTTCCTTGGGATTTTATTTGTAGCCATCTAATAGCTGTGATTACACCAGACACTTTACAGAAAGTAGCCTTGGATTCTTTTTCAGGTGCTTTCCAACTCCAGCTGTGTAGTTCAAATTCCTCTCTCTCTATTTCAGGCCCTTGAAGCACAGCATTATTTAGATATGTTTCCCGTTTTCCTACTCAGCATGAGGAACAGTCAAGTTCAAACTACCTCAGGAGCTTTCTAAAATGACAGAGCTATTGCTCTGAAATGCAAGAAATATGTGTAGTATCAGCTTTTTTTGTTACTGCCATTATTTGATAAACTCAAGAAGCAGAAATCACTTCTTTCCCAACGCCAATCTGCCTTGATCTTTAGCCACTCCGCTTTACCAACTGCAGACCAGCAGAACTGTTTTCAAACGTCCCTGCAGTGATTTTATGCTTCTTTTATTAATCAGCAAGGATAGCTCTTGGTGCTACTGAAGGGCCCAATCCTCAATAGCTGATCCATAATAGCTGCCCTTTATACTTGTAGCTAACGAGCGGGAGCTGCGGGACTGACTCAGCTCTGCTCTGGCCCTGGGTCAGTCCAGCCCTCTCCTAATGGGCTGTCACCAAGACAACTCACAGGGCCACCAAAGAGCCTCGGTGCAAACACCTTGACATGTCTCCTCGGTTGCACTGACTATTTAGCACACAAAGACAAGGGAAGGCTCCCAGCAGTGTGAGAACAGATTCTGTTTCCAGCATTGGGCCGAGCGCTGTAGCAGCGATCAGTGATAAACTCCAGGAATCCTCTTGTGTGCTGGAGCCACAGGGCTGCCCTGGGAATGCTGCCTTGGGAATGCTGCTCTGTGGGGTGCATGGACCTGGATGCTGCTGCACACACCTGCCTTCTTCTAGGGGAAGGCGTCCCTCCCATGGCAGGGGTGGAATGACATGAGCTTTAAGGTCCCTTCCAGCTCAAACCACTCTGTGATCCTGTGATACTGCAATTCTATGAAAAGCAGTTTCTACCCCCCTCTTGCTAAAGCAGAACAACACACACCCACCCCAGTTCATGCCTCTTTTTATTATTTCAGTTAGGAGTTTACTTAACTTGAGATCTGCAGTAACTGGCACAGCTATGGCAGCAGCAGCAGTCAATAAAATGAGCTGGAAAGCAGCAGCTCGATCCACGCTCTGACTCATGTCGAACAAGTACTTTCTCTACACTAATCCCATGAGGGTTTAGATCTAAAGTATTTAGAAGCTGAAGTATTTAGGAAGGCTCTGTTGAACACGAGTGAGTTCTGTTCCTAGCAGCTCATTACTTTTCCCTTACAGTAGTAGATTCCTTCCTGTACCAAAACTGTTTCCCCATTCCTCTCCAGCTTGAAGTGCTTCCTTGTCATTGTATCATGAGTAATTACAGCAACAGCCCCCATGTCTCTCTTTTATTAACACCTCTCAAATATTTGTGCAGTGATTTCATATCCTTCTTTAATTACCTCTGATCCAGTTTATACAAATGAAGTCCAATCAATCTTTCATTATAAGTAATATTCTCCTGACCTTAGCTATCCTGCTTTGAACTTTCTCAGTATCTCTGCAGTGGTTTTTTATGATGACAGCTCTTATCAGCCCTACACACAATATTCTGTGGGCACCTTGTACCATTGGGAATGAACAACCAGATAGAAGAAATAGCCTGAACATCACAAACATATCTGTAACCAAAACGTTGCTGGTTTATCCCCTCTTGCTCCCTTACTTGTTTTCATTCTGCTGGACTCTATTACAAGGTCTAAATGGAGGTAAGACTGCAAAAAAAAATAAAAGATTCACACCTGGCTTTTGTTAAGTGAAGTTTTCATTCCTCCTAGGCCTATTCATTTATGTTCTGATTTCAGGGGTTCAGTGCTGTGGACCAGAGAGGGCCACACACTAAATCACTAAAAACTCTGCTGTTTAAAGCATGTGCCCTTCCAACTGAAAGTTAAACCTGGTATAGGGAAAAAACCCGCAATTATTCACTCTCCAAAGAACTATCCACATTCTATGAGGAGACTCTTCAGCTTTCTGGGCCTGCTGATTCTTCCATCCATCTCATCTATACCTCCTGGAGCCGGGGCTTTGTACCAAATGCCCATATTCAAGATGGCAATGCTTAAAAGCTGTTCTTTTTCACCCAGGCTAAGGGTTTGTGCTCCACTAATCCCATGTGCTTTCCGGTGCAGTAGGGCTTTGCTGTAATTTGCCTTGTTCCTGTAACTATATTTCAGGTGTGCGTAGGAGTGACATTATTTAAGTTCATGTGAAATGTAAATAAGTCAGACACAGCTGAAAATGTATTTCCTCTGCCATCCCTATATTGTAGAACACAGTGTCACTTCATATTACTTTCCATTATGAT
Source organism: Edolisoma coerulescens (assembly GCA_013397115.1). NCBI lineage: Eukaryota > Metazoa > Chordata > Aves > Passeriformes > Campephagidae > Edolisoma > Edolisoma coerulescens. The sequence goes on along the minus strand of VWZW01003067.1, from coordinate 153,831 downwards.
AATCTTATTTTAAAGCTGACAGTCATGATTTAATATCCTTGAAAAAGCTTAAAAGTGAGAAGTGTACTCCAGCTACTTTTAGCAGTCTTAAGGAACCCCCTTTCCCAGCATTTGGATTGTCATCATTTGGATCATGAGAGAATCCATACAACTCGTGTATGCACCTTTATAAATAAAACACACGAGGCAGGGAGCCTGCCATCAGTTACTGAGATGGAACCATAATGATATAAGGAATATATTTCAGCCCACCATGAGCTTCGTTACTAATCTGATGCCATCACGTTGTAAGTTTTGTTTCTCATAGAAAAATCTAAATCTGTATCTTTGCCATGTATTATTTATATCCACCCTCTATCCAACAAACCAATGGTCATAATAAAATTCACCTGCAAAAAGGGAAAAATATTCAGAACAAGCCATCAAAAAAGCATTTACCCTAAGCCACATTCAGAGCACTGAGTGTAAAATAACTTCCGAATTACCTCCTTTCATGTGTCTACAACTCTTACAGAAGAACTTGCAAACTAGAACTGCAGCAGTATATGCATTTTTCATCTCAGGTAATGGAAAATTATTGTTTTATGGGTCACTCACCAGCACTTGTTTCTTTGTGCCCAGCATTATAGAATTGTTTCAGTGAGGAGGCTGAGAGTAATGTCAGAGTTCCAGCTGAGAGTGATTCAGATAAGGGCCACCTCCAGTTGCTGCCAAGCCAGGAGGAACCAAAATGCAGGAGAGCAAGCAACTGCTTTCCTCACACTTACCCTCAGGTGTGACAACCCTTCCTAGCACAGGCACGAAGCCACAACCTACTCCTTTGTTCTCAGGATTACAGAGGCAGAGGAAGCAGAAGGCATGGTTGGGTTAATTCCTCATGGCTCACTCTCCACGTGCCATTACAACCAAGCAAGAAGGTCAGATAATCCTTACTCTGAGCCAGGAAATTAAAAAATTATAGACAGTGCTGCCCTGGTGTTGTAGCTGCACAGATCTACATTCACTCTTGGTTTCTAAGAAAGATAATAAAAGGCTGTTCATCTAGAAGAACAGTAAATAGATCAGCTCTCAATAGCTATACTTTTGTAACACTTGATACACTCCTATGAATGACAGAAAATATTTACATTCTGAAGTGGATCACTGTCACATAGCCCTTTTCTTAAAATGCTGATTCTATTTTGGGAAGACACAATATCTGTGCTCAGAAACAGATAATTCTGTTTCTAATTAATTGAAAAGCTTTCAACTTATCAGGGCACTAATGAAATGTAATCACAGAGAAAATGCAGCTATACACACACCCACGTTCCCTCCCACCCCCAAAAATATCCCAAACAACCCTCAAACCCTAAAGTATGTACCACACTTGGAACATCATCTTCAGGTTTGAGGTATAACTACTACGGCTGCTCTGCTTTAATTTGTACACTGTCACAGCAGTATACAAACACCTTCCCACGTGAAAACTCCCCTGAGGGTCCTGAGGACTACAAGATAATGTGTTTTCCTGGCTTAGTTACTGAGAATTGTGATGGTTCACATCGCAAAGGTTGGACAAATATAAAGTAGCAAACAAACATCTGCACACTTCATATTTGCTTTGGACATTTTGGTTTAGAGCACTCTTTTCCACCCTGTATATGTGGCTGCAGTTTCTACATAACTACCAGAATTTCATTTGATTGATGATTAAACTTCTATGTATATTTATATTTTACATACCCTAAACAATTTGGTGAGAGCAGGATTCCACTGCAGATGAAGGGCACTGCATAGAGATGGCAAAGAAACAGGGAACAGCCTCAGCACAGAAACTCATCCACTTGCAGTGAATTAGAGAAGAACATAATCGATGTCCTCCACAGATCTAGAAAAATGGGGAATCTGAAGCCATTTATTCACTCAGAAGCAGCTCCATGGCATGAAGCCACTTAGGGACTGTGGCCACAGTTGAATTCTTTGTGAATAAATTCCCCTTAGACACTAACATGTCATTTTCATGGTAGCTGAGCTGCTCTGCAAAGGAATATTTGTAGCTGGAAATGAAGGGAGGAGGGGGGGGATTAATGCCAGTGAAACACGAGAAAAATCCCGATTTTCAGGTTCACCAAGAAGCTTTGGAGCTCTCTCTGGCTTTCAGGATAGCAGGAATCACTTCCCTAGGTGAGGAGTAGTTACTTCTTTGGATTAAGCACCAGGGTTTAATGCAATACAAATAAGAAAACTGAGTAAAATGAAATCTTTTTTAACACTTGGAATGTTTCTTTCAGACCATTTTTCTGTTGAAGAAAATCTTCTGTGTAGGTGGAGAATGCACTTCTCAGCTCCTTTAGGAAAGCTGGTGTGTTCCCATGCTAAGGCATTAACTTTCCCCAGCAGAAACTGAGAAAAACTCTACAGTCAATTCCCCTCTAATTAACACAGCTCACACAAGTCATTACTGCGGGCAATAATTTGGAATATTAAAGAAACCAAACAGTATATTTTGATACTTGATGGTCAGAGGTCTGTTCAGAGCTACATCTCCACCTGATTGTGACAACTGAGCCAGCAGGAACTAAGGGCCTTCTCTAATAACACTCTCTTAACACACTTATTTTTGGAACAAGCTGCTCTTTTTCCATTGTACTGTGCTAGAATTTTTCTCTGTAAAACTCTGTTTTACATGCAGTGTAAAAATAAAAGGCTGAATCACATCCTGGAGACCCCTTTCACATTTAGGATAGCTGTCCTTCAACCAGAAAAACCCACTTTAATGGACCAATCCATTAGTATTTACTGATGCATACTATTTACATAAAGTCCCATAAAGTTAGGGCGTTTCTAGGGATGGGAAATAATTTTTCAATTCAATTTCATCAGAAAAATTTAAAGTAATTCCAGCTTTTAAAGATTACAGGAGTGCTGTGTTTAATGTCGGTGAGAAAACTTAGCTCACTTAATCTACCAAAATCATCCTTTAATCATTTCTCTGAGTATTTCTTGTATAATTTTGTAAATCTGCACAAGGACAAGAATTTTTCTCCTGTTTTACTGCTTTACAGCTGTATACATTCAGGTGGGTATTTGTATGTTTTGAAAAGAGTCTTAGTTTTCTTCTTCTTAGGAGATCACAGCTGCTTCACTCTGATTAAAAAGGACTTCTAGTAACAGGTGAAAGAATATTAGAAATAATATCAGATCACCTTAAAACTTCCTTTTTAGACATAACTAAATGAATTTGCTGTAAGTACCACATATGTACAGAAAACAAGAGGGAATGGATTTATTGGTCCCTCTTTCAGATGACTTTCAAGACTACAAAACCACAGAGAAATATTACCCTAAATGCATACTAATAAAGCTTCACACCAACACTCACGCTTGATGCTCTTTCTCTCCCCAAACGGATCCAACCAAACAGAGAAAAAAAAAAATAATGGAAAGATGAGATATATTCACTGAAATTCCAAAGTTAACTGTACTTTAACTGGGAATGCTATAGACTTATATTGAACATTACATTATGCTCATCAAACCCCTCAGGCCCAGCCCTGCATTCCCTGATCAGCTCTGTCACACAGCTGCTCCTCTGCCTTCAGTTGCTCTGATAATTTCTGTAGCACTGCCATCAACATCACCCCCATTAGCATTAATCCCTATTTTTCCTTTGTTTTTCCCTGAGATCAGACTGTGAGGAACACCTGGGTGATGAGATACACAGGAGGCAGGGGATGGTCACCTCTACAAACACAACCAGAGAATTACTCCAGCTTGGAAAAGCCTCTGAGATCCTCGATTCCAACCCTTCCCCAGCAGTGCCAAGCCCACCTTGCCCACATCCCCGAGTGCCACATCCACACAGCTTTAAATCCCTCCAGGGATGGGGACCCCACCACTGCTCTGGGCAGCTGTGCCAGTGCTGGATAACCCTTCCCATGATGAAATTTTTCCCAATCCCCAATCTAAGCCTCCCCTGGAGCAAGCTGAGGTGATTTCCTAAGGCAGGGGTTGCTGTTCAGAGCCACCTACCTGTGTGGGGCTCAATAGAGAAGTAAGGCTGTCCTTCCAGGATGCTATAAACCAGCTTGGCACTGTTCCCATACACTGGATCATCTGCATCTGTAGCTGTTACTTTAGTAACAAAGGTGCCTAAATAGAAAGAATACACACAATTAATGTTTACACTCACTGGAAATTTGCATATCTTATTCAAAAACTAATTTCAAACAAAAATTCATTTCCTTGTGAGCTGTATAACAACAACAAAAGAAGGAAAAATATCAGTAACAAGTTAAAATATTACTTGTGGAACAGAAACAAAACATTTTCCTTCAAGCTGATATGTGCCAGCAGCCTGAATTTCTGGGTAAAATAAAAGCCCTTTTGGTTTCTGTATTATTTAAAGTTTCTTTGTAGAATGCATTTAAAGCTACCTGATAGATCTGTGCAGACTTGAAGCATTTGCAAAGGAGTCATATCAAAGGGATACAAAACACAAGGTTAATAATACAATATAATATTGTGCATTTAAGACTTGCAAATTCACATTCGAAAAAACTTTGCCAAGTTACAGAGACCAGATAGAAAAACAATAATAAAAAGGGTTCTTTTTTCTTCCCTTGGCTTGCAGCCATGATAATGATTTGATGTGGCCACAGTGACAGAGTTGGGACAACAACGATTGTCTCTGAAATGAGTCTCTGCCACTCAGGGGGCCATTGTTCAGCCAGAGGTATAAATTCTATACTCTGACAAAAATAAATAGGAAAAAAAAAAAAGGAAATTACCCTTTTTATTTCTTAGACAACATAGCACTTGCCATTTCTATAAGGAGAAAAATGGAATGGAATTCAGATGGTTGCATTAAGGTTGCTGCAGAGACTTTTTTTGGCTGACATAAAAGGATGATGGCATTAATTAGGCTGACAATAAAGAAAATATCTAGAGAGGGAGAGACAGCAAGAGCAGGAGAAAGGTTAAGGGCTGAATTATGTTCAGAAAAGAAAATAATTACAGCACCCACCAAAAATCCCCCTTTCTGGATAGGCCAGCAAAAACAGCCTCCTGCTCCTGATCCCGTGGCCCTTCAGGACAGGAGCAGCAGAGCAAGGGGAGGGAGATCCCTTTGGCACATCTTCCTCTCTCCCTGTTCGGCTGTCATGGCTCGGGGCAGTTTTGGGGGTTACAGCACATGCAAATTATTTAGAGGAATGTTTGCTTATTTAGGTATAATTTGCATATGACCCAATAGCTGCCATTTCACTCTTTCCCACCTGGCCACTTCAAACAGCAGGGCAGGATGTGGGGCTAGGGGTTGGGAGGGCAGGATTTGGGAGGATGGAGAACACCTCTCTTAGGGAGCACAAGTTCTGCAGGGACTGAAGTCGTGGCAGGTTTGCTCCATGGAAGTAAAGGAATAATTTCCAGGGAAAGGAATGTGGGTTGCTGAAATACATCTCACTAGAGAAAAAAATGGCTTTGGTTTGTACTGGTCATTTATTTTTGATGTAAATTCGCCCATTCTTACAGGGGAGAATATCAGCAAAGGGAGGCAGACCAGCGTGAGCTCCACCATGGCCCACCCAGAAGGAAAGTGCCCCCCCAGCATCTCTCCTGGGCTCAGCAGGGGCTAGTGGAGTCCTGAAGCTGGTGCACATCCCATGGAAAAGGAATATTGTGTCTCATCTCTCTTTGACAGATGCTTGCTGAACCTGTTTTATAAACATGCAAACTGTTCATGTTTTGAAGCTTAACTGTATTCGATGCTGAAAGGTGATCTTACACCTACACCTTTAACAGAATGGTTTTTATCCTGTCACTGGGCCTGAGAAATGGACTTTATCCTCAACTTGGTGGTGGGTTTGTAAGGAATTAACATCAGAAATTTATTGTCTGCCCAGTGCCAACAAGCAGACACTAACAGACAACTCCTGACAGCTCAGAGTGGAAATGATGAAGGGCAGTGGTGGCACACGTGGTGCCCAGCCCTGCAGCAGGCTCAGCAGCCTCAGCCTGCAGGTGGTACCCTCAGTGCCCCCTTCACACACAGGGGAATATAAAGAGGAAGAGGGAAGCAGCCCTGGGGCACATGCAGAGGCCATGGCACAGGCTGCAGAAAACAGGGAACAGCGACAAGGAAGTTGCAGGAAGCTCGAGTTCAGGTGTTGCAGGAAGAGAGGGACAAAAGGCCCCTCTGTGGCTTGCCCACAGGAGTCCCAGAGCACGAGAAGCTGTAGCTAATGGGATTGTCTCACATGGTTAAGTTCTGTTGGCTGACCTTCTGCAGCTCACACCCGTTACAAGGGCTCTGCTTTGCTGTTCCCACAGACAATCATCCCTCAGCCGAGCTGGACCTCCCCTCTCTGGAACTCAGGCCACAGTCCCCCCCTCCCAGCACATCCCAGCACATCCCAGCACTCAGGCTACAGCCCCACCATCCCAGCACATCCCAGCACATCCCAGCACATCCCAGCACCCAGGCTACAGCCCCACCATCCCAGCACATCCCAGCACATCCCAGCACATCCCCACGCTCCCTGCAGCCCATGGCTGCTGTCCCAGGTGTGACACCAGCCATGAACGCAGGCTCAGAGCTTCCTTCAGCTGGAGTCAGGCTGAAGTAGCAGGTGATGTGCTCCTTTCTGTGGCTGCTATCATAAAACTTGTGGTTTGTAATCTCCTAAGACAGAAGAGGTTTGTGCAGAACACCGTACAATGGGGCAGGGCTGGAATAAGATAAGGCTCATCACAAAGTGAAAATTTTAGTTAGAGTACTTTATCTAGACTGTTTCATTTTGTTTCCATTATATACTGTATACACAAAGGAAAATAAAGAAATAAAACTGTTGACTTCTTGGAGATTGTGTTTGATTTTCTTAGCTGACTCTCATTTCAAAGGCCTTCAGAAATAATTACATTGCTTGTTTAGAAAGATTTGATAAATAATTTCTATTCTTATCTTACTTCACTTGAGAATTCCTGAAGACTTTCTATAGATATTTATTTCAAGATTCCCAGACTTGAATGGATATGCTGATTCTTTGATAAGCACATTCTTTATCCTAAGTGTTCATTAGATCCTAAAGTTGAATACACCCTAATAAAAAGAGTTAATCAGTGTCTAACATTGCTTCCCATCCTGATCCTCAGCTACCAAGATTTTTTTCTTGTGATATAAAATAATTCAATCACTTATTGAGACCCCAAGTTCAACTGAAGTTTAAACATGCATTAAAAATACATGGGTAATATGTGCATCAGTATTTCCAGGTAAAGTACACAAAAGGCAGGGGGAAAGACATAATCTTCTTTTTCTTTCCCTTACAGGTCACTTGAAGTGTGATTATGATCTCAGCTAATAAAATTAATGAAGGGAATGGACAACTGAAATACTGTCCTGCCTCCTAGAAATCAATTTCTTCCCCAGCCCATTTCTGCTGCTCAGCACTCCATTTCCGACCATCACACACACTTCTGAGGCCTGTCAAACCCAGCAATTTGCTCCCAACAATCTAACTGATGAAAATTGTTTATGGAAGATGTGAGTGATCATGAAACAGAAATTAAAGAAATTGCTTTCACTATTGAAATTAGTTAAGCTTTGGCATAGTTTAAATTTTATCACCTTTAATTTGATTTTTTTTTTTTTTGCTTTACTCCTTGAGTCAAATCTTCTGCAGGTGTGAAACACGCCACATTATGCTGTTCACACGGGCAATAATCAGTGTATTTAGGAGCAAACCCTGTCCCCTCTGCAGCTGCAGGTGATGTTGCTGAGTCAGAGCTGCTCTGGTTCCCCTGCACTGTGCTCAGAGTTCACACGGAAATCCCCTCCCATGGGTGACAGAGCCTGGGCACCAAAAGATTTGGAGAACTGAGTGAAAAATAATGCAGAAAAAAAGGAACTCACAGCCACCACGGCTCTTATTTAGGCAACCTCCACACCAGAGCTCTCCAAGCCTTGGATTATCAATATTTAAGCAGGATTTTACTCCATTACAGACACTGCAGTTATAAACTACATGTACATAAATATTTTTTATAAGTGTAATGCGCTTAAAGTTTTAAAGATAAAAATTTTGCTTTGAAAAAGCCATAAGAATGCAGGGAAGGGCACTTATTAAGTAAATGCTCTTGGAAAAACAACATTCTGAGTTCTGCCCAGCAAATAAACTGCTAAGGTTTCTGCTTGTGTTTAATTTCGACTGCATTTGGCTTGTGTTTGTTTCTTTGTCAATGCTACAACAAACTCATTTAGCCAGAGACTATACATTTGAAGTGGTGCCATTTTTATAAGAAAGCCACTATTGTAGTCCAAGTCACTGTTGTCCTAATCACAATAATATTGCAGTTTTATATAATCTGGCCCAACAACATAATTACTGTTTCTTTTTTTCTTTACGTACCTAATGTTGCCTTATGTAAACCAAACCCTTTTTTTTTCGGGAGATGAGGCAAATTTTAAGATGTTCTGTTAAAAAACTTTGTGTGTTTTTTCCTCAGGTACACTTCTGCAATGCTAATGACCCTTAAATATGGATTTAAGCACCATAAATATAGACTGCACAGAGATTCAACAGATTTTAATTAATGAACACTTCTAATGTGCTTTAACCATTAGCCGTTGCTGATTGTTTTACTCTGTCAGTGTCAGATTGTTTTACTCTGTCTTTACAACGGGCCAGCAATCAGAGACACAATTAACAACAGGAGTATTTTTATATGGTTAGGTGAGAAAGCCTGTGTTTGCTGGTAAACTAAGATTAAAAACCATCATAAAAAATAAGATGTGTGTGCTCAGCTAGTGCTTTTCTGTTGTTTTGGCTGTGTTTTTATGTGCAAGTCAGGGTACAGATTCTGCACATTAGTCAGGAAGAAGAATGCATATGCTGCCACAGGGAGTAGGAAAGCAAATTCTTTTGGTGTGGCAGTGAAATGTGCGTACTGGGGAAAAAAAAAAAAAATCCCAAAAATCAGATGTGAATGTTCTAGAGGAGGTAATGCATAGCTGCTGCCAGGAATTTACATGAATCCATATTCAATGGACAACCATTTTGTTGAAAGATTGTAATGGCTGGTTAAAATAAATAACATGACCATAATGAAACCTGGTGGGACCACGTTTTTTCATCTTCCCAGGGACTTTTGAGTTTGTTTGGTTTTTTTGCTTTTCTGATGCCCTTTTCGGTCTCACTCACTCTTTCTCTCCTAATCTTCCCAAATCTTGACAGGCTGAAATCTCCATTTAATTCCGAAGATCTGATTACCAACCTGACAGGGCATTAGGAGAGTATTTGCATGACAAAGCCTCACCATTATTTACCAACTCTTTTGTTTCCCTAGGAGGATCGGTGTGCTTCAAAACCTTCAGCTGGCTTTGGGGTTGGGCTGATGGAAGCCCTGCAGCCAGCGGTGGTCACACGAAGCATTGTTTGTACCCAGCCGGTCAGATAAGCATTGCTTCCAAAATGAAGCCTTTTCTTCACTGTCCTTTGCTATAATCTCACAGGTAGCATGACAGTTGTTGTCATGGTAACAATTTTTTATTGAATAAAACTGCAATAATCTCATAAAAACCTGCATAACTTCTTGACATGTAAATTATTACTGCCTCAAAGCTGAAGGAACTTATTATTATTTGTTTTTCATTGTTGCTCGTTTTTTTTAAATGCAGAAACATAGTTTTAAGCCTTATCATCCTGCATTATTGCATGAGACCATTTCTAAACACAAAATCTATGAATTAGAGGTTTCACTAACCAAATAGAGGAAATGTATATGAAATAGGAATCTGTTTAAAGCACTACAGAACTTGTTAACATATGCAAATTACCCACATAAAATACCATTGCATATCTTGGTGCTCATGCAGATATATAAATACACACACACATAAATTGTGGGAATGTTGCATGAATGTTTAAGGGTTCTTTTGCAGATCATATGTCATTATTTCAGCCCCACCTTCTGCACCTGCATTTGAATGTATTTTTATTATTCTTAACAGCTACTTCATTGCCAAAGCTCTGGGAGCCCACTGTGTGCGTCAGATCTCACAGGGCAGGAAGGTTCTCTCCCCAAAGACTCCAAGAGTCAAGTACCAGGAAAGACACATACAGGCAGAGAGAGACAAGGAGGTTGTCGGGCTCGATGATCCTTGAGGGTCCTGTCCAACTCAGGAATTCCATGATTCCATGATTCTGTGCTGAGAGGATGTAAATCCCCCTGGAAAGCACTGTTGCCAGCACACGGTGGGGCTGTTGCCTGACCTACAGCGCCCAAAGAACCACGGGAAAATGTCAGGGACTGCTTTGGGAACAGATGACAGAGGGCTTGGGTGAGTTTTTCAGGAGATCTTCCCACACTTGGAGGAAAGAATGTGAAAAAAAAAAAAAAAGTCTTCTTTTTAAGTGTCCATTGCATCCTTAATGAATGAAAAACGAATGAGGCAAGAGATGACACCCTAAGCAGAGGTAAAAGGGAGAGACATGGGCCAGAACAGTCCACTGAGGAAAGAATGGGCAACTTGTGCTTGCCATACTGGAGAAACAGGAAGGCCAGCATGCATTCCACTGTATCCATAGCAGAATCCAATATGCAATAATTTCTAGAGGCAGAAATGAGAAAGAAAATTTGTGTGTGTTATGGATGTAATACTGGTATGGTTGTGATGAGAACCACATAAATACACAGATACAAGACTTCACTTAATCTTCTGCAAAGGGAAAAACAACAACAAAAGCTTCCTTGCAATGAGAAATTGTACAAGGAGGAATAGCTTCCCAAGGGAAATAACAGAATCCTCCTCACTGAAGAGTTCACTCTCTTGCACAGGATGCTGGATAATGTATTCTAAGGGAAAACCCTAGAAAGACAAGAAGATTAACTAATAGGGTAATTTGTCTTTCCCAGCTGTAATTTATTTGACTCTAAGTAGTGAAATACTGTGATGCTGTCATGATCTTGTTTATGATGATTAAGGTAAGGAAGAAGGAAAAGAGGGTTATTCATACAACTCAGTTTGAGGCTCAACTGGCTAAATTACATACCTAGCTGCACCAGCTGCCTGCTCTACCTGAGGGAGAAAGACAGAATCATCCTCTCCTGGAATCCTCTTTTCTTGGCCGACTGGAGAGGAGCAGAAATTAAATTGGCCAGCTGATGTGAATGCCTAAATTTCAGTCCTGTGACTCCTCTCTTTTGAGGACATACTCAAAACAGGCCACCCCAGTCTCTGATTCCAGCCTTGCAGAAACTGTGAGTGTGAAAAGCTGACACTGCACCAAACAGGAGAAGGGGAAACCTTGCAAGAATTTTGGTTTTGTTTACATTAATTTCTCTCTATCTCATAGAATCCTAGAATCACAGAACCACTGAGGTCGGAAAAGCCCTCCCAGCCCATCAAGTCCAAGCTGTGCCCAATGCCCACCTTGTCCCCAGCCCAGAGCTCTGAGTGCCACCTCCAGCCCTTCCTGGGACACCTCCAGGGATGGGCACTCCAAACCTCCCTGGGCAGCCCCTGCCAAGGCCTGAGCACCCTTTCCATGCAGAAATTCCTCCTGCTGTCCAACCTGAGCCTCCCCTGGAGGACCTTAAGGCCATTTCCTCTTGTATATACCTGTCTAAACACCTGTGTGCACTTATATAGACACCTGTATACACTTTCTGAACTAAACTGCAACTGATACAGTTCATATTCTGTTTTTAATATTAAACGTGAGTGACAAAGCATTACTTGCTTATTTTGCCAGTTTGTTTTATATAAGTAGTTGAATGTAATCTCACCGAAATGCACAGAAAAAGAAATTTTTCAGAACTTTACAGACCTATAGGAAATGGCAGATGCTGTCCCAAATAATTGGTAATCTGAACCAAAAGTTTTAGCAACTGAAAATCTGGCTGAATGAAAGAATCTGAGAGAATCTAACAGCTTGGTCTATAATAAATTATGTAGCACCACGCAGGAAAATGCAAGAAGCTATTTCTTGGTTCTGCCAGAGAAATAATCCTTTCATACCTTTGATACACTGAGTGATGTTTAGCTCCATAAGCAGAAGAGGTATCTAGACTGTTTCTCCCAAATGTTACATACTTCTCAATGAAATTTTTGGAGTAGATGCTTTAGGAAGGTGATGAAATCTTTAAGGAATGTTAATGTCATGCAGGACGTGTTTGAGTCCAGATCTCTGAACAAATGCACGACCCACCTCATGGAACACAACGGTGTTTGTGCAGACTGCTCATGTGCCGTTTTAAGGACTTTCCATCATGTGAGGGAAACGGGAAAAACATATTGTATGCAAATGTGTGCCTGCAGAAGTATGAGAGGAGCTGGCTGTGCCTGGAGAAAAAGGCTGTCTGTACATCCACGGAACGGAGCGAGCTGGCAGCCCCGCACCTCGCAGCTGTATAATGAGGGCTGGAGGAAGCGTGGCTGGGAAATCTAATCAACTGCATATTTTACCATTTTTTGTCTGCATAAACGCATTGTTTTGGAACTCTGATGCCGCCTTTTTAACATAACCTTTTGGAAGCAGAAATATTTTGCAACAGAAATACATATTCAGATTTAGGGATACGAATTCCTCCCTGGCAATTTTCCTGGCTGATGTTACCTGGGTTTACCTGCGTGGGTCTAACAAGAGGGGACACTGCCTTTTCAGTTCTAAGGCTGGCAGTTCTTTCTCGCTACAACTTATGAGATGGTTCCATTAGAGAGCCTGCAGGTATTCCTTTACAAATTCCCCTGGGTGGCTGTTTGTTAGGATTAGTACACGGTTTGAAACATCACAGGCAACAGCAGAAGGGTAGAATATATTTTATGTTTGGCTTAAAGAATTATGTTTTCCTTTCATGCCATTTTTTTTTTTTACTCTCCCTTTAGATATCACCATCGCTATAGAATATTAATTGATATTTGTGAGAGAAGTGGGAAATAGCTCCTCTTCTCTTCAGGACTTTTTGAAAGACTGCTTGTCTCTAATCAATTGACTATTTCATCAGCATTCGTTCTGCAAGGTCCCCAGGCAAAGGCAGTAAAATTGGATGATCACTGTACACTATATTACCAAGCAGAAAAAAAGGCACTGTAAGTCTTGTTGATTCCAGTGGAAGTTTCAGCCTATGCTCAGGTGTATTGTAAAAAAAGATAAATAAATAATAAAGCAGCCTAGGCTGTTTACTGCAGAAATTCTTTCATTTATGACTTTGTGTGGTGAGAAGAGAAAGTGCCTGGTATCATCTCACAGCTTTGATGCTCTGCTGGCTTTGTTTGGGAGAACGAAGCCTGGAGTGCCAGCCTCTGTAACCCAGGGTGCAAAAGCAGGGTCTGAAATATTGTCCCCCAGGCCACTGTGGGGCCAGCACACGGCAGCAGAGCCCTTCTGGGCCCAGAGAACGGGCACAGCTGAATCAGCTGCCCAGCAGCTCCCAGGGTGATTCCCGAGGAAGCTGCGGTGACAGCAGCTCCACAGGCAGTTGCTGAGCTGTTTTCATGGGAAAACAAGAAGTACTGCAGATTTAGCACCTAAACAAAGACAGAGGTGTCAGCTCAGGGCAGGGTGGGGAATGACCAGTGCCACAGAAACAAGTGGATTCTGAATTGCATCTCATTTTGCCAAATATCAAGCGCGTCCCTCAGAGAGATGTCTAACACAGGCCACCTAATGAAGAGTTTGAGAAGTGTTGGTCCCCAGTGCTCTAAAGCCAAGTCTTTGTGCTAACAGAAGAATAGAAGTTACAGTAATCAAAGTTTCTGTGAAAATATCACCCTACTGAACTTAATTTTCTGACCTGGAACTTTCTACCTTGTGGTGAGACCTTGTCTACATTTCCTGCGGTTGAAAAAGGTGAGATTATGCTCCAGACCAGTTCTGTGGCCTTTCACAGAGCATCAGTCTGGCAGGAACCTGAGCTGCTCTACTTCCTCTCATCCCTCTGTTTACCACTTAGGCACCATCCCCTGGCCAGCAAACGGGCTCATGTCACCAGCCAAGCTGCTTAGAAAAATGAGATAACACAGCTTCAAAGCCTGCAAAACCAAACCCTGCAAAACCAAACCCTACCACTCTTTGAAACACCTTTTTTTTTCCTTCAAAATTTTACATTTGGGGAAATTGTGAGAAGTCCACGCTGAGAATAGATTTAAACTTGTAACTAGAAGAGAATGCATCAGAAACCTGAGTCAGAGGCTTATTTTCACACAGTCACAGAACACAAACAGGATGACGCATTTGATATGTACAAATGGAAGCGACCACAAAGGGTTTCAGAAGCAGAATATCTGCAACAAGAACAAGATGTTTGTGATCATGAGGCAAGAGGAAAAACCACAGTAGGACAGATTGTTGTAGGTACACAGGACATTCACCTTAGACTGCCAAAATTTCCTCTGCTCTGCCATTGCATGATCAAAATGTGACAGCTCTGTCTGTCTGTCCCCATCCTGAAACAGGAACATCATGGAAAGACGAATTTCTCTATTTGGAAGAACTCCATAAGGAACTGTGACTTCACTTCTGATCCCAGCAGATTTTTTCTGCAGAGTTTATCTACACCATGTGTCATCTGCACAACTTTCCTTCGTACCAAGGGAATGAATGAGTGCAAAAAATGGACAATTTGTGACAAATTGCTGCCAGTGAATGCAGAGGAAGAAAGGCAGTGTTTGTCTAAGAAACCAGTACACATCAATAGCTCCACATGTTGCACAGGTAAGTCAGGCCTTGCTCCTAAGGACCAGACAGTGACTTCAGAACCTCAATATTTAAGTATTTTCTGCCATTGGCACAAACTACTTGGAGCAATCCCACTGATTTTGGTAATTTTGTATTGCCAATCAAGTTTAGTACACTCAGGACAATAGAGATGGGGACAAGTAAAGGGTCAGCCTATAAACCCCTAAAGAATATTAATTTCATCATGGTCCTCAAGCTCATAATGACCACATAAGAACAGTATAGAAAGATAATGACATTTTTGATCAGACCTCATGAGAAACGAAAAGCACAAAAATAGCAGCACATGCTCAGGACTGTTTCTTTTCTCGAGGCTCAATAGCCAGTCAGGCTAAGGAGCAGACAGCCAGCCCTAGTGCTGAGTGTCCTGAGCCCTTCCTGAAGGTTGTGTGTGACCATTTTTAACACACACACACTCTCAACAAAGAAATCTCACATAAAACTCCTCGGTACCACAGGTACTGAATGTGATTATGCACAAGAGGAACAAGTGGAGCAACAAGACAACATGAAAAGATGCTTTTTTTTTCAACAGCTGTTATATTGTTGCCATATTTTACAACATCTGCTGTTTTTTCCCTTGGCTTTTGCACTGCCTTTGCATTTACCCTTTGGGCTAATTTGTACTTGACCCCAGTGCTGCAGTCCCTTTACTCCACAATTTTGTGACAAACTATCATTGATTTAACAGTCATGCTCAGTGCCTTAAAAATCAATGATAAAAACCCCGGCAAGACAGTGTGGCTGATCTTGATAACATTTCAGGTCAGGTTTTTATCACAACTTTCTAATTTGTCAAGTTATTTTATCACTATTCATGTCAGACGTTGCGTGTTGATTCCATATGCAGCAGATTTTGTTCTTTTGCGAACAACTTCTAGGTGGAAGAGAATGTATATCTTTGGGAGAACTGGAATGAAAGCTGCACTATGTACAGCGTGCTCCTAGTACACCTGGCTGGACTAAAGAACTCTGCCCTGCTTTTGAAAAAAAAAAAAATAAAATAAAGATGATAGGATTTCTTATCTGCAGTGGCATAATCAAGAGCAAACCTTGATTCAAGGGAAAACATTCCTAAGTAGATGCGCTTGTGCCAAAACTGAAAATTGATATTCTGACTCAATTGAAAGCCTAAACCCTTTCCAGTAAAGACCTTTCACGGAGGCATTTAAGGACAAAAAATATTATTCTAAGCTTTTTCATATTGTTACTATTTTCAAGTGGAGAAGGCAAAAGCATTTCTAGAGCAATGTCAGACTGAATTCCACTGCGTGTACCTTATTTATTTTTTTTATGACTGTCAGGAGAAGCCTTAATATTTGGAGATTATTAAAGCTTGTCTGTTTACCTTAATTCAGGCAAACTATGAGAGAATTCTCTTCCCTTATGGCTTTTGTTCTTTTTCCATCTGTGTCCTTTTTTATTTCACCAACACGTTTGTCACTCTGCTTCAGTCGTCTCCTGTCTTTCAACATGACACTTGCTGTCTAAACACTCCCGGCTGTGCTGAGAGCGAAATCAAGAGATTTCACTCCTCATTCCTCTCCTGAAATAAAGGATCCTAAAACTCTGCTGTCGGGAGACAATATCCACTTTGGCTCCCATTACCACCTCTGCACATGTTTTGGGGAATTGGTGAATCTGTGTGTAGCTGAGAAGGTAACATAGAAACAGAACATACTCAAGGGAGGGTGTGGGGGTTTTTTTTTGTCTTTTCTTTCTTTTTTTTTTCTTTTTTCTTTAAATAAGCTACAGAACTGGTCCAAATTACTCTTATGGATCTTCTAAGTTTGCTCATTCATTTACATAATATTCTATCTTCATTGCAGGCACAGATACAGAGCTCACAGACAAATGGGGAGGGAAAAAAAATAGAGTCCTGGGGTGTTCTTCCTCCCAGAAGCACAGATAATTCCTTTTTTTTTTTTAAAGTTTTAACTGAGTTTCTACCCCAGTGTGCCCTTTTACGTTTAAAAGTGATTAAGCAAGACTTACAGAAAAATTAAATTATTTCCTATTTGTGAGATGTAATACTTTCTATAACGAAGTAATTCCACAGATTTCACTTTTTGATCTTTAATTCTTTAAGAAAATTAATATCATAATTAAAAGATTAAAGTGCACCTTTTCAGCAAAGAACATATTCTCCATATATGCTATTAGCTTTCACAAGCAAATTCATCATTTTTGGAGTTGGGGAGCAGGGTTTACAGCAGTAGCTTATGTAGGAATTACATTAAAAAAAAATCAATTTAGCTCTCAAAACTTTTTTTTTTTTTTTTTTTTTTCTGGAATGTGCTGGTCTCTTTGCTCACAGAGAGAAATAAATGATTTCAGAATAACTCTGAGCACAGTGACGCGGTCGGCACCGAGCGTGTGTGGGAGTGTGTTCTGCAGAGACAGCTGAGAAGTGAGCAGCACTCCTCCCGGAGAGAGCTCCGGGTAATACTGATCCTCTTTGCACCAGGCAGTGGGAGGAGAGCCATGCAAATCCTTTTGTTTTAGCAGGGAAGCAGGATTTTCCAGAGAGCACCAGAACACAGAATAAAAACCAAGCAGGGGACGCCGCGGCCGTGTGCAGCTCTCGCACGCCGGCACACACACACAGCCCCAGGTGTGCTGGCACACATTGCAGTTAGGGACAGAATCCCAGAACTGGGATGGAAAGGACCCTAAAGCCCACCCAGTGCCACCCCTGCCATGGGCAGGGACACCTCCCACTGTCCCAGGCTGCTCCGAGCCCCAATGTCCAGCCTGGCCTTGGGCACTTCCAGGGATCCAGGGGCAGCCACAGCTGCTCTGGGCACCCTGTGCCAGGGCCTGCCCACCCTCCCAGGGAACAATTCCTTCCTAATCTCTAGCCTAACCCTACTCTGTCAGTTTGAAGCCAGTTTTCACATCCTCATAGTGTATCACTCCAGTTCAAGACAGTCATGCAAAATAACTCCTGACATTCCTATAATACATCTCTCCTAGCCAGGAGCATAAGATCAGGTCTAAGGCACCCATTAGAAAAATTGCATTGTGTTAGAACCTCAGAACAATGAAAGGTTAAAGCCTTCATCTGTATTTCATGCACTGCCTTCCCCAGCGGCCCAAAAATAAAATGCCTTGTACTGCATCCTCATTACATAAGAACTATATATAGAGAGCATATGAGTTCCTCTTCTGTTTCAGAGCAGAAAATTGATATAAGCGTTTTGAAGAAAGAAAAGGTTCAGTAGAACTTTGTTTCATCCTGAGTAAGAATACTGCCTAGTAATGCCTGTGTTGTACAAGTGTCAAGGCTGAAATTGGCAGTGGGTGGAGATCTCTTTAAGGGAATTAAGTAAGTGGATAATGGAAGTGAAATACTCTTAGTGGTGGGAAAATAATAAAAATTCCTTGAACTCTGAAAGGAGAGAATCTTCTTATAAACATCATAGAGGAGTTAAAGGAATTTTATGAGGACAAAAAAATAACTTCAAGAAATTTAAAATAATGTACAGTTAGTCCTTTCCTTCAGCTTTTGATGTTGTTGCCTGTGGGCCAAGAGAGGAAAGCAGAAGGAAATAGAAGAAGCAACGTTAGTGAAGGGTAACACTCTCATCTTCCACCTTCCAGCCTTGACATCAGAGATGAAGACACAGACTCCACTGCCTCGGAGACTTTACAATGATTCATGTCCCATGTAATGCAATGAGGAAGGTTCTCTGAATTTTGAAGCAACAGCAGGCAAATAAGTTCTTCAACAAAAAGAATGCACATTTGTTTTTCAACAAAAGAGCAGGAATGCACATTTGTTCTTCTGCAAAGCAGCACCTTGGAAATATGCACCCCTAGGAATGCCCTGTAAAACACATGGAAGGGCTGGGGAACTTGAGGGATAAATGTGAAAAACTCTCAGAGTTACAGTACTAAACCTCAGACCTCTCAGGTGATTTATTGCGAATCTCTACCTATATTTGTGTTAGAACACACTGCCTTCGGACAGAACTCTTCCATGCAGCCGAAGAATCCATAACAATGTGGAACTGGGTCCTTTCAGAGGCAGGCCAGTGAGGAACTGTTTCTGTTTCCCCAACACACTTGAGGAACAGGTGAAACATTTTCCTCCAGGAGTCAGCCCCTT
Source organism: Edolisoma coerulescens (assembly GCA_013397115.1). Taxonomy (NCBI): domain Eukaryota; kingdom Metazoa; phylum Chordata; class Aves; order Passeriformes; family Campephagidae; genus Edolisoma; species Edolisoma coerulescens. Next base: position 135,000 of record VWZW01003067.1, on the reverse strand, counting down.
TCCCTATTCCCTAAAGTACATCCAGCCATTGGTAATTTCTGCTACAATCCTCTATTACAGAGTTTTCTCAGGCGAAGTTTTAACTTATATCTCATCTCTCATGACCTTTCTTCACATTTTTCCATCCTCTTTCACCTTTTCCCAGTTGTTTCACTTTCCTTCTCTTTTGCTAATATTTCATCTTTTGTTCTCTTTTATTCCCTTCCTCTCATTGCATTTACCATCTTTTAAACCTCATGTTAATAATTTACTAGATTTTTATTATCTGATCTCCTGACTAGTTTCCTGTCAAAGTTTTCAGTTTTGGGGTTTTTTTTCTCCTTTTCTTTACAGTGAATACTGCTTGGATAGGGGCCATGTCTTTATTACAGATTATAAATATGCACAGATTCAAATTATTTTTATAGTAGGCTTTGTGATCAGAAACCATGTTATCGTTTCTTGCATATATCTTCCTTTTTATTTTTTTCCTAGAATACTACATAAACCCCATTCATATAAGGAATAACAGCATTCAGTTTTCCTTCCTGCTTCTCCCACACTGTTTCTTTTTTTTTTCCGTTTGTTTGTTTGTTTTGTTCTGGTTTTTTTATTCTCATTTTATTTAATTAAGTCATTTGCTCACCTAGAGCTTGGCTGAAATATCTTCTGAAAGCAGGTCCATATTATGTTTGTGCTGCTGTATAATTAAAAGTAACTCAACATATAAAAGCTATGTTTTAGTAAAAGAGCTGAAATGAAGGCTTGAAAATCCACATATCAGTTTTGGCACAAGAAATTCAACACAATCAAGATACGAAAATCTGCTGGAGAAGAGTTGATTTAAAAGATGAAGCCTCAGGTACAACCGTGCAGTCAGCACATCACATACTTTTATCTGACAATGACTTGGTGTAACTCTGTGCTGTGAGTGAGAGGATGGTTCTGGCTTCTCACATTCCTCCCCTTTTTGGCTAAATAAGAGAGACTGGTGTTTTTGAAACTTTGTGATAGGATGCTGCTTTATTTTACAAAGTGCCTTGGCACTCCTTCAATTACCTTGCTTTGACAGATGTAGATAAATCGCTGAAAAGCACATTATCCTCAAGCTAACACTAAAATGCATTAGAATTTCCTCCGCATTTCATGGCCAGGTTTTGATGCCTTTGCCTCTGCTGAATTCTTCTATTGCCCTGAAATGGATTCTCTTGGTTTGGTGGGTTTGCTTCCCTTTGGCTTCAGTGGCAGCTGAAGATGAGCTGCACTCGATGTGTGTCATGGGGAGCGAGGCCCTGGGTGTGTCAGTATCTGCCTCTGTGAGGACATCCACTGGCAAACAGACCAAGGGACAAACTATGCAGAAAAGATTCTGATATATTAATCCATGAGGAAATAGATTCACTCTAATCCAACAAAATGAATAAATATAAGTAAAATATATTAAGAAGATTATGTTCTTCTCCTTTCTCTTTTCTGCTTTCACACAGTTAATTTCCCTTTTCACCATCTTTTTCCACAGCGTTCTCTGCTTTTCCCTTCCATCATCCATGCAAATCCTGTGGCTAATTGGTTAAGTCCACTCTAGAGCCTAACCATCAATTCCCAGACACAGCATCTTTCATTTCAATGTTTTTGCCTGATTACAGTTGCACTTAGAGGAAAACAAACAAGTATGTATCAATGCCCTGCAAGTGTAGGAAAACACACAAACAGACAATTAAACATCAACAAAGTATCAATAGGATTAGAGCGTCATGCTGGAGCAAATCTTGATAAATCCTTCTCAATAACAATACTCTAACTGCAGTGTCAGAAGGGAAATATAAATTTAGCCCATTAAAGTGTTGTTGGACAAAGAAAGACACATTAATACAGCTGTTAGTCATTTCCTTACTACTGAGGGACTCGACTATTGTGCTGCAGATGAAAGCTTTGGCCAAGAAAAGATTTGAAAATATGCAAATGAATGCTAACAACATAATAAATACCTTATTATTCATCACCAACTCAACAGCCTCCTGGCACGGCCAAAGCTGTGAGCAGTCAGGGTCTGGGATGCTCAGGCATACGTACCTACGACAGACATTTCGGGCACCGTGGCGTGGTAGGGGCCCTCTACAAACTCAGGGGCATTGTCATTGATGTCCTGAACCTTGATGATGAATTCTGAGGGAGGCTCCAGGGGCTGGTTTGTGTCCCTGTCCACTGCCTGGGCTGTGAGGGTGTACTCGGCCTTCTCCTCCCGGTCCAGCCTTTTCATGGCATGGATGTCCCCAGTCTTGTCATTGATCACGAAGATGGTTCCAGCTCCATCTCCCGACAGAATATACTTGATTTTGCTGCTGCCAGGGTCCAGGTCTGTGTGCAACTAAAAGGTGAAAAAAGAAAAAAAGAAGGTATTTTAGAGACCAAAAAATGTACACACAGAATTTTGGGGTTTTTTTTGCTTTGGTCTAACTATACATTTTGTCAAGCTGTTCCTTTGTGCTTCAGTCCCAGCACCAGTGATCCATAGCGCAGCTTGAATACACGGAGAGCCAGGATTTGTATGCATACTAATCAAAAATGAATGCAATCATAGGCATAATTAGACTTTCTATTTAAAAAGCGGCTGTTACATATATTTTAAATCCCCATTCTAAAATGTAAATGCCTTCAAAAACATTATCAGCCAAAACAAACAAGTACAAAATGTCCTTAACCTATTAGATGAAAGGGTGAGGGAAGGGTTAACAATAACATATGTTTTAATCTAACTTCTTATTTTTAGTTATTACTTTCAGCTTATTTCCAGGTGACTGGAAACAGTTGACCACTGGCATCTATGGAATCTTGTCACAGACAGCAGTCACAGAAATTCAGAACTCAATCCTAACTCAGATCTTTGCAGAACTCAAAAGGTTCTAAGATCCTTATTCTAAAAGTACGTGCCCTGGAAGAAGGATCCGTGCACACATCTTCTCATTCTCCTCAAAGCCCCATCAGAAAAAAGTATTTAATTTGTATTTGGTTTTTCAAAAAATGAGACAGGATTATAATAATCTGAAGCAGTACAAGAAAGAAAGGTTTCTTTATTTTGAATTTTTTTAATGATTAAAAAACTGGAGACAAAGGACTTCCATTGATTTTTTGGTAGGCTCAGAGCCAAATACTGAATATCAGATTATCTCCAAAAATTTTTAATTTGTGAAGGTGAGAGTGTGAATTGGTTGGACCATATGTATCAGTGTCAACACATTCAAAATTACAGGATAACAACATGAATACCCAGTAATAGTGGTTTAAATTCGGTTTACTATTAGGTCTAACACATTCAATATGATCAATAAGAAGTGAATAACATCATTAAAAATGTAACTTGCATGTATTATTATCTATCTCTGCCTCACAAAACATAGTCTGAAGGAAATATGTACAACTTGCTTAGGCTGCAACATGAGTTACAACCAGTACTGGAAGACTTTTTCCTGTTTGCTCATTTTCTGCAGACAGCTCAACAGAAGCTGTTGCTGGTTATGCATTTTACTCTTCAATTGATAGCAGGGCTTGCCAGAGCCAGGCAGCAGCATCGTTTAATGTAAGAGTTTGCATTAGGATATTAAAATAGGTGTGGAAAAAAGCCTTGTAACACAGCGACAGCCAAACCACAGGGAGATTCTTATGCCACGAGTGGCTCTGCATGTCCTTCTGTCTATAACTGATCACCAACAGTTGTATCTACAGTTCAGGAATCATCTGTTCAGGAATTCAGCTGTTGGAGAGCTCAGGAACCTCAGACCTCAGTGTGTTGCAATGAGCACGGTGGACAGCAGCAGCCAGGGCTGATTTCCCATTGATGTGGTTTGTTATGGGTACAAAATCCTGGCCACCAGTGCATTCCCTGCTTTGCAGTAATGGCAGAACTCCCACGAACCACATGAGGTGTAAACTCATCCTCTGTGTTTTGCTGGGCAGCATTTTATTACACCACCATTGTTTTAACAACTTTTTCAGAGCACTTTAGCTGTGAATAAGTATGACTCAATCCAGTTCCCTCTTCCTACCCAGCCCACAGGAACGTACACAGAGATGTCAAGTGACAGCTGAGTCCCTTTTCCAAAAGTTCAATCTGGTTTTCTTTTTGCACCTGCCATCAGCTCCTGCTTGAGAACAATCAGCCTCATTCACTCAGCTGCTGCCCTCTCCTCTTGGTTGGTATCACAGCTTTGTCTGCTCAGAAAGCTAACACAACTCTTTTTGCCTTTAATATTATTGTCCTTATGACCATTATTTTCAGGGCCCCGGAGCCTGTAAAGATCAATCCAGAATCTGTTTGTGTTTTAAACATATTGTTTATGATTTAAGCATCTGTTTGCTCCCTGAATACAATCTATATGGCATTAGCATTGCATATGAAGGTTTTGGCAGCATATTCAGAGCTGAGTTGCAGCGATGTAATATCACAGCATTGTCTGGACACCCACAGCTCAGCAAAGGAACTGGGAACATCTCAGCTCACCCAGCTACACAACAAAAAGCTAGAATCTGAATTTTTAAGAATAAACCAGATATCCCACACAGACATTTGAGAAGGCTCAAAGATTCTCCAAGTTGCTATTTGCTAATAAGTAAGAGAGGCTGTCTGTATAATCTCAGGTTTTACCCATAATATCCAACAGCAGTTATGGTTCATAAATCAGTTCTGGTAGATATTAATGCAGAGCTATAAAACCTTTGCAGTTCTGGTGAGATACCAACAGTTAAAATGATAAAAATGTCTATGATTGCCATTAATCGTTTCCTCTAAGAAGTTAAATTCCCTTGTATCAAAAGCAAGAATTGCTACTTGCTATTCAAATATTGCTATTTGAAACACTATAAAATGAAGGGCTAAACATTAAGCAAAGTAGAAGAGCTAGGAGCATTTTATAATATTAAAGTTGAAACTAAGTCTGATGAGTGGAAGGTTGTTTTTTACCCAAAGATTTATAGTGGCAAAAATGATTTTTTTGTTCTTGTTGTTCTTTAATAAAAAAGAAGATATAAATGTGGCATTTACTACAATCAATGGGGAGCATCCAGACTGACTTAAATAATTAAAATAATTTTTCTAGGTTTTGAAGTCCTTACACTCTAATACCAAAATATTACAAGAAATGACCAATGGAAGAGCCACTTCTTCAAAATCATTTAATTGTTTAGATTTAAGATTAAGTCATATCACCTACCACGAAGTTATACCACAGACTGAAGTTTTAAGTCAGATAGCACAGCACTTTTCCCAGGTAATATTTCCTCTCTTCTACCAGACACGAACGATAATTTACTGCAAGAGTCAAGCTTCAGCAAGCTGTGTTCGTGTGAAGGGTAAAGATCATTAAACATGTAATTATATAGGATCTAGGTGAATGATAGAATGGCATAATGACTATGAGAAATGAATAGTGATTTCTGCTCAAAAAGCCTCACAAATGTAAATATGAAACTGCTTTCCATGTCTGCAGCTTTATTTGCTACACCCATGCTTGAAAGCTGACCTGGTTTTTTTCACAGCAACATCCAGATGCAACAAGAATTTCTGTTTAAAACAGAAAATGTCTGTACCTGCCCCAGTGTCCCACTGCTAGAGAGCACCCGAAACAAACAGACAAGCACATTTACTGGAGGACCTCATCATGTTCAGAGAGAGGCAAAATCACTTCCATTATGTGAGATTCAGTTCATTAGACTTCAAAGGAAGTGAAATCTTCTTCCTCCATCACTGCCCTGCCCGTGGGACTATAAATCCAAACACCTCTCTCCCTTAAAGCAGCAGATGCAAGTCCATCACCCAACTCATGCCTGGATTTATGGTGATGGGAGGGATTTTGGACCATCTCCTAGTTTTAATGGTGATGCAGATGCCCTGTATTAATACCTTACTAATGGCTCCCACATAGCCTCAGCACAGATCATTTTTTTCCTAAAAAATTAACTTCATTCCAAACGAACCCTCAGACTGGAGCAATTTCTAGTCTTTATTAATTCCTTTGCTGTTCTATCTGATAACACAGATGGTAATCAATGAAGCCAGGATTCACAGGAACAGCACAAACAGGATGCTGCCACAAAATTAACACTATTTTCACTAATAACCAATGCACATCTAAAAGTACTGCCAACACACTATCCAAGGGTATAACACACATTTATAGTCTCCTATGCACATATATTACAACCATGTATAATTAAAACCCATGCCAGAGAAACTACAGAGATGAAACTTATTCCAGGAGCCTCTATATTCTGCAGAAGCAAAAGTGCTATCCTGCAGTAAAACACAACTCCAGCAGTGTGGGGCTGTTATTAAATTTTCCTATTCCATAACTCTTTGTTCAGCATATTTTAAACAAGGTTTTCTTAGCAAGTACTTGACTCCAAACTACATTTGCAGCCAGGGATTTAATGTATGGACAAAGGCTGGGAGCGAGGTTGGTGAAGCTCCTTTGCAATTCTGAGCAGATTTACGAGTCTCCTCTGCAGATGGGAGCTGTCTCACCTGCTCTCACTCAGCTACCTGGCAAACCCACGGCAGGCAAAACAACAGGTTGTTCAGCACAAAGAGCTCCATGTGTTCACCATCAGGAAAGTGCATAATGCACTTGGGGCTGGGCCATGCCCAGATGAGAAGAAAGCTGTTGATTTTCCTCTGCAGGAGAATTGGGCACTTCCAGCCCTCTCTGGGGTGTGGTGCTGATGCACAGCTTGATACAGACCAGCCCATAATAGATCCATCATCAATGGGAGGATTTGTAATCCCAATTTCCTTGCATCAGTAAAAAACCCATAAATATAGAGATAATTCACATGGGGAAGGAGGGAGGAATCTGCATATTATGAAAATGCTCCTGGACATTTTTAATTAAGGCAAGAGAAGGCGGCATTACGTAGTCAAGTTTTTATTTGAGTTTGTTAGAAAGTAATTAATTCATCCTCATGTAATTACAAGGGAATTACCCCGTACTTGTTTCAAGGGAAAAGGAATCATCTGCCCTTAAAACTTCATTTTAAAATTTGCATCATCCTTCTCCATCCTAACTGTGGAATCTTTTCTTTTAAGGGTGCCTCACTGATTTTCCCCTGATGTTACACATCCACAAGCACAACACACCAGCACCGTCCTAATGCTTCAGGTTCTTCTATTTTTTACCTTTGCCTTGCAATAAAATTCCTCATTTATGAGGCAGACCCCATTTAATGGACTTTGAGATGGAATTTTCAGCTTTTTATGACTCTTTTCTGAAACTGCTGGGTTCTAAGAAGCTCTCACTCATTCTGTGAAAGTATGGAAGGGTTTTAGTGACTTTTACAATCATTTTATATATATATCAATGCTTTCAAAAACTGTAATGCACCTTACTCTTCAGATGTTTCTTTCTGTATGTGCTTTGCAGGGGTATTTTTTTTCCTAAAAACATGAACCTCTTCAGGAGTTACAGAAGGTTTTTTGGGTATTGTTGATGTGCTCTGACACATCACGGACAATGAACATGTTTATTATTGACCCACGGTTTAAAGAGTCATTCCTAATTAAACTATTATAAATAGATTTGATTCACTTGCACATAACACGGAATTAATAAAGTGGATTTAATTTCAATTTAATAGAATCTTTCATTTTCTCCTTGGATAGGCTGATCCCATCTTTAGTAATGGGAATTATAACCACACAATGGGGAAGAGGAGAATCAAATATTCTGCATTATTATTCAAGGTAATGACAAATTGGGGCACAGAGTTGATGCTCTTGACATGATGTCAGCCCTTGGAACACTTTCAGAAGGGAAACAGACATGTCCGTGGACGACAAAGGTTCCATTTAAGATCCAGGAATCATGTAAGCTGAAGCCTCTGGAGTAACTGTCAAAAAACATTACTGCTCACACTTCTCAGCTGCAGTTTCATAACCAGATTCAAAGGGAATTAAAGCAATAATATCCCTAACAATTTCATTTAAGAGTGTAATCTCTGCTTTTGTCTGCCTCAGTTTCCTACCATGTCATTTGAGTATCTTTGATTCCAGATGGCTTCTTTTTATGTTTCTGTTTATTCTTTGCTACTGCTTTTTTATTCTATTTGATTTGCTAATTTTGTCTCTGTTTATGTTCATGCTGCAAATGTGCACACACGGCTTTTCATTGCTTACCTTTTGGTATCATCCCACAGCACACTGGAGGGAACTGCTCTTTGAAAACTGCAGACAAGGCTGGCTTCTAACAGTCAGGTTATTTTAATTCACTGATTACAACCAGCTGACGTAAGGAAAGAGCTCAGGAATCTGCCTGAATCTTGATCTAAGTCCTTCCTGGTCACAGTGCCATTGGTCCTTCCTGTATCATGTATTGCCTTCCTCACCAGGCTAAATTAACAATCTTTAATATCTATTTTTGTTTAATGTCTTGGGAGAAAAAAAAAATATAGCTCTACTTGTTTTTACAGATGGGAGGAACAGAGGAAGAGATAAACCCACATTCAGTCTCACAAAGATTCACATTAGGAAAAAACATCCAGACCGTGGGACTACTCAAACCATTCTTAGACAGCTTCATGCATTTATCTCCAGTTAATCTCGATATGAATTTGTAATTAGAATTTTTACATATTTCTCATTGTGTTCCCCCTGCCAGGGGAACTTCCTAAGAAGGAGGAAACCACGTCCCCAAAGCCTTCCTCAGCTCCACAGCCCCATCTACATCCCCAGTGGTTGTGATGGCAACAGGGACGAGGTGCTTTGTTTCCACCCAAAGCCCGCTCTCAGGTTAATTTTTCCTGCACATATTTCTTACATACCTTGCTGCTTCTGAGTCCTTATGTTAAGCCAGATGATAGCTAAAGCTTTCTGCTTTCCTAGCTCTGGCCTTGGCCCTTTCCATTTGGGAATACCATCTGTCTTCCCTTCTGTCCTGAGAACGCCGCCACCGCACCTGACCCGTGTCCCACCGCAGCTTGGCCTGACGCCTCCGTCCCTTGCTTTCCTCAGCTCTTTAACGCCCAAGTGTCCCGTGTCAAGTGGCCTCAGATGGCTGGCACCTTTTTGTAGCTGGCTCTCTGCCCAGCTGGGAGTTCATGCAACTATTTCTGAACCCAGACTGCTGTTCCTTTCCCCTCTTCCAGCAGACAGCGCTCCTGGAAGCAGCTCTGGATTTTTTTAACCCAACTGTTCCTGACACTTGGAAGCATGCGAAGAAGTTGTGTCACGCTGCCAAAGAGGAATCCTTTCCCATCTCATTTACTTCCCTATTATTTCATCTGCAGTGCACAGTGGCTCACCACAGGAGATCTGAGAGCTGGGCACAGAGAGCCTCAAAAATTGCATGCGGCTTTAGTCTTGTAAAACATATTCCCTCTTTTGTGTCTTTAGGGGGGGAAAAAAGTATCTGTCATCTCCCACTGTTTGGGGTCAAGCTCTTACATTAACAATTCCAGTGCTTCAGGCATTATAATTAACAGTGCCTCCTCCTGCACTTGTCACTCTCTTCCCAGCTCAGTGAAAGAGCAGCAAAGACGTTTACTCCCTCCTCCAGCTTGTCAGTCTTGGACACAACCTGTGCTGTAGTTTTTGCTACCTGTAAGGCTTGTGAAGCCTCCAGGAATGACTTCAGAGGGCTCTTCCCTTTGGGCTGTCAATTTCACTGCCAGCAGAGGCTGACTTGATGCTCCATCCTCAATATAGACAAAATATGGGGAGGCTGTAAAAAAACATTAGCTATAGGAATCCCCATTCCACAGGCTAGCCAGAAGCTCAGCAGTTCCTGTATCCCAAATCCTACTCTGTCGTTCATTTAATCATCATCACCCTATTCACCATGTCCTGAGCTTTTCTGCCGTGTTGTTTGAGCTGTATTTTTCCTTTCCTCCTTCAAAGCTTATTAGAACTTGCCAGGCTTCATTCTCAGGCCCAGAGTTCACTGCAGTTGAGCGCTAAGACCTCTTTGTGTTGTTGAAATGATTTCCTCAAGTGAATGTCACAGCCATATCCCAGAATACATAGTCTTTGGATTGCAGAGGAGGAATAAAAAAGTTAATCACTACATAGGCACAGCAGTAATTTGAAGGCTGCTTACAAAATCTGCCAAACTAGACAAGCTAGAGCCTAGATCAGCCAGGCACAGAAAAGTACAATAGGCCAGAGTGGTCAAAGGGGATAAGATATTTCTATTTTTTTTAAGTATATTTAAGTTGTCATGATTTTAAAATCCTGCAAGGCCCTGCTTTCAGCTGCCTTCACCAGCCTGACTCCTTTTCATGTTTTGCTCAAAATGATTGGGAGGGTCCCAGAGATAATATATTTAACCTGTCTTCCTTTTTAATAAAAGAATTTAAAATCCATGCAGGATGCCTTCTGCTAATAATATTTAATAAAACCAGCCTGAAAGCATTAAAATATCTTTTTTTTTTTTTGAAGGTAATTTTTCAAATTTAAGATTACTGCTTAGCATCCTTCAGTGTCTGAACATAAGGAAGTAAGTACTGTCTAAAACCACATAATGTGTAAAGCTGGCAGTGCAAATAGAAAGCTCTTCTCTAGCAATTGGCTGTCAAACACAGCTACAGTGCAGAAATATAAACATCAGCTCTGCAGCCAGCTCGAGCTGAAATTGAAAGCTGTTGAGAAGGTAACAGTGAAATAAAGAGAGCTGAAAAATTAAATTGTGGGTACTTACATATTGCTTCTCTTATAAACTATCTGCTTACAGGTGACAACATGACTGATTTCTAGTGCACTTACACTCACCTGTGGACTGTGCACAGGGGTGCAGTAGCAGGTTTTTCTTACTTGAAATATCTTTCAAATTACTTAGAATGTGAAAATAAACACAACTCAGAAATGCCACAAAACAAACTCCTTATGAGACGTCAAACAAACCAGAACCACTTCTTCAGAGCTGCTCTGTTTGCAATTACCCAGCAACATCAGAGTGTCATACATCAGAATAAATAGATGTAACATGAGGATAATTTGATTATTTTTCCCTCTTTTCTTGCAGTTAGATGTTTATTAGGGATAACTCATGCAGAATTGTAAGTTATTCAGAGGAACCTGGTTGAAACTAGTTATTATCATTTCATGCAGTTTCACAAGGAGTTATTTGCCTCATCACTTCTGTGGTTTTCAAAGCTTCCTAATGTAATTTCCCATGCATTTCCACTAAGTCATGCATTCCTGTGAATTTCTTACAAACTCACTCGCAAAGGTTATGTCTCTCATAATGCGATCAATTTGCAATACCATTAAATTTGAAATATTCTTTAAACCACTAGAGATAGATCATAGCTTCTGCCTTTGTTAATGCTTTTCTGGAAGAATTGAACAGGGAGAGGATGCATAAACCATTACACATCGACAGTATTAAATATGCAGAAATAAACCACTGTGCCTGCTCCAGCAGGGTTTAATACCTACTGATGTATTACCTCTGATTCTCTAGCAACTTGTATTGAGTCCTGCAGTCCCCTGCCCAGGACGTTTGGAGGCTCAAGTCTCAGGGACAATTATCACTTTTTTTTTTTTTTGGCACATCAGAGAACCTGATCTGTTTCAAAGGAAGCAGAAAGAGCAGTGCTATAATTATAAGTGTGGGCACCATTTGGAGTATTTATGTCACTTGCTATAAGCACCTGACCTACCTGTGATTCCAAACATGCAAAATTTTGGGTCAACATCCTATCAAAAAAGAAGCTCTGGCTCAGCACAGCCAACTTGTATACAAATCAGTATCATGGGAGCTGGAAGTGTGTAACATATGTCAATCTCAAACCAGCCAGAATCCATACAGACTTAGCAATGATTTAGTCTAGACCTTTATCCAAATCGTCTGAGCTCATGGAAAGACTCCTGTGGGAGGCTGCGGGAGACATCTGTACTAATTTAATGATGGCTGAATCACTGTCGGTTTGCTCTACCCACACAAGCTGGGGAGAGCTCGTAGCACTCTGTGAGCACAGAACAGCCAAAACCCCATATGGCCCTGTCCCCATTCAGCTGTTCCCTGCCTTTCCCTAAAGTTCCTCTCAGGAAGGACGGGTGAGCAGCTGTCCTGCATTCCCCTCTGCTGGGGGTGGGAGGAGAGGATACTCACTGCCGTAAAGATAGGAGGCAAAGAACCACAGAATCACAGAATTTTTTGGGTTGGGAGAAACCCAAAGCCCATCCCATCCCACCTCTGCCATGGGCAGGGACACCTCCCACTGTCCCAGGCTGCTCCAAGCCCCAATGTCCAGCCTGGCCTTGGGCACTGCCAGGGATCCAGGGGCAGCCCCAGCTGCTCTGGGCACCCTGTGCCAGGGCCTGCCCACCCTCCCAGGGAACAATTCCTTCCCAATATCCCATCCAGCCCTGCCCTCTGGCACTGGGAAGCCATTCCCTGTGGCCTGGCCCTCCAGCCCTTGGCAATTGTCTCTCTCCATCTTTCCTGCAGCTCCTTCAGGCCCTGCAAGGCCGCACTGAGCTCCCCCCAAAGCTTCTCCTCTCCAGGCTGAACAATCGCAGCTCTCGCAGCCTTTCCTGCCAGCAGAGCTGCTCCATCCCTCTGCTCATCCTGGTGCCTCCTCTGGGCTCTCTGCAGCAGCTCCAGCTCCTTCCTGTGCTGGGCCCAGGGCTGGGGCAGCACTCAAGGTACATAAAGATAAATAATGATTTCTCAGGACCTTTCAAATACACAAGACGTGTATCCCCTCTCCTTCCAAGAACTGATCATCAGGCTGCCCACTGGAGAACATAAATTCTGTTAAAGGAACAACAAAAGTTGCACGAGGGAGAAAGAACTTTGAAGATCTCCAAGGAATCTGCTGAAGTTTCTCTAATAAAATGTATGCTCAGGATAAAAATCTCACAAAAAAGCCACCTTTAAAAAGATGAGGAAGAAGTACAATATTGGAAAGTGGAGTTCTTAAATGATCCAAATCACACCCTGGATACAAGAATGAAACAAACTCCAAATATCTTATGAAGGTTCCTGCTGCTCCTGCTGGAGTTCCTGAGGGAACTCTACCGAGAGCACCAAATGGCAGCCGGGCAGGGGACAACGGCAGCCAGTACTGAGCTGTAAATAATGGCTATTAATTACCTGTACTGCAATAACACATAGAGGTCCTTGCTGTCACAAGGACTCTTATAGTGTGTGCTACAGCCTTCCCGAGCTTACCTCGCTCTCCTCTGCTGATGGGAAATTGAAAATGGTTTTTTTCTCCTTCCCTTTTTCTGAACAAGAGTCAAGGAAGAATGAACTCGAAATAAATAATTTTAGAAAAACTTTCTAAGACATTGGCTGATTTCTACAATTGCCACCCATGGATTCGGTATGACTCAAACTCATGGGAAAAATAGAGCTGAATTCCTTCATAAATTTCTAGTCCTGAGATGATTTTTCTTTTTAATGTGAATGGTTTTAGAGTCTGATATAAACCCCAGGAACTCAGTAGGAGTCTCTGTCTCAAATTTGAAGGGACAAGACTCTGTTAGAAGCACAAAGACTTATAAAGAAGGACACAGAACAAACACAACCCTTCAAAAAACCCCTCACAACAAACATCTAGTTACTAATTCATATTATGACTCCACAATTTATAGTCCAATTAAATTCAGAGTTTACCACTGGCCTACAAGTTTATTTTTTAGACTTTTCCTGGTAACAAATAGAGGTGTAACTGACTTCCATACAAATGAGATAAATAATGAGATTAACAATTATCTAACTGGGAGATAATAAAGTGTTTAAAATAGCAACACCTTGAAGTAAAGTAAAATATCTGAGATTATTTATTGAGTCAGTAAAGTTGCCTTTTCACATTTACTCAGGGTATAGGAGATGGAATGTTTTGTTTGCCTATGGAGATGGGATTATTGGGTATGTAAATGGACACTGATGGCAAAGTTAACTGGAAAGATAATCTGCTGCACGAAGTTCTTCAACAAAATATCAGCAGTGCAAATGCACTGTTGGTCAGTCCTGTAAGGAATTTTCTGACACAAAAACTGATAGAGTTACAAAACATGTCTTGGCTCAGCAAAGGTTAGCTCTGTTTAGAGACAAACTGAAACCACGGCCAGTCAGAAATCACAATCACACCAGTATTAAACCAAATTCTTTTTCCACCCACACTAGAAATGCCAGGCTATTTAAAAACCTCACCAGTGGTCTGTGAGTTGGTGCGTGTTTATCAGCTGGCCCAGAGTTCCCTGTCTCAGCTGTGCCAACTCCACTAACTGGTGGCTGCTCTCAGGAAAAGGCAGAAGGACGGCAACGCTTGGAGCCATCATTTTCTCCAGTCTGGTGCATAAGTGCTGCTGATTATACAGCAGCAGTGCTGGCAAGGGGGCTGAGCAGGGAAACCCCTTGGGTTCCCCAGGCTCCTTTCCTTTCCTGAGTGTGTGACGAGCAAGTGCGTATGCAGTGCTACAACAAGCTCAGACATTATTTTCAAGACAAAATAATTAGGCTGAATGAAACCCTGCACTTGTAACCAGCACAAACCCCAAGAGAAAACAAGGCAATTCTGTGGGACTGCAACACTGACATTCCCAATAATAAGGCAGAAATCCATAAGAAAAGCAGAGTTTCTGGCCCAGTTATATACTCTGCTTTGGTTTCATATATTATTGATACGCAGGTTTAACAAACAGGTCCAAGTCTGTGAAAGAATCCAGAAAGACCAGAAAATTCCTAGGTTTCAGTTGTTACACAAGCTGCCCCTTACAGATGGATCCCATTTGTGGAGACTGCAGTGTCCATAAGGATGGATGGAAATCCCCATTTAAAGGTCCAGTGCCACCAGATCAATGAATATCCTGGATTTCTTACAGCTGGCCTGGAACTTTAAACCTTGTTTTCTGTTTGCCACTCTGGTCTCTCCTCAGTCCAGTTCTAACAGTTTAGATGAACATGACATTAATTCTAACCATTCTCTAGACTTGAAAAGAATCTATATTTTTAAGGCGGAATGAAAAATTGTAGCGAAGTTGTATTCCATGCAGCGTACTTACTCTTCATCCCTCAAAAAATAACTTTAATATAAGAGTTAAATAGTTACAAGTCTGACATCTGTCCCTTACGAATAAAAAGCAATGAGGTTATGCAGATTAGGTGACAGATAATAGAGAAAAATGTAAAAAGCCTCCAGCTAAATTATGCTATATTGTCACAAGAAAAAAGTAATCCTCATATCTCAGTTGTCTCCTATCTGCTGAAATGTAGTTCCAAAGGGACACTGGCAGTGAAACTCAAAAGCCAAATATCAGCCAGTTTGGAGGCTGAAAACAACTAAGAAATAGAAATATCTAGAGTAAATACATGGGAAAACAGGAGGAAACAAAAGAAAATAAATACCAAGCATATGGCTCCTAAAGCACATGGAGAAAAAAGTTACAGGAATGTTAGGCAATTTAAATCTTGCCACAGAAAATGAAGCTGAGAATGTTTAACTTCCAGATGCCAGTTTATTGATTACAAGATGGTTCGAACTTTTTTTTCCTTTTTCCATTTTTTTTTTTTTTTAAATAAAAACCAAAGAAACCATAGCCTTAAGCAAAGAGGAAAAATGCCCCCAAAATCCAGGAATGCTTGTGATAATATTCACTTTGAGGGTTACCTGGAGAGTTTTACATTTGATAAGTACATTTCTTTCCATTTCCTGCTCTTGCCTACAAGAGATTGAACAATTACTGAATTTTTAGGCCTGTGGGGAAACACTGGAGAAGCAATGCCTTGCCATCAAAGGGATGGGGGAATTGCTCGATGGGAAGGAATTTCTTCCAGGAAATCTGCATGAGAGGAAATCAGGGTGGCAGCTGGTTAAAACCAAGGAGAACACAAAGAGTTACATTCTGGAAGGTGGGCCACAAGTTTGCAGAGATGGATTTCAATGGCTTCTCTGACTGCAGAAGAGATGGATATGGAGCCTCTGAGTTGTTTTTTTTCCCCCAGAAACAATACCTGACTTGGATCACATTCTATTCAATAGAGACTGTATTTTTTTGCTAAGAATACTCCCCGACTTTATTTATTCTGCCTTGAATCTTACTGCCAAGCTAATTTCTTCTCCCTCCCTGTGGCTAAAGCTCTCTTCTGGCCTGATTCTCTTCCAGAAGTGACACTTTATATTGATAGCCCAAGCAAAGAGAGTCATCATCAAAGCGGCCGTGTCATCCAGCCCCGGGGTGCAGTGCTGAGTGATCACACATCCTGAACACCAGCAATTCACTCCCAGCTTCCCACAAACCACAAAACCCCTTTTATTTGTCTTCCTGCAATCAAGGGGACGTTATCATCATGCAGATCTGAACACAGGGACGTCATGTTCATCTCTGCACACGCCGAATGTGTCACCACAGTAACCGAGAGAGCTTCTCCACACCACTGCCAAGCAAAAATCTCATTGTCTGCCCATTCTGCTGCTGGGGAAACACTCCCAGAAATGGAGGCCCAACATTCAGAACAAATTGAGTAGTTAAAGGTCCTAAGGATGGCTGCTCAGACCACCGAGAAGCCACCCCCAAAATACCAGCCTTACCCTTGGAGCTGCAGAGGTTTTTTCACCTGTGTTTTTTTTTTTCTGGACAAGAATAAAGATTCAGTGACACTCACTCCAATTGTTCATATTGCTAAAAAGTTGATTTAGGAAGAGAGTTGGGAAGGACCAAGGCAGTATTTTTTCTGAGCATGTTGTTTTCTTCAATGTTATTTTTCATTCAAAAGCTTGTTATACCTGTATATGCATTAATTTCATTCTTCTAAAGTATTTATCTTTTAAAATATGATTTCAATGTAAATAGAACGTTCCCTTTTAAATGAATTTCATTTGTTATCATGTAAGGGGTTTCATTTTGGTCTAATTAAAATACTATGCCTACCCCAAGACATTTTTTGATATTCCAAGTGTTTGTATTTTGAGTGACACAAAAGTATCTTTTCTCCCCAATGTTTCAGCTGCACATGAAATGAAAATCTGTCATTCCTCTCAGAAGCAGCACTCAAGTTCTAGGAGAATTAAATTCTTATTTCCTTTAAAAGCAAAGCCATCCCTACTACCTACACAAATCCTTCAATTAAACCTTTCCTTCCAACAAAAATAAAGCAATTTCATTCCATTTGTTTATCATAATTTAATTATTTTCCTTATTAGAACCAGCTTTATTTTAATGTTTTAGTCTTTTTAGGTGATGACTCATTCTGTAGATATTAGAGCAGCTTTCTGCCGTGCCTTTACTTCTGCACATAATTAAAACACATTTGCTGTGATTATATTTCAGCACATACAGATCAACATGTATTTTGCTCTTAGGTAGAGAATCCCCATTGTTCATGTAATTACTAGGAGGAAATAATGCAAATGAGTCTGCTGGAGACAATTATCGGACTTTCTTTTTAACTTTATAATGTTATAAACAAGAATTGGCATTCAGCTCAGGGGTGGACAGCAAACATTCATTTTACTGAGTGCTTTAAAGACTTTATGGAATCATAGAACACCAGGATGGAAGGGACCTCAAAGATTATTGGCCAGAGCATGGCAAAAGCATGGTCTAGACAAGATGGCCCAGCTCCCTGAGCAGCTGAATCTGAGAAATGCCCAATGTTTGGGAATCCACCACTTCCCTGGGGAGATTATTCCAGTGGCTGGTTGTTCACATTGCGAAAATTATCCCTCTCATGTTCAGTTGGAATCTCCCCACAAGGAACTTTTACCCATTACCCCTCATCTTTTCCATGTGACTCCTGGTGAAAAGGGGGAATGGCTTCAAACTGACAGGTTTGGATTAGATATTAGGAAGGAATTGTTCCCTGGGAGGGTGGGCAGGCCCTGGCACAGGGTGCCCAGAGCAGCTGGGGCTGCCCCTGGATCCCTGGCAGTGCCCAAGGCCAGGCTGGACATTGGGGCTTGGAGCAGCCTGGGGCAGTGGAAGGTGTCCCTGCCCATGGCAGGGCATGGAATGGGATAATCTTTGAGGTACCTTCCAACTGAAGCCAATCCATGGTTCTAAGATCTTCCTTGCAGCTGCCTTTTAAGTACTGGGACATGATGATAAGTTGTCCCCTAATTCTCCCTCTCTGAAGGCTGAACAAACCCAGTCCTCCCAGCTTTTCCCTGTATGGCAGCTTCCCAGCCCTTGGATTACCTTTGTGGCCCTTCTCTGGGCCCTCTCCAGCCTGTCCACCTCTTTTTTGCACAGCAGGGACCAAAACTGAGCCCAGCATTCCAGGTGTGGCCTGGCAAGCACTGAGCAGAGTGGGATAAGGACTCTGTCTCTGCTGGTGATGCCCTTGCTGGTGTGACCCAGGAGCCTGTTGGCTTTCTTTGCTGCAGCACCCACTGGTCACTCATATTGAGCCTGTTGCCACCAGACTTCAAATTAACAGAAGCTAAGTAACCATATCCTAATCATCCACCTAGAACATACTAATTTATCTCTAACATCACATCTTTGATTGTGCTCCTGAGTTACACAGATTGAGATGACTCTTACTAGTGTATCTTAGCAAACAAAATTGTGTATTGCGTGTCTGTGATAAAGGACGTCACAACTATGACTTGGCATCTTTCTGCACAATTTGAATAAATAATCCAAGCAGGAAGAGTTAAGACTGGAGTAAATTCCACATTTAGAGTACCTACTGAGAGCCCTTCTTGTGTAGGATTTAGAAAGACCTTTAAATTATTACATTTTTTGTAGTTTGTAATGAAAGTCTTTGAGCTATATCACAGGATGACAAACATCCCCATATTATCTCCTCCTAAATGACATTACATCATTGCCAGTGACACTAGTCCCTTCCAGTTCCTCAGCAATCCTTGATGAGCACAGAGAAATCTCACCTGCGAAGGCAATAATTTTCCCCCAGAAAACATCTTTGGAAATCAATAAACATGTTGTCAGGTCCCAAGGAACACAGAGCACAGTGCAGGAGGCTGTCTCGGGGAAGGATGGGCACAACTGACTCCTGTGCTTGGAGACTGCGAAGTGACAGGATCACCCCACATTGTCCAGGCCTCACATGTTCAAATCAATCCCTCAAATTTTGTTTTCTTCCTTTATTTTTTTTTCCCCCTATCTTGCATTTTTTTCCCCATCATTTGGGGCACTGTGCATTAAGGAAGATCTTGATGCTTTCTCTGAGACCCATCTGAGATTTGTGATGAGGACTGTGCTGCAGCACAGGAAGGGGCACAGGGCCACTCTGGATGAAGGATCCCTTCCTCAGGGTCACTCTGGTGCCAAGGATTGATCTCCAAGGCACCACAAGCAGTTTCCTGGACTTGGTCTCTTTGCTCTCATCACCCCAGGCTGAGTCTAAACACTACAGGGGATCTGACTGCTTATTTTTTTCCAGGGATCAGAATATTATATTTTCAAAACATATTCTCACCTTACATAGCATATCATCAAGAGGCAAGTCAAGTTTTCATAAATGGCAAATACCACATAGGAGTGTGAAAGCTGATGGACTGAGTTTTGGGAAGGGAAAAGAAATTATTAGACCTGAGATCTCCTTAGTTCTTTAACAGTCTCTTCCTAATAATTTCTTCCTGCTTATCTTTCACGGATCCTACCTTGGGCAAAGGATTTTGGATTACAAGTTTTGATGAACAAACCCAGCCATTCCTGTGCACAGCCCTTTCTGGGATTGCTTTGAATATATTTCACTAGCAAATGAATTAGGCTGAGTTTGCTCTCACTGTGGAAACCTCCAGCCATAAATTTGAGGCTCTTTTTGAAGCGATCTATTTGTGATCCATATCTGGCCCATATTCTTGCCCTTTGAAAAAATGCAATCAAAAGAAAGGATGCAGCTCTCCTCTGAACGTGCCACGATGTCCAGCTGAAGTACAAACTATCAAAATTGGAGACGCAAACAAACCAAAACCTAAGGCAAAAAAAAAATAAAGCCATTTTATCCCTGCTGCACTTGTAGGCTCTGACATCACTGAAATGCAGAAATGCACTTAGATATCTCTTTATGCTCTGGAGTAGCAGATTTTTGTCTATCCCTGTGCTGAACAGAAATCCAATGTTATAATTATTCCAACATTCTAAGAATCTCCCCAAATGCCTGTATTGACAAAGTTGCTCTTTGATGCTAAATCGTGATTTATATTTTAGTGATTTTTTTTAAATTTTATTTTAAGCAAGGGAATGGGGAAAGAACTCAATTATATTTGTTCACATGGAAAGAAGAAGCGTTTTTTGAGACAGCTAAAATTAAACTTCAAGAGCTTTGATAGGTTTTTTTTTTTTTTTTTTTTTTGTGCCTCCTTATTTTATGAAAACGGAGAGGAATTTTTTCTTGATGCATATCTAAACTCCTCCAAGTTCTGTAGTACATATGTTTGAATTAAAATTGGAATTATTTTTGAAAGGCTAAGAAGTGCTACCGTGGTTCAGCTCTGCTCAACCAAGCAGTGCCTGCGCTTTGAACTGGCAGAAGCCTTTAAGTGCAAAAGCTTAGATAAGCTGATAAAGATGAAACCAGCCACATCTGCAGTTACTTAGATCCAATTCAATACAGCCCTATCATACCACAAATCTCAGATATTCTTGCACACTTTACAACAGCACTACTCTGGGGTAGTAAATAATAAGCTTGCACAGATAATGAGACCTCAGGCAAAAAGAGAAGACCCAGTAGATTATTTCCTCATTCCTGCTTCCCAGAATATAAGTTGCTACCACCACAATAAACTAATTATTGCAAATTAAAAATCCCAAACAATTTTATTGAATTGTTAATGAGAAAGATCCCCTTTAACATGGAAAGAGCTCTCCATTTCCAACATAAAATTAACCAGAACAGCAACATATTTTATACATTGCCATGTTGATATGTTTGTATAAGATCAAGCACTGTATATACAGGAAAAAAACAACAGTGGCAGGAACACCTCCCACTGTCCCAGGCTGCTCCAAGCCCCAATGTCCAGCCTGGCCTTGGATACTGCCAGGGATCCAGGGGCAGCCACAGCTGCTCTGGGCACCCTGTGCCAGGGCCTGCCCACCCTCACAGAGAATACATTTTTCCTAATCTGTGATCTAATCCACCCGCTCCATCCATTCATCTACGTCCTTAATGAAGATATTGAATAACACTGGCCCCACTCTGGCCCCTGAGGGACTTGTCACTGATAACAGTTTGCTTTCTAGTTCATCTTTTAGAAAACAAAACAGATTTTGGATCCTGTTCCCCCAGCTCTGAATCTGAAGGTCATTGGTATTAAATACACTGGCCAGGCACCTTCTTTTCAGAGAGCTAAACAGCTCTCTGTGCACAATACCAGAGAAATAATAATAGGAAATATAATAATAGGAAATTCTATATCCTTGCCACCTGAGCATTCCCAAATACCAGGGTAATCAGGACAGAAATGAGCCCACACCATCACACAGGCCCGTGGTGGCCAAATCAGTCGAGTAAAAGTCTTTTAGCAACGTCTGGCCTAACACACTCGAGCTGCATTTTACCCTCCTTGGACACAAGAGAACAATATCAACTCCAGATGTAATCAGCCCCACTGTGCCCTTACCAAAGTCACTGCAACTCCACAGTGCCAATAACTTTTGTGATGGCTTTTAATTAAAGCAAATAAACAATGAGATTAAAATGTAAATTACAAAAAACCACCATTCAGATAATTCCATGTTGGTTAAACATTTTTTTCTATGCGGTCACCAAAAGCACACAGGTAATTTAGTATTTCAAACTGATTTTGCAAATAGATTAGCTGTTAATGTAAAATTGTTAAGCAAATCATTTCAGGAGAAAACCATTCTGGGATACAGTCACGGGAAGAGGTCGCATATGCAAAACTAGGCTTTGCCCAATTGATTTCCAATTATAAAATCAGAGGCTCTAGAGTTTGTGGTTAATAGTCCTTCCCTTTAGCCTGAAAAAACAAACTTGCAGCTTGTGCTCCCGACAAATCCACATCCAGTGCTCCTCACTGCATTGAGAGCCGAGTGTGTGTCCTGGCACGGAGCAGCACGAGGGAATCACAACGCCTCGCTGAAGGCCAGCCGTGGAATTAAGCCCACAATGCCTCACTGATGACCAGCTGTGAAATGGCAAATTGCTCCTTAGAATAAAGCTACAATAATGTCTGTTTGGGGGGGAAAAGAAGCCACAGGCAGATTCTACAAGGGCTGAATAAATTTAAATGCCCATATTGTGTAATTGCATAATGCTATGTTTTCGTTTGTAGAAAGATACTGGCTAGGAATTTCATGTATTTAATCCATTCATTCTTCAGCACCAAGTGTAGACTGCCAGGACATCTGAGTCTCTTGTCTCCTTTAATCTTTGTATGAAACTGGACAATTCTCAGGATGAAAGAAAGCCAAATAGTGCGGGGGGACTTATTAAGTGTGCTCAACATAAGGAGGCTTTTCTGAGAACATTCTCCACCTTCATCATGGACTAAAGTGCCACAAACATGACTATTCTTTGTCCAGAGCAGAAACAAATCAGGAAAATCTTTAATATATGATGTGCAAGAGCATTTGATTCACAGGTCTGCCTGTCTGGTGTACATTACAGCTTTATTCAGTGTACAAGCACCACATTTTAGAAACCAATGATTTTTTTTTTTCCTGAGTTCATAATTTTCTAATGATGAAATACTAATACATTCATAAACATTGCAAATTCTTTTTCTCAGGGAATCTAAATCCTGTGTTGTGCTGCATGATTACTCAAATAATAAATCACTGCTCCTCATGACAAGAAGAGAAGAATTGTGATGTATACAACTTGTCATCTCCATCACTGATGTTTACAAATGAATGCATTTCATGATTTGGCTGCTAGAAATTTCACCTTGTAATACTTGCTGAAACTTACTCATCTTCATTATTTTTCTCTCTAAAACTATATTTAAAAAAAAGCTTTTTATAAAGAAACATATTTTCTTGATAAATTATTACTTTCAGGTCTGGGCTTGATTTTCTGCTGCATTATTCCACTTGCACATCTCTGAGAGTCAGCAGAGATGACATTTTTTGAAGAAGCAGGTTTTCCCTTGCTCTGCTCCAGTCCCTTTATCACCCATTCAAAGTTAGACAAAGTAATCAGGAAAACAGTGCCACGAATCCAGTTCATAAATCTGAGCAACAGGTTTTTTATCACATATTGACAGTAGACCAGCTTGCGAGCCAGCAGTCAAATTTTGTGGTGGCATCACCCACAGATGTTTCACAGAAAGTGAGACACAGGGAGTTGTCAACCCACTGTGAATCAATTTATTCATTCTCACCAACTCTCCAGCCAATTTCCTCCTTCAAGGTGCAAATTAGCAATACAGATGTATTCTCTGAAAAGATCTCCAGCTTCAGGTTCTTAAGAGCAAGTTTAGAGCCTGTTGGCTCTCATCCAGTGTAGTATCAGTTTAACACTGGAGGAATTCTTCTGCAGGGAGCCACGTCCCCAACCTTGAAGCAACCTTTATAAACACGTATTTGTATCAGTGATTATGTCTCTGCAGACCTAAGTCTTGAGACTTCATAGCCACAGTCAAGACCTGGTAAAAGGCTGTTGGATTTTCAGCCACTTCCATCACAAGAAAGAGTAAAAGCTCCAAGAATTTGCCACTCTCTCAAACCATGATTGATATTGTTAATAATGGGGACCAGAATTTGGAGAACAGCAACCACCTGGAACTACTGCACAAAGGAGAAGGAGCTTTAGGAGTTTTTAGCTGTGTAGAACAGTGAGGTATCTCGTGCCAATTCAAGATGTATTCTGTCTGCAATGACCTCGAGTGGAAGGAAAAAGGAAACTGGAAGCAGAGTCGATAAACTACCCAATAAAGTCATTAAAGGTCTGTGACGAGATGAGATGAGCAGCAACAAAGGATAAACAATGCTGTGTTGCATCTGTTGCACACAGTCTAAGCCCTGTAGAGTGGAGCTGTGTCCTTGTCATTTGTATTTACTGGGAGAACTTTGACGGATCAACAGAGAAACAAAACACAAAATAGGTGAGGCTGGAGGGGCGCCCAGGGGCTCCTCTGGTGCCACCTCCCTGCTCCAGCAGGGCCATCCCAGAGCACAGGGCACAGCAGTGTGTCCGTGTGGCTCTGCAATATCCCCAGGGAGGAGACTCCACAGCCTCTCTGCACAATCTGTTCGGGGCTGGGCCCTGCCCAGGGCAGAAGTTCTGCCTCCTGTGCAGGGGGAGCTGCCTGGGCTCAGGCCCTGCCCGTGGCTCTGGGGCCATTGCTGGGCCCCGGAGCAGAGCCCGGGCCCTGCTCGGAGCCCTCCCTGCACACAGGGACAGCCAGGCCCGAGGGCCCCTCTCAGCTGGGGCTCCTCTCCAGGCTGAGCAGCCCCGGCTCCCTCAGCCTTTCCCGGGCACGGAGATGCTCCAGTCAAATAAACAATAAAAGTCTATCAGATTCTCTGCTACCCCTAACATTGAAAGATTTTTTTTCCCCTAACATTGCAGGGTGATATTAATAATGGTATAAATCAGTTTGACTGATAGAAAGTAGATTGAATTTACCTGCCTAATTATGCCTCACTTTGGCTTAACTGTGAGCACTGTGGAGAACAGAAAACCAACCCCAGTAGGCTGCTCCCCCGTTCTGCGTTAGCACTCTCAACATTGGTTTCTCTTGATAAAATATGTCAGAGGATCAAAGCAGAAGACTATGTAGGTAAGAATCAGCAATGAAAATGTTTCATTCACAATATACTTGCTACTCTTTTTTATTTAGCTAAGATTGCTTGGAGCAAAATATTTCATTCCCGCTCAGAGATGCTGTAACATTTTTATTAATATGCATTGTTCTTGTGGTTTTTAAACCCCACAAAATCAAATCTAAAATAATACTACCCTGGACCCTGAGAAAGTGTTTTGTACGTGTCACAATGGCAACAATATCTCTTTTTTTTTTTCATATTCACCCCTTCTAATATGCAGATAATAACAATCCATGGCTATATAAATGTAAACACCAGAAAATCCATTTTAACCAGGACACATAAAACAAATACATAGAGGTGTAGAGACACAGCAGTGCCTCACAGATGTAGGGAGCCATACAAATACACAGTTTACACGTTTATTATTGCCAGTGTATTCTTGACTCACTCTTGCAAACAGCCTCAGGGTAGTGACTCCAGCAGGGTGAGCACCAGCCAAATCCAACAAAAGGAGGAAAACCAATACATACATTTTTCATTTTTCTTATGGCACAAGACTGAGCACTCTACTGTGGGCAAGAGTCCCTCAAGAGCATGAAAAATATGTGCTACAAAAGGCTTTAGGGTGCTCATGAATGACTGTTTCCTTTCCAGCTACAGAAAAGCTTGTAATGGATTCTTCTGTCTCGAGGGAAACTTTTAAAACCGAACCAGAATTTCAATATTATTTTGCAGATAGAATGAATTTGTTGCTGTAAACCTCACTGCAGATGCACAGATTTTATTTAAGCCATATTTTTAGAACAAAGAAGTCAAAAAATCAGTTTTGAAGGGGTAAGCTTTTATCGAAATTAATAGGGCAGGACATGCAGCTGGCTGACGTATGGCTAATGTGGTACTTCTCAGAGCTTTTAACACACTTTGCTGATTGTTTGCTCAAGGCATATGGTTTGAATGAGCTGGGCAGTGCACAGTGCAGCTGGCAGACTAGATACCCAAATCTGGCAATGAGCCTCACAGTTATGTGGCACTAGGTATCAAATTTGCCTGAATTTTATGTTATGAATTCTGCCATATCCATGGAAATTTGAAGCTACTTCAGGCTGTACTATGGTAGATGCCAATGCTTCAGATCTTGCAGCATTAACTGCAGCTGACCCACGTTGAGGAGGAATGGTCTGAAAAGGGCAAAACCTTTTATATAGAGCAAAAAATTTATGAAAAGCTTTCATTAAACAAACCCAGAATTTTCAAAATGGGCAAGCATCATTTTCTCTAGTGCACAGATTGGGAAACTGTGACAGGTGCTGTTCCAAATACACATTCATTTCAATCAAGCAAAGAATAGGAAGTTTTTGGCAGCTTGTCCTATTTTCACCATTACCTCCCATAACCCAAGTCAATGGTTTCAGCCTCAGCTCTGATATTCAGGAAGGTCTACAAAACCCTCCAACACTATCTGAATACAATTTTTGTATTAATTTAATAAATGAAGCACCATTTTTGGACTCTCAGCATAATAAACTCTCATTTGCACTGAGTAGATTCATAAATTCATGCTGTTAAAAACTGTTTTCATCAGAAATGGGCAAACTTCCTGTGGTGCCCATTCATATTCCAGTTCTGAACTGCAGGAGTTGTTTGCCAGTCACAAGTGCTCAGTTATTATTGCAGAGTTTCCTTTATTGCTGCTTGAAAAGCCTATATAGATACTAAAAGTGACTCTTTCATCTCAGGGTACACACAACTGCATATTTCTGAGGATATAATTCACATTTTTTCAGTGAAGTGCATCCCATTTTTATGCCACATGAACCCAGTGTGATGAATTAAGATGAATACTAAGAGGAACATAGAAGCAGCAAGTTCCCTGCTCCAGACCTGCCTGGTTATATCAAATCTTGGTAATAAAAGTTGTGTTTGTTGTAATGCAAATGTTTCACTGAGCTCCAAGAGAATTCCAAGAATAATGTAATTAAACATTAATAAACAAATAAATACAACAGCACAGAGTCTCTATTCATCTCAAATATTATTCTCCAAAGTTTAGAAAGAAACTAATTTTCTGAAATTCTTATTTCCAGCAGAGAAAGTCTCATCCATTTGTGAGGTTGACTAGTATCTTAAATGACTGTACAGCTGGACAATTAAAAAAAATAGCAAAAATAGAGATTAATTCCTTTGAAATCTTCCTTTTTGCTATTCCCACAATTCTTTCTTCCCACTCCCTAAGCTGTCCTAATGATAATACTGAACATGGAGTCAGCAGAGATATGCTGCACTTGGGCAAATTGAAAGTAAATGCCAGAGGATTTTTTAAAAACATTTATCTCTCTCAAACTTCAGTTTCCTTATCAGCATAAAGGAACACAGAGAAGGAGAAAAATAAGTATGAGGAGCAAAGGTTGCATCCTCTTACAGCAGAAGTGCTCCACTGAGTTCTTGAGCCTTTTGAAGCTGACCCTGTGAACAGAGAATTGAATGTGCAAAGGACACTGTTTTACAGGACAAAAGGACACAAAACACAATAAAAATGTCAAATACACTGAAGTGAAGTTTGTGGAAGCTCATTTCAATAGCAGGGAGGCACAATGCAGCTGGAAAAGGTGCATGGTCCTGTTTCTAATTCAGCAAAAAATGCAGAACTTGTACAAGCTCAGCCAGCAGCTCTTCAGAGAGGTGTCACCGTCTGCGTTCTGACTCGTGCCAGGGAATGTGCCACTCCTCTGATTTCCCTGCTGTGGCCTTTGCAGTGTCTGCACTCCAAGGGGGGCTTCTCATTATTTTAAAGTTGTATTTTAAAAACTGAGCACATCAGCCAGCCCTAAGACTTGAAAAAATGTGCAAATACACATTCTTTTATCTGCAAGGCCTGATTTACAGACAGGCTCAAAGCCTGTGTGAGCTTCACAAGAAACACTGACTAATGTTAAACCCAGCTATATATAAAATAGGCTGAGGTGCAGTTCAAAGAATATTGAGAGGAAATAAGGAGTGTTAGAGGCCGTCTCACCTACAAAGAAGAAGTGCCATCAGAGGATGATGAAATTTGATTTCCTAAGCAACTCCCAGGTCATTTAACTCGCAGGTCCAGGTGAGGTCAGCTCTCTAGCACTAATCTGGACATTGGCAGACAGCTTCTGACAGTCACAAAGACGCTTAGAAATCCACCAGCAGCTTCAGCAACTCTACCTGGACTCTTCTAGCTCTGAAACAACGAAATGCCTTTTTCCAGGCTGGAAAGGAGCTGCCAGCCGTCACTTGGCACAAATGTGAGCCTTGCACATCACCGGGGTGTAAAACCAGCCACATCCTCTCACAGAGAGCCTGACAGACAGAGTCCCCCAGCCAAGCTTCAGAGGAACAGGAAATGTGCTGACAATGGCCCCACACAATAGTTTACCCCTGTAACCAGGCAGGTATTTGAAATTCCTCTCCCCAAGACAGAAAGCTGAACAGCAGCTCCCACCCTTCTCAGTTCCCTTCCCCAAAGTCACACCGTGTCTCTTTAACCCTGGACTTTATTTTGCTCGTGACGTTTAATGTTTTTCTGCAAAGGGAAGAACTTTCAGAACAGAGCCACCTCCTCAGAATGTCAGGACCCCTTGGAAGAAGGTCCTTTCTCCTCTGGAGAAGGAATACTGGCCTGAGCTATGAGCCTGACTCAGGAGATGGTCAAAACCAAAGCTTTGGTTTCTACCTGGGCTGAAATTCCAGACAGACACTGGTGACCTGAGCCTGTTCCATCAGCAAATAAACCCAACAGATTATCAAAACTATTAGTCAAGTTACCTCATCTCCATTGCTGTTTTAACTCAGGCTAAAAATACACTTTTGTCTTGAGGCTTTTTGTTCTTTCTTGGCTTTTTTTTGTTTTTTTTAATCATAATTGCACCAGATTTAAAAAGCCAATTACTGAATATCCCATTTTTACCAATGTTTTCACAGTAAATTAAGACAATGATTAACAAAAAACTCACTAAGCATATTATCTTAGAATTCAGATGTTATAATTGGAAGAACTCAGAGGATATTTTCATGGTAATGCAAATTAGAAAAATCTTGACCCAAGCACATAAAAAACCAAATTCTGACCTCAATTATCAGACTTTACATAGGACAGCCATGGAATAAACTAGCTAACTGAAAACGGAATTTAAAATCATCCAAAAACTGGTCTTAAAAAATGATCATATTGACACCATAAAATTCTTAATTACCAACATAAGACTACTGCTGCATTTAAATATACAACTACAGTCAAGCCAAACTTTTAAACTAGGAAAAAAAAAACAAAACAAAACAAACAAACAAACAAAAAAACACCAAAAAAACCCCCAAAAAAAGATCTTCCCTGAGCCATGTAGAGTCTCCTTTAGCTTAAGCACAGTGAACATGGCAGCTATCTTGCTGGGTTACACACTACCAGAGTCCTGGTGAATTATTTACAGCTGGGGACTCAAATGCTCTCTCGGTATCATCTTTCCCTGGGTTCCATACTCACCAGAGCCCTTGATACTGAAATGAGTAAGAATAGAAGTGAGAGTGTTCAATTCCACAACAAAAATGGAGGCTGAAAGGTTTCACTGCAGGTCCAGCACAGATTAAAGTGTTTGCTCAGCCTGAAACCAGTCCTTAGCTTTGTATCTGCAGTCCCTTAGGGCTTCCTTCTCTCCCCCTTCAGCGTGATTTATGTCAGAAAGTTTGGAATAAATGAACTGTTCTGCTGGGTACTGCAATTGAATGGGATCTAAAGACATGCTGATTTCTTTCTTTATTCCCCCCCCATCTCTCACATTTATTTTGCTCAACACAGTAAGATAAAACCTGCATCAAGATGTGGTTTGGAGTCCTAAGTGGGGAAAAATAGAACTATTTAGAAAGGCTGTAAACTCCTGCTGTAAGGCAGTGTTTAAATAATGTATTAGACATATCTATATATACACAAAGACACAACACATGCACTTAGACTAATATATATGTGTGTGTGTGTGTGTATATATATATATATTTGTTCCCTTGCAGTTCTGTATTAATCAAATGGAATATTCTGTAGTAGAAATATAGCACTAATAACTCAAAGTAGCACTTCTGTTCAAGTTGCCTTGACCAAGCTTATTTGAGTTCTAATTGTGTGCTGAAATTCTCCCCTTTAATGCCCAGGTCTGTTTGAAGGTTAGCTTTTGGTCCCATGGAGATAAAGGAAAACGTGCCAACATTTGAGAGATTTGATTACCTGTATAAAATTATGCTTGCTCATTTTTCCTTGGCAAGATACTCTTGGGGAAAGTTATATTAAAGAGGGAATAGAAATAGTGTACATCCAAAGAAAGTATTTTCCAATTATGCTTCACAAGATGCAGAAAATATTACTTGTTATGGAGGATTATGAATGAGATAATTACTGAGAGCCTAATGTACCTAAAGCTACAATAAAGGACAGAGAAAATCATTAATAAGTGGTTATTGACTGTTCTTCCTGCTCTTTGTAATAAAAGGCCAGAACAGTAGCAAGGACAAACCTTTCCCCAGTTTGGCTGTGACAGGTTATACACAAGAATACTTTTTCTACTTACATGGCCCATCATTAATTCCTATAAGCTTTGATTTAGCACCCAAAACACTTTAGGCCTCTCTAAACAGCCTTAACAAGAAATGTTTCATATGGAGAGTCAATTGAAAATAGTAGAGACTTAGAAATACCCAGGATGAACGTTCCCTCTTTTAAATTGTTTCATTGCACGCATTCCTAATGAGCAATCTGCACTTCCAAAAGAACCCAGACCAGTGTTCTGTTGGAAAGGCACAGAATGACAAAACACTTTTAAAGATTAAAAGATGTCTCATTACCCCTTTTTGATTCCTCGATGAAATAAATGATAACCCAATTATTTCGGAGCAGCCTGAGCAAAGAATGTTTGAGCTCCCACATTCAGGATTTCAATACAGGTGTGATCAATAGGGGAGATTATAAAATAAAGGATTTCTGAGTGGCTGCAAATCTTTTCTTATTGCAAAGCAGAATGTGGTACCACGTGCAAAATTACCTTCAGTGCATTCTCTATTTTTTTTCCTCTCTCCTTTTCAGCTTCCAATCCTGCTGCATCGAGGGTGAAGGCACAGTCACTAGAGAAAAGTTCAACAGCATTTCTAAAAGAATGGGAAAGGTCACGAACATTACAAGGGTCAACCTACATGGACTTGCAGCGCCTGAAGGAAGCCTGCAAGAAAGATGGAGAGACTACTTACAAGGGCCTGGAGAGACAGGACAAGGGGAAATGGCTTCAAACTGAAGGATTTAGCTTTAGATCGCTTATTAGGAAAAAATTTATTTCCTGGGAGGGTGGGGAGGCCCTGGCACGGGGTGCCCAGAGCAGCTGTGGCTGCCCCTGGATCCCTGGAAGTGTCCAAGGCCAGGCTGGACATTGGGGCTTGGAGCAGCCTGGGACAGTGGGAGGTGTCCCTGCCCGTGGCAGGGGTGGCACTGGATGGGCTTTAAGGTTCCTTCCAACAGAACCATTCTTTGAAACTCTGCCCTGGGCTGAGCCCCCGCGGGGGCAGCAGGGGAGGGGGGATTCTGCCCCTCTGCCCCCTCAGCTGAGACCCCCCTGCAGAGCTGCCCCAGCCCTGGGCCAGCACAGGAAGGAGCTGGAGCTGCTGCAGAGAGCCCAGAGGAGGCACCAGGATGAGCAGAGGGATGGAGCAGCTCTGCTGGCAGGAAAGGCTGCGAGAGCTGCGATTGTTCAGCCTGGAGAGGAGAAGCTTTGGGGGGAGCTCAGTGTGGCCATTGTACATGACGAGGAAGCCACCCAAGTGCTGAGGTTTCCTTGTGTTCCTACACTTACTTCATGCCAGAAAGAGCAACAGTTAAGTAATTTCCCTAATGAAACACCTGCCCTACTGGTTATTGTGGTCCCTCTTAACAGAAATCTTTTTAATATTCCCTTACACACCTACCAACCTGTACATACATGACACACACATCAGTTTTCATCTCAGTGTAGTAAGTGCTCTTTGTTTCACCTCCCTGGCTCCACCAGATCCTGCATAAACTGTATTTTAGGCTTTATATTAAATACATTAGGATGGACCGGATGCCAAGTGAAACTGGAAAACGGAGCCACATCTACCTGGTTTAGAGTTGGAAAAGTATCTCATCTTGGCCAGTTATTGTGCAATTTGCAGAACTTACAGATGTATTCCTGATTCTGAATGGATGCTGTCTGTGGAATAAATACCGCCTCAGCCATGCTTTAGTTTCTCTCACTCGATGAGTATGAAACTCATGCATTTCATCCCCCATTCAAAGCACTGCAGTGAACCTACTCTCTCAGAGGGGACGTCCAGCCTGACAGAGCAAAGTTTGGCTTCACCATCCATCAGTCTGTGTCCCTGCTACAGGATTTGTGCAGAATGCATTTGATTTAGATAGAAACATTTACTAGAAAAGTTCCTTTAAAAATCCAAATATTTGGTTTTGCATACAGACTGCTCAGTTCCATGCATTCCTTGGCTTATCAGTGATAGGCAGGAACGAGCAGGTGGTCTTCTGCAAGGACAGAATTTAGATCAATTACAAAATAATTATTTCATGGAATGATCAGTGTCATCGCCTTCTATACAGAAAGAGAAGCTTAATGTTGCCTGACAATTTAGTGTAGTCCATTTCCTTTCTTTATTTTTGAGCTATGATAACTCCACTGGGCCAGTAAGCCCTATATTCAACATACTGAAGTATATAGGTATTTCCTTTTATATCTCATTTCAGTTATTAACAAATCACATATCCCAATTAGACAGCAACAGCTTTGAGGCATGAATTGTCCCCTACTCAACAAAACAGATCAAAATTTTAGCCAAGTCTTCTTAATATAAATGGCAGCATTAACAACTTTCACATTTACTGCTTGGTGCACCGGTCCTCATTTGCTGTAGCTGAGTGTGCTTGGAGGATATGCACAACATTTAAAAATATTGCACAAGAAACAATTTTACAATGAGATTTCTTAAAAAAATCCCACGGTTTAAATATCAATTTGGTCTTACAGACCAAGTAAAATACTGGTATATAAATGTATATAAATATATATATATTTATATATTTTTATATTTTTTATATTTATATATCAATATATATAAAATCCTGGCTTTAAATTATTACCATAACTTCTATTTGTTCATATCAAAACTCAATAAAAAGTCCTTGTATACTTAGATCAGCACCTGCTCTCAGTTCATGTGGGATAGCCAACATCATAACGAAGACCCATTAATTAGCAGAAAGAAATGAATAAATTGGAAATATCGTGTTGGCATTAAGTCTTTTTCAGATGATTTTATGTGAAGAAAGAAACACAAGCATTTTCCCTTTGCCTCTGGACGTTGTATTTTCTTGCCGGTATGGTAGGACAACACCAGGAATTGCAAAGTGTGCCAATGGTCTACAGGAAATGGTTTAGACTGCATAATAATTAGAGAACAGGTGGCCTGAAAAACAGGCAATTTAAAATTAAAATTTAAAAAAAAAAAAAGGAAATAGGAGTGAACAGGGACAAGTATGTCAGTAATTCCATTTAGAAAACTTATTCTGTAAAAATATGGCAGATTTTCATTGAGCTCTTTGAGGTGAGCACTGTGAGATTCTGAGCCTTTTGCACCATGCTTTAATACACAGCTTCATGCTGCACTAATTCTGCTGCAGATTATCCCAAACTAATTGNGGGAGCTCAGTGTGGCCATTGTACATGACGAGGAAGCCACCCAAGTGCTGAGGTTTCCTTGTGTTCCTACACTTACTTCATGCCAGAAAGAGCAACAGTTAAGTAATTTCCCTAATGAAACACCTGCCCTACTGGTTATTGTGGTCCCTCTTAACAGAAATCTTTTTAATATTCCCTTACACACCTACCAACCTGTACATACATGACACACACATCAGTTTTCATCTCAGTGTAGTAAGTGCTCTTTGTTTCACCTCCCTGGCTCCACCAGATCCTGCATAAACTGTATTTTAGGCTTTATATTAAATACATTAGGATGGACCGGATGCCAAGTGAAACTGGAAAACGGAGCCACATCTACCTGGTTTAGAGTTGGAAAAGTATCTCATCTTGGCCAGTTATTGTGCAATTTGCAGAACTTACAGATGTATTCCTGATTCTGAATGGATGCTGTCTGTGGAATAAATACCGCCTCAGCCATGCTTTAGTTTCTCTCACTCGATGAGTATGAAACTCATGCATTTCATCCCCCATTCAAAGCACTGCAGTGAACCTACTCTCTCAGAGGGGACGTCCAGCCTGACAGAGCAAAGTTTGGCTTCACCATCCATCAGTCTGTGTCCCTGCTACAGGATTTGTGCAGAATGCATTTGATTTAGATAGAAACATTTACTAGAAAAGTTCCTTTAAAAATCCAAATATTTGGTTTTGCATACAGACTGCTCAGTTCCATGCATTCCTTGGCTTATCAGTGATAGGCAGGAACGAGCAGGTGGTCTTCTGCAAGGACAGAATTTAGATCAATTACAAAATAATTATTTCATGGAATGATCAGTGTCATCGCCTTCTATACAGAAAGAGAAGCTTAATGTTGCCTGACAATTTAGTGTAGTCCATTTCCTTTCTTTATTTTTGAGCTATGATAACTCCACTGGGCCAGTAAGCCCTATATTCAACATACTGAAGTATATAGGTATTTCCTTTTATATCTCATTTCAGTTATTAACAAATCACATATCCCAATTAGACAGCAACAGCTTTGAGGCATGAATTGTCCCCTACTCAACAAAACAGATCAAAATTTTAGCCAAGTCTTCTTAATATAAATGGCAGCATTAACAACTTTCACATTTACTGCTTGGTGCACCGGTCCTCATTTGCTGTAGCTGAGTGTGCTTGGAGGATATGCACAACATTTAAAAATATTGCACAAGAAACAATTTTACAATGAGATTTCTTAAAAAAATCCCACGGTTTAAATATCAATTTGGTCTTACAGACCAAGTAAAATACTGGTATATAAATGTATATAAATATATATATATTTATATATTTTTATATTTTTTATATTTATATATCAATATATATAAAATCCTGGCTTTAAATTATTACCATAACTTCTATTTGTTCATATCAAAACTCAATAAAAAGTCCTTGTATACTTAGATCAGCACCTGCTCTCAGTTCATGTGGGATAGCCAACATCATAACGAAGACCCATTAATTAGCAGAAAGAAATGAATAAATTGGAAATATCGTGTTGGCATTAAGTCTTTTTCAGATGATTTTATGTGAAGAAAGAAACACAAGCATTTTCCCTTTGCCTCTGGACGTTGTATTTTCTTGCCGGTATGGTAGGACAACACCAGGAATTGCAAAGTGTGCCAATGGTCTACAGGAAATGGTTTAGACTGCATAATAATTAGAGAACAGGTGGCCTGAAAAACAGGCAATTTAAAATTAAAATTTAAAAAAAAAAAAAGGAAATAGGAGTGAACAGGGACAAGTATGTCAGTAATTCCATTTAGAAAACTTATTCTGTAAAAATATGGCAGATTTTCATTGAGCTCTTTGAGGTGAGCACTGTGAGATTCTGAGCCTTTTGCACCATGCTTTAATACACAGCTTCATGCTGCACTAATTCTGCTGCAGATTATCCCAAACTAATTGAAAAAATAAAGTGAGTTTGCCCATTCACTTTAAAATCCTGACTGCTTAGGCCAGGTGTACAACATGTCATCGATCCTGATGATGCTCGTGGCATGGTGACCTCAGAAAATAACGGGATGGAAGAGGTGTGGTTTGGTTCGGCTCCCGCATCCTCTCTGTGCT
This sequence comes from Edolisoma coerulescens, assembly GCA_013397115.1. Lineage (NCBI taxonomy): Eukaryota > Metazoa > Chordata > Aves > Passeriformes > Campephagidae > Edolisoma > Edolisoma coerulescens. The sequence goes on along the minus strand of VWZW01003067.1, from coordinate 99,540 downwards.
GCACAGCTGGATGCCCACCACCAGTTCTGCCCACACTAAAATGCCCCTTTCCTGCCTGGTAGCAGCACCCCTATTGCACACGTAGTTCCCTGGGCCAGGGAAAGGAGAATTAGCTAACCTGGCTTCTGGATTGAAACCAGCAAACCACTGGGGCCCTCTGAACTGCTCTGAAATCCCTTTTGCTGGCTGCGCCTGCAGCGCTGCTGCTCGCCTCCAGTGAGCCTCTGCTCACCAGCCTTTTATTCCAGCACATTCCCAGGCTGGAACAAACCTCAGCTTTGCCTCTGCTCACCAGGGGCTGGGTGGGGAACAGTTACTGAGCTCAGAGCCCGGAGCAAGGAAAGGGATGTCTTCTGTGGCTCTTAATGATTCCTGCGGTTAATTCAGGAATGTCACTGACAGTCTCCAGGGAGAGCTACACTTACTTTTGCTTAGCTGCTGGCATGACTGCTGTAAAATAAAGGCTTTGAAAGAAATCCTTGCAGGGGAATTTTTACACTGAGAGGGAGTCCTCAGGAAAAAGGAAAGTTATAAATTGCTCTGTATCACTACAGGTGTTCCTCGGGGATCACCAAGAGGCTATTCAAACACGTTAATATTTGCCTAAATATCTTTAGGAAAATTATCTGCATTTATTTTCAATTCTACATGCCTCACACATTTCTTGCAAATAATAGTTACCTTTAAACACTGACTAAAATATTTCTTGCAGCAAATTATTTCAGTAACGAAACTGACACCGTAAATTGCCCAACACCAACATCCCTGGCTTTGTNCTTTGGGGGGAGCTCAGTGTGGCCATTGTACATGACGAGGAAGCCACCCAAGTGCTGAGGTTTCCTTGTGTTCCTACACTTACTTCATGCCAGAAAGAGCAACAGTTAAGTAATTTCCCTAATGAAACACCTGCCCTACTGGTTATTGTGGTCCCTCTTAACAGAAATCTTTTTAATATTCCCTTACACACCTACCAACCTGTACATACATGACACACACATCAGTTTTCATCTCAGTGTAGTAAGTGCTCTTTGTTTCACCTCCCTGGCTCCACCAGATCCTGCATAAACTGTATTTTAGGCTTTATATTAAATACATTAGGATGGACCGGATGCCAAGTGAAACTGGAAAACGGAGCCACATCTACCTGGTTTAGAGTTGGAAAAGTATCTCATCTTGGCCAGTTATTGTGCAATTTGCAGAACTTACAGATGTATTCCTGATTCTGAATGGATGCTGTCTGTGGAATAAATACCGCCTCAGCCATGCTTTAGTTTCTCTCACTCGATGAGTATGAAACTCATGCATTTCATCCCCCATTCAAAGCACTGCAGTGAACCTACTCTCTCAGAGGGGACGTCCAGCCTGACAGAGCAAAGTTTGGCTTCACCATCCATCAGTCTGTGTCCCTGCTACAGGATTTGTGCAGAATGCATTTGATTTAGATAGAAACATTTACTAGAAAAGTTCCTTTAAAAATCCAAATATTTGGTTTTGCATACAGACTGCTCAGTTCCATGCATTCCTTGGCTTATCAGTGATAGGCAGGAACGAGCAGGTGGTCTTCTGCAAGGACAGAATTTAGATCAATTACAAAATAATTATTTCATGGAATGATCAGTGTCATCGCCTTCTATACAGAAAGAGAAGCTTAATGTTGCCTGACAATTTAGTGTAGTCCATTTCCTTTCTTTATTTTTGAGCTATGATAACTCCACTGGGCCAGTAAGCCCTATATTCAACATACTGAAGTATATAGGTATTTCCTTTTATATCTCATTTCAGTTATTAACAAATCACATATCCCAATTAGACAGCAACAGCTTTGAGGCATGAATTGTCCCCTACTCAACAAAACAGATCAAAATTTTAGCCAAGTCTTCTTAATATAAATGGCAGCATTAACAACTTTCACATTTACTGCTTGGTGCACCGGTCCTCATTTGCTGTAGCTGAGTGTGCTTGGAGGATATGCACAACATTTAAAAATATTGCACAAGAAACAATTTTACAATGAGATTTCTTAAAAAAATCCCACGGTTTAAATATCAATTTGGTCTTACAGACCAAGTAAAATACTGGTATATAAATGTATATAAATATATATATATTTATATATTTTTATATTTTTTATATTTATATATCAATATATATAAAATCCTGGCTTTAAATTATTACCATAACTTCTATTTGTTCATATCAAAACTCAATAAAAAGTCCTTGTATACTTAGATCAGCACCTGCTCTCAGTTCATGTGGGATAGCCAACATCATAACGAAGACCCATTAATTAGCAGAAAGAAATGAATAAATTGGAAATATCGTGTTGGCATTAAGTCTTTTTCAGATGATTTTATGTGAAGAAAGAAACACAAGCATTTTCCCTTTGCCTCTGGACGTTGTATTTTCTTGCCGGTATGGTAGGACAACACCAGGAATTGCAAAGTGTGCCAATGGTCTACAGGAAATGGTTTAGACTGCATAATAATTAGAGAACAGGTGGCCTGAAAAACAGGCAATTTAAAATTAAAATTTAAAAAAAAAAAAAGGAAATAGGAGTGAACAGGGACAAGTATGTCAGTAATTCCATTTAGAAAACTTATTCTGTAAAAATATGGCAGATTTTCATTGAGCTCTTTGAGGTGAGCACTGTGAGATTCTGAGCCTTTTGCACCATGCTTTAATACACAGCTTCATGCTGCACTAATTCTGCTGCAGATTATCCCAAACTAATTGAAAAAATAAAGTGAGTTTGCCCATTCACTTTAAAATCCTGACTGCTTAGGCCAGGTGTACAACATGTCATCGATCCTGATGATGCTCGTGGCATGGTGACCTCAGAAAATAACGGGATGGAAGAGGTGTGGTTTGGTTCGGCTCCCGCATCCTCTCTGTGCTGCACAGCTGGATGCCCACCACCAGTTCTGCCCACACTAAAATGCCCCTTTCCTGCCTGGTAGCAGCACCCCTATTGCACACGTAGTTCCCTGGGCCAGGGAAAGGAGAATTAGCTAACCTGGCTTCTGGATTGAAACCAGCAAACCACTGGGGCCCTCTGAACTGCTCTGAAATCCCTTTTGCTGGCTGCGCCTGCAGCGCTGCTGCTCGCCTCCAGTGAGCCTCTGCTCACCAGCCTTTTATTCCAGCACATTCCCAGGCTGGAACAAACCTCAGCTTTGCCTCTGCTCACCAGGGGCTGGGTGGGGAACAGTTACTGAGCTCAGAGCCCGGAGCAAGGAAAGGGATGTCTTCTGTGGCTCTTAATGATTCCTGCGGTTAATTCAGGAATGTCACTGACAGTCTCCAGGGAGAGCTACACTTACTTTTGCTTAGCTGCTGGCATGACTGCTGTAAAATAAAGGCTTTGAAAGAAATCCTTGCAGGGGAATTTTTACACTGAGAGGGAGTCCTCAGGAAAAAGGAAAGTTATAAATTGCTCTGTATCACTACAGGTGTTCCTCGGGGATCACCAAGAGGCTATTCAAACACGTTAATATTTGCCTAAATATCTTTAGGAAAATTATCTGCATTTATTTTCAATTCTACATGCCTCACACATTTCTTGCAAATAATAGTTACCTTTAAACACTGACTAAAATATTTCTTGCAGCAAATTATTTCAGTAACGAAACTGACACCGTAAATTGCCCAACACCAACATCCCTGGCTTTGTCAAAAAAAACCCCAAAACCACAACCACCAAGCCAAACATCAAACAAAAGACCCTCAGCTGTGAATTCCTTGGTCTGTTGCACCACACATACTATAGCTTCCTTTTTCTTCCTTGACTTTACCAGAATAGGAAGAAAACCCAACTTTTAAAACAGAACTTTCAAGAAACAAAATTTATGCAAACTCATTCTCATTATTGTCACTTGAAGACTTATTTTTCTTGTGATTCCTGTGATTGTATCTTTATTACATTCTAAAAATACAGTGCTGCCCACAAGCTACAGAGCCTTTCTTAGGTGTGGCTCAGTTCATGAGGTGTCACCACTTCAGCTCCACAGCTCTTACTGGAAGCCTACAGCCACCAAAGGAATTGCTCTCATTTTAAGACAAAATTTAGGTTTTTGTTACACAAATCCATGGCAGAATGAGGAACATCCTATCAGGACCTGAGAACAATAAAATCTCCCTTTCACTTTACTGGTTGAGAGACGCATCCTGGCGCTTTTGGGAAATCACAGCTACCTGAGAGCTCATTGATGGATGGGAAATATGCTTGTCAAGTTCAGCAAGGACAAACTTTCAGCAAAAAACTCCCCTCACAATTGGCACTAATTGGTAGTTAAATTGACAACTGGAATTGAAGCATCCTGACAGCAGGAGGGGTGGGCCCTACAGGTAGAAACTGAAAACCATTTACAGAAGCAATGTTGGAAAGACTAAACGATCATAGGGCATCTCGGAATATCATGGGGAAGGCTCTACTCAATTTTTCATACTGTCACTTCAGCATTTTCCATGCATACTTGGACAACATTTCCCTGAGAGAAAGATGAAGTGTTCAGATCAATATATTGAAAAGCACACAATCTTCTAATTCTTTACAAACAAACAAAATGCTCAACATTAACTACTCTTTTTTCAGAATATCAGAAATCTTTGTGGCTCTAGAAAAACATGACAAAGAAATTTAACTGAGTAATGCTAAAGTAACATATACCATTCCTTTTTATTAAAAAAAGCAAATTAAAAAAAAGAAAAAACAACACCACCAACCCCAAACAAAACGACAACAAAACGAACAAAAAACCAAACAGCAAAACCCCTGTCCAACTTGTAAGTTATTCTTCACATCACAGACATCTTCCTACTTCATGAAAGAAAATACAGAGAGCTGAAGAGGTGCCTGGTGTTTTGCAGGTTGACCCTTTAAGATACTGGATTCGTAAGTAGCTGATAAAATGCCTCTTTGAAGTTATTACCAGTCCTGTTCTATAGCTGATGTACAAGGGGTTTAAGTTGTGTCTCTGCTTAAATTGTGGTTATATCATGCCCCAAGCTGGAGATGAAGGAGCATGAAAGAGTTCAATTTTATTCAGTAATACTCCCAGAAATATACAGAAATGAGATTTTCAGTGTCTTGTTTCTTAAATCTTAGCAAAATCAGTAAAATATTGTTTACACTGTAATATAAAACATAGACACTGTTGGGTCAGTCAAACTGTTCTTGCTTAAATTTATGCTTTAGATTTAAATTTCTTCTTGGAACTTGTTCTCAGTTAAAAAGAAACAAATGGAAGTTGTGCAGGCTCAGGAATATTTGTTAAAAAAACCCACTAGTTTTATCAGACTTCTCTAAAATGTTGTCTGCTATATTTATTGTGTTTGCAGTAATGTTTAATTAAGGAGCGTTTTTCCTAGAGCGAGTTATACTCCTGCTTACTAAGCTGATTGAGACCATGCAAACTGGAGTGTTCTGTGCAGTACACAGTCACCTCTTCCCTTGCAAGCACACAAAACGCAGGAGGAATTAGTATTGCTCATAAAGAATACAGTAGCAAAATAATTGATACATTTCAGCTTCTGGGAGTTTATTAAACTTAAGCAGGAAAATTAGTGTATAATTATGGTTGCAAAGCAACAAAAATCTAGGGCTCAGAAGGCAATGTTGACTTTACAACATTTCAGATATTGAATATTTTCATTATTAATATGCATTTAAAGCATAGAAAAACATACAAATGTGTATTAGAAAGTAAAGGGTAGAATCTATCTAATATGGTGTGGTGATTGCTGTTCTGAGGAAACTTTAACAAAGGACTGTGTAGGACTGTGTTATACCCTATGAAACTTAGCATAAGACTTTGCTACATCTACCTGTCACAAGGATTTTTTCCACTCAGGCAAACAGCATGTAATTCATGCCTCAAAATACTGCTAGCCTTAGTTATCTGCATTTCTGGTTTGCATCGCTGGAGTACAACAGCATTTTCAGGCAGCCACCATAATCACAAGCTCAGTGCAGGAATGAAAAGCAAAACGTGAGGAAGGAACTTGCTTAATTAAAACCTTGTTTATATTTCACCTGTTTGCACCACTTGTGCTCTAACAGAACTAGTCATGGTTTTAAACAAGTAACATTTTACCATTTCCTGGTGAAGACAGAAGATGCACGTTGGCGAAGAAATCAAGGATTGCATAAAGCATGGATAATGTAGAACATACAGCTCCAAGCTATTTATAAGTGCTCTCTGCATTTCCAGGTTTGGGTTTTACAGTAGCTCAGGCTGAAGCACTTGACTGTGAAAACAGGATGCCTCTCCACTGCTCCTCCTACAGGAAAATTGTTTCTCCTCTAAAGGCCTGAACCCCAGCCCCAAACATCAAGGGAAAAATCTCTGTGGCTCCAAACAGCAAAAGTTGCCCAGCTTGCTCATCCCACAAGCCATATAAGAAAATCTGCATTTAACAGAGCGAAAAGACACAAACCACGTAATTCAGAAGCAGTCACAGATGGAAAACGCCTCCCCGAGCTCATCACAATTAGGAGCTGACTTGACCATGCTGGTTCTGAGTCTCACCAACATTGTCTCACTGGTTTCCTCCCATCCAGGATTTTCAGAGCATCTTCTCTAGAGCCTTAGACCAAGAACCAGGCAGAGATGTGCCACAGGGTCTGCTCTTCCCTGCCATGCTCACTTCCCAGATCTCTCCTCACAGAGACAAAACAGGCAGCATGTTATTTTGGGACTAGAAACAGAGAAATTCAAAAAAGTCTGTGGAAGGTTCTGGGACAACCTGGGAAGTATTCCCAGTGGAGTGGTGTGACAGACAGCACCAACCTGAGTGACCACCAGTGGGTTTTTGTGTCTGGACCAAAATTTGGATTCATTTATTGGTAAGCCAGAGAACGTAAACACAAACAAACAACTTCTGTTGCCTTCATGCCCTCTTTTGTTCTCTCCATGGTTCGTGAGGTTTAACAAAGACAAGTGTTGGATTCTGCACCCTGGATGGAGCACCCCTGGATGTACAGACAGGCTGGAACAAGAGGACAGAGAGCTGACACAGGAAGGGTGCTGGGCACTGCCCAGGCTCCCCAGGGAACGGGCACGGCCCCGAGGCTGCCAGAGCTCCAGGAGCATTTGGGCATCACTGCCAGGGATGCCCAGGGTGGGATTGGTGGGGGGTCTGGGCAGGGACAGGATCTGGATCAATGATCCTTGGGGATCCCTTCCACCTGAGGACACTCTATGATTCTACTTACAAGCTGCTATTACAGTAACTATCCCAGATTTTTGCTTAAAAACATCTATTAAAGCAGGTCCTAACCCACTTAAAGCATCAGGAACAACACATGTTCCATAAAACAAAAGCTGCAATACCCCAAATGCAGCTTCCTAATGCTTTTTCACTTTATTACCTATGTAATTGTGAATTCTGAGGCTGTCTCCTGTGAAGGAACAGTGGCATTTGCTACAGCCTGGATTCCACAGCACATCTGCCGTGGTGCTGTAAGTGCATGCAGAGGAGGAGAAAACGCAGCAGTGTATAGCAAGTAAAAGTTCTACCTAACTAATCAAGTCCACAGGGACAGCACGCAGTGTCACAAGACATATCACTCTACACTTGAATGAGGTTGTCAGCCATGGGGAGGCTGCAAACTGCTGACAGCACTGTGCAGGATGGGGAGGCTTCTAAAGGAGACGCAGAAGCTTTGTAGAATACGTACCTGCTTCTGTGGGTGAAGGGAAAAAAAAAAGAAATGAAGTACAAGAGGGTATTTGCAAATCTGTCTCTTAGTGTTCTATTGCTGGGAATAAAACCAAACTCATCTGAAGTGTGTTGCACAAATGCAAAAAAGGTTACTGTGCAGGTTTCTCAAAATGCACATTTACATTCTTACATGTACAGATCAAAACAATGTGGGACTTATCAAAATCAGGATGATATAAAGCTATTAGAGAGTGTCCAAAGGAGGGACACAGAGCATGAAGCTGTGCCAGGGGAAGGTTATGCTGGAGAGCAGGGAAAGGTTCTGCTTCCCCCAGAGGGTGCTGGGCACTGCCCAGGCTCCCCAGGGAACGGGCACGGCCCCGAGGCTGCCAGAGCTCCAGGAGCGTTTGGGCAGCGCTGCCAGGGATGGACAGGGGGGGGTTGTTGGGGGGTCTGGGCAGGGACAGGGGCTGGACTGGATGATCCTTGGGGACCCCTTCCAACTCAGGATATTCCATGATTCTATGAAAATACCATGTGGCAAAATAAATGCAGTATGAATACGGCCAAAAAAGGTAAAAAGAAAAACTAGAAGATTTGTAGCATTTTATAGAGAAATCCCATAAATTCAGAAAGCACTTCTTTACAGATGTGTGAACTCAAGTAGAGTTGCTCATTCTGAGCTTGATCCTACAAAACATAATGACAAAAATTGGCATTAGAAGTGCATATTGCTCAAATTCATTCTAAGAGGTTCAAGAATGAAAGCAAAAGATTTGCTCCGGTCCTTTACTTGAGTCATTGAAGAAAAACACCACACTTTAAAAGGTGTTCACATTAATTCCTCCTATTAGTCTCACCCCAGATTATTTCATTTATTAGAGCAAATACACTGGGAATGCATTCATTACTCTATATCCATGCAGAACAGCAATGAGTAAGTACCTTTGAAGTGTGTGCAGTTGCATTGCAACACTTAAAACTCTGGAGAAGAGTCTTTATGTCTGGGAGCTGTTTCTCCTGGAAAAACTGAGCAGTTTAATAAAAGATATTACAGACCTCTGTAATCTTGTCTCGCTAAATTTCTCTGCTCGTCACAAACTTTGGTATGAGACCTTTCCAACCAGCAGGAGGAAGGCACAGACTCTGCATTCAGGCTTTTATTTGCAAAGTGATTTGTGTTCTGTTTGTGTTCTATAAAATTAATCTCAGCTTTCAGTTTTATTTTGCTGATATATTCCATCAATTCCATTAGGACCAAATGCTTCTACTCAGTGCCTTTCCACCCACTAACACAAAAACCATTATTTAAATATCAGTTCTATTCTGAGCAGTTCTTAAGAGCTGAATTTTCAGTGGGTTTTAAAGGCACATTTGAGAACATACAACAAATCCTGCTTGTGTGCATATCGTTTGTTTGTGCAAAACTTATTTTTTTATTTAGTCTACAAAGCACCTAATTAAATGTTTGTACAAATCATATATCACTATGAAAAGCACACTCTACAACAGTGTGGAGACAAAAATTGTAACCAAGACCTACATAATTAGATTTGCTTCAAGAATGTTTCCTTTGAAGCAATTAACTACCAAATAAAAGATGTGTTTGAAGATTATACTGGAATTTTCAACATGTAAAAAGCACATGCAAGCAATGCTGCCTCTCTAATGGCACAAAAGCACATTTATAACCAGAAAATGCAGCAAAAATGGGGCAGACATTTGATATCACTCTCTCCACAATGTTAAGCCTCTCTGCACTAATTCACTATATCCTGTTTTACTGAGTGCCCTTCATTCAAAGTCTGGCGAAAAAAGAAAATCAAGGTAGGTCATAGGGCAGAAAAAGTAGTCAGCAAAGTCCCAGAACGAAGGGGATACCCCAGGTGTGCAAACCTTTTTGCAGGGTTAAAACTCAAAGGCTGGAGGAAGAGTATAAGTGGAAAAGCCAGGAGGAGGAACCAGGTAAGTGCAAATCTACTGCGAGTTCTGAAAAGGAGGTTATTTTTAAATTGCACCGGATAAGAAACCAATGAGGGTGACAGAGGACAAACCACAGCCTAACTTCACGGAGAAGGAAAGCATTTTGCTTGTGACATTCTGTACACCCTTTAAGTTTTGGGAAGGATTTCCAAGAACTATAATTGAGGGAGTCTCTGCTTTCCAGTCAGGAAGGATTAAGAGCAGCTCTGAAAACTGTGGAGTACCTCTGCTCCCACTGACTACACACCAGCCTGAAAGCACTCTCAGCACTCACAAGCCTTAGGAAAGAAAAATAAGTCAGAAATATGGATGATTTTTCTGGAGAGGGAGAAAAAATAGAGAGAAGGATTCCAAAAATATTCTAAGTCATTTTAATGAATAAACCAAAAATTTCTCCCTATGGGAACAAACTTCACTTTTTGCTCGTTTCCGTCTGTAACGTGCAGTGCTTTAATTATGCAGCAGTCTCAACAAATAGATTGTCACAGCATTTTAGCTAATTCTATTTAAAGTGCCAGCAGAAGATGGGATAATGTCTTCCTTGGTTTGGCTTAGTTTAACCTACCCACTTCTATTCACCAATGACTCAAACAATTCAGGATATTATAACCACCAAAAAAAAACCCCTTAAAATGGTAGAAATATTTAGACCTGGATATACCCTGAAAATCAAAATACTGCAAAGTACAAACCCAGGATTTCCCCCAGCTACTCAAAACAATTTTAAAAGCTCGACTAAAATATTCCAGAAAGAATGGGTTGAATAAAACATTTTAAGATGTGAAATATGCACTTTGCTGTCTCTGTGAAATTGAGATACGTTACTAACCCCAGAGAAACAAATGAGAACAGATATGAAATACCTGATATAAATGTAAATTGACACAGCACCAAAAGTCACTAGATAGAAAGCTCATTACACCTCCTGACCCTGAGTTTTGCCTGGAAAGTGGCTACACTAGGGAAGATTTGGGAATGCACTTGATCTGTGTTCTCTTCAATAATACACAGAGCTATTGACAGTCCCTATATTATACTACATGCTATTCATTTATCCATAGAAATTCCAAGATTATCATGAAATTAACTGTTATCCATAATTTTGTCTAGATTTTTCTTTACTCAGCTTCAATAACCAGCTAATAAGACAATAATGCACTGGGTTGTTCAGAGGAAATTGAACTTTAGTGATAAACAATTAAGGCATTTATACCTGCCCACTGCCAAACATGCATTTATGAACAGATCATTCTTTTCTAAGAATAATTGTAAGGATAATTCATCCCTGATGGATACAGATGGCTCATACAAGTGCAAGGCTGATTCACTGACTGGAGGCAACACACTGAGCTACAGAATAAACTAATGCATGGCAACAAGCAAAGCTTTAGGGCAGCAGAAAAGCTGGGACCCAGAAAAATATGATAATTTGCCCTGTGTTATCTTCCTAACTTTGAAAGTAAATTACAAAATCCCTGGCAATAATGTCATTCCATATGTGTGCATAGACCTCCATATAAATTAGTACCTCATAATTTGCTGTGCAGTCCACACTTTCCTTTTTGGTTCTTGTTTTTAAAAATTCTCAGAGCATAAACAACTTGATTCATCAGACTGGAGATAGAACATGACCTATAGGTGTAACAACCTTTGGGAATGCACAGGAACATATTGCAAAGAGCTGCTTTGGTAAAAATCTTCAGCTGACAGAGGTGAGGAGTGGTGACTAATGATATAAAAGAAAGAATGTGAACGTGCTTGTCGGGTTTTTTGACAAATGGAATATGCATATTTTTGTTGGAAACAGCAGGTTAGCTAACTTGGAAACCATGTCCTTACAGTCATGTACATTTAAAGAACAAGTCTGTGGATATTAGAGAACAATTTTGGAATCACAAAACACCTCACTCTTAAATTCCTTAGAAGAGTCCGAATGACTGAAGACCTCATGTTATACATTTATACATTCAGAGAAAAAAAACAAATCTTGCCTTACCCGGCCAACTAGGATTGGTTCAGGTCCAGAAAATTCTTCCAATACAAACATTTGATTCCAAACCCAGCCTCTCTTGGAACGGTGCAAAACTCTTTGTTCTTCATTTAGCCTTTTTAGTCCTGTACTGGATCCACTTGGTAGTACTTGAGATTGATTCATTGGAGCCATATAAATGGAAGGAAGGACAGTAATCCATAATATTATTAATGGAGTCCATGTATCCATAAGCATTTCCGTTAGTCTTTCTGGCATTGTACCACAAGCTATGCAAATCACCACAGAAATGAAATTATTATTTTGCTTTCCTCCAGACTGTAGCAATCCAATTCATCACGCAGTACAGAACACTTACTTACAGCTCCTCCATGTGTTTACAGCACAGTCAACGTAAAAATAGCTTAGATGATAAAAACATGATCCATTGAGTTTTCCAGTCATTAAAGATTCCTGATGGGGGGGAAAAAAAAAAAAAGAAAGTTCAAATCAGTGACTAAAGAGCTTAGGAAAGCATTCTGAAATATCTTATTTACTTTTACATCATAAACAAGCCATGTTGGGTTTTAAATTTGTAGTTCATGATATTATTGCACAGTTAAAACTGATTCAGTGTATTCTTTTATTGCCTGACACACTGAGAGAAGATCCAGGTGAATGACTACACACACTTAGGAAAATATCTAGGCCTAAGAATTGGATGAGGCTTGCAGAAACCTGGTCTAGTGGAGGGTGTCCCCGTCCATGGCAGGGAGGAGGAAATGGATGAATTTGAAGGTCTCTCCCAACCCAGACCATTCTGGGATCTTGCAGTTCATCTGGAAGTCTGAACAAGCTCCCAACCTTCTCACTACCCTGCACTTATAATGTGGTCGATTACAAGCACACAGTCTGTCAAATAAGCAAATCAAAATAATGTTCTTTCACTCTTATTCTCCTTTCTTCCACAACAAAAACCCCCAAACTTCTCCTGAGTGTACAAGGCTCCAGCAGTCCACAGTCTGTTTAGCCACCACCTCTCTGCAGCAGCACCACTGCCCAGCAAACCCTTCAGAGCCCAGCGAAGGAACAGCACTGCTAAATCCCTTGTGAAATCCATAATTCCCAAACCAGCCCACTACCAGGACCTAAGGAAGCTCATTTATGCACATCTGCACTACAGGTCTCACTGTGTCTCCTTCACTTTCAGAGAAAACAGAGTCATGTTTCATTTCAAAGACATTTTCCTAGATGGACACTTGGGAGAATTTTGTCTTTCCTTCCCTGCCCACCCTTTGATGTACTAGAAGGTCACACCAGTTTTCATCTCAGTGTAAATATCCCTTGAAATGGAAAGGCAAGTTAACATAGCAGGGCTTATGCCAGAGGGATGGGCACACCCTGAAATGCAGCCATGGATCACATGGAAAGCTAGAATGGGAGGTGGCTCAGGGAGAAGGGCTGCATTACAGGGTTATGGAGTTATGTGAAAAGAGTCTTGATACATTTTCTTTGATTCATATCCAAACAATCTCAGGAGAAACCACTATATACTAGAGAGGAATGCCTATTCTTAAGCTTACACTGTGTTTTAGGCTGGATTTCTTCTACTTTAAAATGAGCTCCTCGTGTTGCATGTCTATGAAAATCCTGAGAGCTTAGTTGTGGGGTTTTATTTGGGGGGGTGGTGGTGTTTTGTTGTTCCTTTTTAAGGTTCACACACACTCATGGCATAAAACATGCAGAACACCAGTAAGAGTCAGCTGTTCTTTTAAAAGCAAACAATGTAGAAAGTATTTTTTTTTAAACTTCAGTAATTGCCAAAGCAACTGTGAAATCTGTTGCATGAAAACCTGACACTGTGAGAAACTTGTCTTGTTAGAAGGGGAGAAGAGCTGCTACCAAAGTGAAAGTCAATCTCTCAAGCAGCATGGAAGAATGGTGAGCTAATAGTGCAGTGCTTCGACAATGCATCCAGAACGAGGGGAATATCCATTACAGGAGAACCTGGAGCTTTATGGGCCTCATTGCCAACTGGGGTGGAAATAAACGAATCAGAGAATACAGCAAGCTCTTGCAAGGAAGTTTTGGGGAAAATGTGAGAGAAGCAAGAGAGGCCTTAAATATCTTGACGTTCTCTCAATCCCAGAAAAGGAAGAGGAGCAAACAGCCTAATGATGGGACGCATCAGTCACCCTCGGAAAAGCCTCTTCAGTCTGGGGAATTAAATGGAGTGTACTGCTGCTGCTTTCTGGCACATGTTGAACAGAGATTTCCAGCGGCATGTTTGGTGGTAGAAGGCATCAAAAGAGAGAAACAGCCAAACTTTCAGTGGAAGTGGTTAGGTTTGCTCAAATGGGATGCTTTTTATATCTGATTGGATGAGTGGGGGTCTGTGTCTGCCAGGACACAGATTTTTTCTGATTTCTTCAATGGAGCAAGAATCACAACACAGGAAAAACAGAATCACTGTAAAACAGAGCAAGAGACTGCATCTTCAACCAACACCCAGGATTAAATTAAAAATGGGGGGCAGAAACTGAAAACACAACTTAAGGGTCTTTTTTAGGGCTTGAACAGAGCAAGATGTAACGTACTGTTCTCATTCTGGTGTGACTCTATTTCTGGGTGAAAAATCACTTTGTACATAAACCCAGAAAATCCCTCAGAGAAAAGGACCCAAGTGGGCCATGACTGACTTCCTTAATCTTCCAGCACAAGCTGGTACAGTTTTTTTTAATCAACAGGACCAAATAACAATAATAAAGCACTTCTTTTCATATTCAAAAAGCTTTTTGAAAACAATTCCTAATTAGTCTACACAGCCTGCCTTCTAAAAGAGATGAAATAAATGAGATAAAACAATACAACGCTCCCAGAAACATTTTTGTTCAAAGAAAGAACAGGATATTTGGTTTTCACACTGCCACTCTCAATCCTTGGAAAGCATTAAGTTCATTTCAGTGCATTCCTCCTCGGTTCCTCCCCCAGACTTCCTGCTTGTTACTCTTCATTTACTCCAATCAAATTTAGGTCCTCTGCACTCACACTAATACAGAAGATTCACTATGACTGAACTGTCCTCACGGTAGCTGTGTGTTCAGCAATACCTTAAGGCAAACGAGTCCAAACCGCATCAGAAACATCAGCAATGCACACACCATGCCATTAAACCCCCCCTCAGTGAAACAGCCCCGTGAGGAGCAGTTACACAAGCTCAGAGGACACAAAGCTGTGAGATTCTGAGCGCTGACAGCAAAGTTGGGCAGTGCAGGGCAAAGGAAAAAAAATCCGATGGGACTTTGGCACATCCCAGTTCTGCAGAGGAATGTGATCAGTGTGGAACTATCGAGCTGGATAAAGTTCTCTACAGCTCAACCTGGCCAGCAGGAGCCTTGTTAGAGTTATTTGAGAGACAGACTCTCATTCAGGCTCTATCAGTGAAACAGGGCATACACTCTGTGCAACGCATGGAGGTGGGATTGCCCCCAAATTTCTTTACCAAATTTGGAAATGACTTTTCTGCTCCATTCCTGGGAGCAGAACATCATGTATGTGGCTGGGAGCTGATGGAAGGTGTTTTAAATATGTGGCCCAGCAATTTACACATTAGCTAAGAGGAAAATCGAGGAGTGCCTGGCAGTTGAATTGTACTGCTCTGGGTTAGATGTGTCGGAGGGACTGATAGGGCTACTGAATCAGGCTACGATAACATATTGAAAGCCATACGTAAAGGCAGACTTGGAAACCAGGGAAGACCAGGTGTGGCCCTTCCCTGCCACAGTCTAAAGCAGTGGTGAGTATGGAATGACAGCAAAACTATTCCAGTGAAGCCAGAACCACCTTTTTCGAGGCAAAAAAAAAAAAAAGAAGAGAAGCACATGGCCCTTCAAGAGTGTATTTCACAANCCCAATGTCCAGCCTGGCCTTGGACACTGCCAGGGATCCAGGGGCAGCCACAGCTGCTCTGGGCACCCTGTGCCAGGGCCTGCCCACCCTCCCAGGGAACAATTCCTTCCCAATATCCCATCCAGCCCTGCCCTCTGGCACTGGGAAGCCATTCCCTGTGGCCTGGCCCTCCAGCCCTTGGCAATTGTCTCTCTCCATCTTTCCTGCAGCTCCTTCAGGCCCTGCAAGGCCGCACTGAGCTCCCCCCAAAGCTTCTCCTCTCCAGGCTGAACAATCGCAGCTCTCGCAGCCTTTCCTGCCAGCAGAGCTGCTCCATCCCTCTGCTCATCCTGGTGCCTCCTCTGGGCTCTCTGCAGCAGCTCCAGCTCCTTCCTGTGCTGGCCCAGGGCTGGAGGTAGTGCTCCACCTTCCTCAAGATTTTGCTGGTGTAGATAAAAGTGTAATTTTTGCTTTTAATCTCCACATGTTCAGATGGCCTTGGGCTGTTGTCTTAAGCAAAACTTCAGTGATCTTCTGAGTGGTTTCCCTGTACACTGTCTGATATATACAACTCCAGATCAAGTCTAATCCAGCAAAGCTGTTTACCAAACAGCTTTAGTTCTCCATTCGTGCCTGAGAGGGGAAAGTGATATTTAAAATATAAAGAATTTATTTAATGTAGCTAATAGATGAAAGAAAATGCTCCACTATGTCATGGAGCAGAGATTCAAACAACTGCCTTACATTTTCAAAAACCTGAGACTGTATTCATAAATTTTGTTCTCCATGCACAGCCTATAGAGAAGTACAGATAAGGCTGAGTGGTTTGTTTTCCACTCTGTGTGCTGATAGAGTTTTAGAAAAATATTATTCTGTTCACAGGGGCTTGCGTCTTGGAACACTGCTCATAAAACTCAGCCACGGCGTGCACAGGTCCTGTACAAGTACAACACAAAGTGATTATGAAGAGGTTTATAACCTCACAGGAGGACACAGCCAGCACACAGCTTCAGAAAACAATGTCACACACTGTAGGACCTCTTCTGGAACTCAGATCTGTGCAGGTTACAGCGGTGAGTTCACCCCTTGCATAGAGGTAGAGCCAGGTATGGCAATGGACACTTACTGAGATGTAAAGCTCATTTTGGGTGTGAGTGGAGCAAAGCGCTTCTGACAGAGCTCATTTCCCTACAGTCATTTTAAAATCATCTTGTAGCTTTAAAAGGTGACCACTGGAATGCAGGAGATTTGTTAAAAATATTAATAAAGTTAATAAAAGCAGTTGAAGGTATAAACTTCCCATTGAAAAAGAAGCAACGTAAGATCATAAAAAGCTTTAAAAAAAATCAATTTTTTTTTTTCATTTTCAAAGCACAGAATATTCATCTGGTCAAATAAACCACTTTATTACAATGCCAGTGCATTGATTTACACCATGATCTCAGTTTAAAAGATTTTAGAGCCACTCTAGTGTTTCTCCACACAAGAGACAGGGACGATTGCCTTAAGAACTGCAGCAAAGTTTTTTCATTATTTCATTCGCAGTGATGATATGCAGCAGCTCAGCCCTTTGACCTCACTATTTCATTGTGGTGGATTTTATCAGTTCCTAAACAAATGTTATTAAGGTAAAAAAACCCTTGGGTACTGCTTTCTTTAAAGGGGTTACACTAGAGATACCAAAAAATCCCTGTCGATTTTTGCCCAAAAGGGTTTTTTTGGTAGAATTTTCAGGATCCACTATATTTTGTACATTAAATGAGTAATCTCTATCTTAGATGCTAATTTAATATAAGCAAATCCTCATTACAATACAAGCAACCTCAGATAATTGATGAGAGGCCTTCATTTAATGACCACCTAGAGAGTGCCAGCCAGTGCCATTTCTTACCATTTTTTTTTGTCCCCACAGTTGTGGAATATCTGTTGATTTTATAATTTTTTTCTTTTTACTTCACACTGTTCTTAAGCTTTTTATGTTTGTTTTCATTTCTCTAGGCACTGGCGACACTACAACTTTTGCTTCCTCATCCCCTTTCTCAAGGGTTCAGACAAAGTCCTTTCCCACCAAAAGCAGCAAAATGATGCAAAGCCTTCCCACAGTAGGAAGAGTGCTTATCTTTCCTTCACTCATCCCTCTTTGGCAGCACAACAGAGCCCTACGTTTTCAATAACAGAAATAAAAAGGCCTTAAAGCTCCACTCCCACTTGTAGGAATTCTTCTTACTCTGTTTCACAGAATCCCAGAGCAGGTTGGGTCGGAAAGGACCTCAAAGCCCATGCAGTGCCCCCCCTGCCATGGGCAGGGACACCTCCCACTGTCCCAGGCTGCTCCAAGCCCCAATGTCCAGCCTGGCCTTGGGCACTGCCAGGGATCCAGGGGCAGCCACAGCTGCTCTGGGCCCCCTGTGCCAGGGCCTGCCCACCCTCTCAGGGAACAATTCCTTCCCAATATCCCATCCAGCCCTGCCCTCTGGCTCTGGGAAGCCATTCCCTGTGGCCTGGCCCTCCAGCCCTTGGCAATTGTCTCTCTCCATCTTTCCTTCAGCTCCTTCAGGCCCTGCGAGGCCGCACTGAGCTCCCCCCAAAGCTTCTCCTCTCCAGGCTGGGCAATCCCAATTCTCTCGCAGCCTTTCCTGCCAGCAGAGCTGCTCCATCCCTCTCACTTACAAGATATCTGTGGTAAAGGTTTTTAATTTGCCATTAAAGCAGACCAAACCCAAATTCCACCAGAACAGAGCTATCAAGACACCATATCCAACAAATAGACATGTCATCCTCGCCTGCATAACTGAGCTCCATACTCATCCTGTTCCCAGTACATACTCATTAAATTGTACCTGAACTTGATTTAAATCACCTTGGATATGGGAGCATGCCCATGTTTCCTCTGCAAAGGAATGAAGAGTTCTTGCCATAAACAATAACTCTTATTCCTCGGTGGATTATTCGTTTGTGTAAAGATTACTCACTCCCTCACCAGTTGAATTAAGAAGCAATTCCCCACCTAAGACAAGATGAAGAGGGAGTGAGGCTGTAGTCAGCCCCGCTGCCATGGCAGTGGCTCAGATCCCACTCACAGTGCCCACTGCAAAGTGCCACTTGCATGCCCTGGCTAGACTCTCCTGCCTCTTATCTGCCAGCAGAGCTGCATGTGCAGTCACTCCCTAACCCAGTTCTGTCAAAACGATCTTGTTAACTTAAACGCCTTTAATAGTAAGGTGTTTTTAAAACCAAATCATTTTGACAGAGCTGGGTTAGGCCATTGCTCATGCTATAATTCCACCAAGAGCAATTTTCATTTAAGAGGCTCTTACCCCCCCTCAGCCCCCACAACATGCAAGCTACACATTTCAAATAATTGGTCTCCATTCCCATTCCTTCTCCACTGCAGTTTGCTGTCCCTGCAGTTGTGCTATTTGCAATCAACACTGTAAGGCAGGCCAGTGAAATGTGGGTTAACAAAACCAATTTGCAACAAAATTCTGATCCAAAAAGTCTTTTCCTTCAAGATTCTAACCCAGATCGTTGCAGAACTAAAGAGCCCATCAACTATCAGACAGCAACAGGAAGTTTTGAGAACAACTGTGCTGACAAAGAGCGTATGAAGTTTCACTACATGCTTCAGAGAGCAGAGAAATAGTTGAATCAACAAAACTGAGTGGAGGAAAACTTCTGGAGAAGAAGACAAACAAGCAATTAGGGACAGCAAACCACTTAAATAAATGTCTGATGGACTCCTGGTATCCAACCATGGTAACCTGCTGTGGTTTTGTTCATTGACGCTGGCAGGTTTTAGGGACAGAAACCTCTCCCACCAATGTGCTGGTCTGAGACCAGACTCCATCAGGAGGGAACTCCAGTGACCCAGCACACCCCAGTGCCCCGGAGAGGGGCTGGACACAGCACAGAGCCAGCAG
Source organism: Edolisoma coerulescens (assembly GCA_013397115.1). NCBI lineage: Eukaryota > Metazoa > Chordata > Aves > Passeriformes > Campephagidae > Edolisoma > Edolisoma coerulescens. Next base: position 80,118 of record VWZW01003067.1, on the reverse strand, counting down.
CCACGCTCCGGGCCGGGCACGGCCCAGGCACTGCTGCAAACCAGAATTACCCCGTGTAGCTACACTAGATTTCACTGACTAACAGTGATTTTAAGGGACTGCTACGTCACCTGGAGTTAGCTGGAACACAGAAAAGCATTAAAGCATTATCCACACATCCTTTCCCTCGGCCACGCACCTGAAATTGCACAGGGAGGGAAATGAGATGGGAAATGTTACACGGACTCTGCTATCGCAGCAGGGCGAGGAATCCTCTGTGCTGTCAGAGGTTCCTGCCAATCCAAGTGCAAATCAATTGTCCGAGTTTATTTTGACGTACTACTTGTGGCAATTTGCTTATGGCTGCCTGGGAAATCAAAAGCAGATTCCTAAAGCGTTATTTATTTCAGCAGCAATGGCAACAGGCACCACCTTCCTCCTGCTTCTGTCTTAGGTGTTCTGCCCTACCCACACACAGAGTAATTCAGTGAGCAAAGATAGGTTACTTTATTTTTTTAAGCTTAGTCATGCTCTGCTACTCTTTAAAGACTTCTGCGCAGTTCTTTAGGTTATTAAGCAAGTTCCTGAGATTGTGTCAAATGCTGAAGGACTGTTTTAGGCACAGTGTTAGCCTCTGCATCAGAAAGAGCTCAGGGAATCCATGCACCGGGAAAATATGGACATGCAGGGATACACACAGCTACAGAAATGCAACAGTTTCTTCAACATTTAGAGCTCTAATAATCACTGAAGGATTCATTCATCTGTCTAGAAGATTATCATTACCAAAAGCAGGTTACTTCAGTTTTAGGGGTCTGTTTCAAAGGCAGAAGGAAGGAAGGTTTAGAAAAGCCTTTCTAAGGTAATTTCCTCTTCCTTCTTTCCCCTACTTTGGTGCTTTAACTGGGAAACACCACAACTGGTGTTCTGGAGTGGAGATGAGGCTGCTACAGGATATGGGTCATTACACAGCTTCACTGAGGCTTTGGGATAAAGAGAAAATGACAACATCCATCACACTGAAATACATCTCAATTAATATTATAATAAATTGTTTTTTATTATGTGACTGCTTAACATGATACTTTATCATATCTACAAAGTCTATTTTATGTGTCTACCTACATTTTTATAATTTTTGACAAATATTTACTATCAGGAAATCTTTTCTTAAAAAAAAAACAAACCACAAAAGAGTATCTTGACCCAGTGATATCAGGCTCATTGTTCAACTTCTCTTGGTATCAATAGAATTTCTTTTTTTTGTTACTCTTCGATACTAAAATCAATATGGGCCAACTTTAAAGCTGCCAAGGCTCAGACTTTTTGTACATAAAGCTGTCAGTCTTTCCAGAAGTAGCCACTACTTTATGGAACCAGAATGCTTTTAAAGAAACCCACCAAGGGTGCTGTCAGAACCTTCAAACTATTTTTACTCTTTATTATTCCTTGCACTGTGCAGTGCTCAGGACTTCCAGTGTGCTACAGATGCTCAGGTACAGCACAAAGAGACAGAATGTGCTCCACATGCAGCTGAAGGTGAAATTTCCTCCCTGATGAAATAAATATTTGCAATATTTTAAGGTAATTTTGGTTTTGGTTGGTTGGGTGGGTTGTTTGATTGGGTTGGGGTTTTTTTGGAGTGGATTTGTTTCTTTCTCATGCCAGCTGATACCAAAGCAATAGGCATTAAATAGCAATACAGCTATTTTATCTCTACAAAAGAACAAAAGGTATTTGCAACCTTCCCTATCAACTTCTTATGCTGAGGCAAAAATAAAGGTTTGGGTTTCTGGGAGTCAGACACTCCACTGATGTGTGTCAGAACATCATCTCACGAGGCAGGTTCAAAACAGAGAGGAAAGACAAGACTTCCAGAGCGGTCCAGAAACTGAAACAGAACAACAACAGTTGCATCAGCACTGTTTCCATCCTACAGCAAGAGGAAGAAGGGATCTGAAGTAATTTTTATTCTCTCCAGTCCAGTGATTAAAGCGATTTTCCTCTGACTAAAATAGAACTGCATTGCATAGGCTGAGCAACCTCAGCCGGTGCCAGCCCCAGCTGTCACACCCTTGCTCCCTCCTCGGAAGGTGCATTACATAATTTGAGACCTCTATCACTCTGAAAGGAGAGAAGGGAGAAAAGGCAAGTTGTGCTCAAAAAAAGGCAAACAGATTGGCCTGCGACTGAGAATTAGGTGTTAACCGTGCTCTGCCTGGGGCATTGTTTATCAGGAGACTTTCAGCAGCTGGGATGTGCTTATCCTGTGCTTCCTGAAAAAAAAATCTTTAAATATTAATGGAGGACATAAATATCTTGCTTTCTGGGCTTCTTTTTCAGTCTTTTTTATATATATATAAATATGTACAACAGAACTTTCATTTCCATTGGTTTTGTTTCATGAATATTAGGTATTCTCTACAGAATTAAACAAAACATGATAATTAAGGAAAAACCCACAAATTTTCCTGACATGTATTCTGACTAAACTAATACTATAAAATTATGACTGGACATAATGACGTATTGAAAGCTGCATAAACTCTCCAGCCATATGCATCAATGTGTATGTGCATTAAAAATTCTTTAAAAAGGAAAAATCTGAATATACCTGGACCTTTCTAACTGTATGGTATGGCTGCAGTAAACCTCAAATATCCTTTGCTGAAGTACGTGAAATTGGAAGTGAAGGTTTCTAATTTTGCATCACTGAATTTGATGGCAGTTTTACCATCAATTTAGATGAGCTGTTTGTAAAGAATTAGGGCTCTCCAATGCCAAACTTACTTCTTCTGGAGATGCCAGACTGAGATTTTGTGAGATTTTTTCCCCCCATTCATCTGTTTTAATCTAACTTTTGGAAACACACGAAAGATAAAGGTCAGAGACCAGAACACAGAACTCAATCTAAACTTTAGTGACATTAAGTTTTGATGCTCTGTTACTTAAAGGGCAATCATGGCTGTTACATTTAATCCATAAGAGAGATTCACATCTGAAGGGTTGCAATACTCAATTAGAGAATTGCACTCCTTCTCGAGTGCATGCACTCCATTTGCAGTAGTATTGAGGGCTTGGAAATAATATATATGGTTAAAAATATATAAGTTTTATATTTATATTTTTATAAAACATAAATACATAAAATATGCGCACAGGATTCTGATCATCAGTGGCTGCAAAGGAAATGGGTGTAAATGGTTATGGGAGTTCCTCAAATGAGGATGAGCATTGCTTCCCTGGAAAAAGCCACTTTGGGTGAACGCACACGAACTCAGAAAGCTGAAACTGTGAACTAGGGACTGCCAAGACTCTTTTCATAATATTTTGAACTCCCACATCTGTTGCAAAGACCTGATCAAGACACACTGAGAAACACCTTTGTGAGCTTGTCTAGGGCTTGGGCACAGCGGGGTACGGGAGACGCTTCCCATGGGAGCTCCCCCTTCTCAGACCTGGGGCTGGGAGACACTGCTAATCTCGAATCTGAGCCAGGCTGCTCATCACTCTCAATTTCAGATGATTTCCACAAGACACATCATGATCAACACCTTGGAAAATCAATTCTGTGAGAGCTATCACTGCAACCAACCCATGGATAAAGGCTGCTCTCATGGCTAAGGCAGGTGGAAATCAGATTTTATAGCATCTGACTCCAGGTAAAAGACTGTCTGTTGGTGACTGAACTGGTTCCCAGATAATTTTTTTCTTTTTAGCTTGCACTTACTACTCCAGGTACCATCAGTACCCAATGTATTTTGGGAACAAAATTTTATTAATGTAGTTGAAATGCCACTGAGTTGATGTTATTTACGTGGTTGATAAAATGAGAAACATGCTGAACAGATTCTAGAACAAAGAAGGGGAGGAAAATAAATGTGTATAATTATATATAGACACACATTTGAAATCTCAGATTGGACTTTATTTTGTTCTCTGTCTGTCTACTGCTCAAATAGTTACGTTCAGAAAGCTCTGAAGTGAGCCACCTTTTCTATGGCAACAACACTAAGAAAAATGTTGAGTTTCCATGATCTAATTTAATTCTATTGATGTGATCTTATGGTAGCAATGATGCTTAAAATGTTCCAAGCTCAAATTGCCGTAGCATTTGCCTCCCACTGAAAGGATTTAGATTTTATTATTTTATACTCATAGATGAAAGACTCTTATGATACCACTTTAGTGTCTACTATGAGCATACAATTGTATTGATAGTAGGTCAGGCTTTAATAATATTAAAATGGAAAAGGAATACTGCTGAGATATGGGGTAATTGATGGGTAAGGGGGATTTATAAAAATACCTGCATGAGCAGTCGCTTTCTCTTACAGAACATGCACAATCATCACTCAGAAATACACAGCTCCGAGAAATTATAGGACATGTTCACATTCCTGCTTGTCCATAAACTCAGAGATCAGTATTTCTCTCCCTTTAAAGTCCCTCCAGTTTTGGAAATCAAATGATCTGTGTGCACCAAGAGTCAATTGGGTGGGTTCCAGGCCCCTATTTTCAATACATTCCTGAAAAAGTCCCAGCTAAAGTCTGTGAGAATTATCTTCCTTTAGGAAGATTTAAAAAGATGAAATCTGCAACTGTGTGAGAAGAAATATAAAGAAAATTCAAGAAGTGCTTCAAGGGCTAGCAGACCTAATTCTATGTCCGTGGCTGATTGTGAGTTCTCACTTGAAATGGTTCTACATCCTGAAGAAGGGAGAAGGGTATTTTTTTCAGAGAAGACAATGTATCATATGTTAACAGTGATGCAAATAAAGTGTCCAGGGATCGATTAAATTGATTTGATAAGGTGCAATGTTATTGGAAAAATCCTGAAGGTCGTGAATGACAAAAATTCAAAAGATTACAAATTCACAAAAAAGTGAATTTAAATCTGACTGTGGGACTACTTCGCCCTTTACAACTCTCTTTTGGACCTCAGTAGCAGGAGCTGATGGGAATGACTAAAGAACATTGAAAATGCACTGAGTGACTTCATCTAAGGAGGGTTCTACCTCGCCTTCCAGAGATGAAAACTTCTTTTATTTTTAAGGCATAAAAGGAGTAGCTGTCATACACAGCCATACCTCTTATTAAAACCAGTTGCATTTGTTAAGCAGGCGCACGGAGCGTTATTGATTTTTTAATATTGAAGAAAATGTCCAAAGTTAGTTTCTTGGCTAGCAGCCTGCCCAGTTAACAAATTGCTCACCTGGATAATTTAAGAACCAACTCACATGAAATGCTTCTATCTCCAAGGTCACTGAAGGCCCTCAGCTTACAAGTAAGCATGGAAATCAAAGTCCTCCATAGCCAGGATGCAAGTTGGGAAAAAAGAAGGGAGTTAATAAATACCTTAGGAGGAAGCTACCAGAAAGCTGTGGTTGTTCTGTGAGCAGTGAGGTGGAACAATAAGGCTTAAAGGATGAAAATGTCATGTAATAACCACTTCCCTTCTAAGGGTTTTTCTGTCACAAACATCCATACAATTAGGCTGGGAGGTAACACCACAGAGAGCTTTTTGGGTTCTGATGTTATCAGATTTTATGGGTGTGAAATTTGGTAATTTCACAGGTGTGCCAAATACTAACTTCTTCTAGAAGATTCATCATTTTATTTAAGATGGGTAAAATGTACACGAGGGTAATTTTCCAGTCTTCTGAATTTATTTATTATATACTTGTATTTACTGAGAAGCCAATTGTGAAGTCTCTACTTGTTCACAGCAGTCTGGTATTGAACATAGAGGAGGAATATCATTCACACAAGGGCGCTGAATATTTCTCGTTATCCTTGTTGCAGAGAAACTCTTGAAGAATTTCCAAAAGAGGATGAGTGAAGTTAAGAGGATTCTTTATCTACAGCTTTGGTAGCTATCAGCTCTATTCTTTAATTGAAACTGAAGTGAGCAGCTGTTAACTTCCCTTCCATTAAACGCTACCCCGTTACATTTGAAACAATAAAAAGTGAACGCTATTTGAGTTGTTGCAATCAGCACCTCCCAAAAACACCTGTCTGCGATACCCAGCGCCACAACGGGCGAGCCGTTTATGTGATCAAGTTGGCTGCTTAGAGATGTCAGCCTTTATAAAAGTTGTATGAGTGTTTCTTCTCCTTTCAGAGAGAAGAGGCAGACTCGTTTGCATGAAACAGAGTGTGTGTGTTTGTGCCTGTCTGGGAGGGAGGAGAGCGAGGGTACAGTCTGATACCTGTTGGCAACGCGAGCAGGTTTGTGAGCGCCGTTAAACGCCAGGCTGGGTTGATTCCACTCTATTTAGTCTGCTACTAAACGCAAACTGTTTGAATTGAGACAAATTCAAGACATGACTGAACGGCGACGAACCGCAAAGGAATTCCTGCCCGCGTTAAGTAGTGTCACCTTCATGGCGGTAGGCAGAGCCTAAACAAGGATTTGAATTAATCTCTTTTATATTACCCACCTAGAAACTGCCACAGGCTTCTGTGCCGGAGCCTTGCAGTGCCTCCCAGCCAAGCCCGGCGCTGGTGCTGCCGAGCAGGGATGCTGTCTGGCGGCTCGGGGCTCCCGGCTGGGATGCTGCTACCCAGCAGATACTGGAGCCAAGCAGAATAGAAGGATGTGTTCCTCCTCTGCCTTCCTCGAAGAGAAGATGAAGCGTTTAGTGGAACAGCAGCTTCAAGGGGCCCCAGGCTCCCGCGTTTCTGCTCTGGGAGCCTTGGCAGCGAAGCAGCAAACGAGCGGCTGGGGCTGAGGGGCTTTCTCCCTCTCCCAAGTTTCAGCTGGGTGCATCCTCTGTTTAGCCAGCCAAAGGATGGGAAGGAACACAACCTGTGGGACAGGGACGACTCCTGGCTAGTTATGGCTACAGATTCATCCCCATGGCAGTTTTTAAGAAGAGCAGCATTGCTGGGATGCTTTCCTCTCTCAAAGTAGGAAAGGAAGCTATGAAGCCATTCCTATTTATTTACTTACTTAGGGGGTGCAAAGCTTTGGGGGGAGGGAAGGTGATGATAAATCAGGGGGATTCCCCCCCCCAAGGTTCTTCCAGCCTCCTCCTCCCTCATTTACATATCTGGCTAGTGGGTGATTTTTATTCTCAGCACGAAAACTGCAATCTATTTCAATGCATGAATGCAGCCTTGCATCTATTCAACACAGTGAAATAGCCCAGAGACTTATTGTACTAAATAAGAAAACAAGGAGAAGAAACGGGTTCGCCAGCCTTGAAGCAACCCTCTGTGATCCAAAGTCCTCCTGATCCTTTAAAGGAGGGTTGTAGAACGGAAGGAAAAATAAACCTCCCAAAAAAAACCACCAACAAGCGGGAAGACAAATACAATTGCCACCACTTCTTCTCCCGACAGAATAATAATGATGATAAAAAAATACTAATAAGCATCCCACGACATTTTCATTATCGGCAATTTGAAAACATCCGACTTAATGAAGCACCCCAGTTCAGCCTAATACCGCACCTATGGACGAGGAAGGCGCTCGCCCAGCGCACCTTGCACGCACACAGAGCCCAAGTCAGCCAGAAACCCACAGAGCGAGAGCCCTCTGCCAGCCAGCCACAAATTGTCTGAATAAAATGAATACTCACTCTTTCAAGGAGCAAGGGAGCCGCTCGCCCACAGCCACTTCAAGCTCGGATTGAAAGGGTGAGGTAAAAAAACATCAGCCAGTCCCTGGGAACAGGCAGGGTTCTCCAGATTTTCTTCTCATGCTTTCCGAGGCTGCCGACGCTGGCGGAGCCGCTGGTTGCTGGGCTTCCCGGGTCTCTGTGCCTGCATGCTGGAGCGCAGTTATTAATTTCTCCCTTCGCACAAGCCAGCGGCAGCCGCACGTCTCCAGGAAAGCAGGGATATTCCAAATAAATCCGCTAATTCCGGGGCTGAGCGCGCTATCGTGCCTGCCTGCCTGCCAAACGTAACTGTGAAGCGATGTGGAAAAGTGAGCCGGGAGCCTCCCCTGACAGCTCTTATTGGGCTGATCTCGGAGGCAGGTCTAGCGCTGGGAAATTCGTGTAAGCACTTTGGGGTGGTGGTTTTCCCCCTCCCTCCGCTGCCCGCCTTCCCCCCGGCAGGCACACAACTNCCGGAGGGCCGGCGAGGAGCCCCCCCCGGCCTTTGGGGGGATGCCCGCCGGGAGAGGGGTGCGGGGGGGATGCGGCAGCACCCCGAGGGGCCGCGGGCAGCCGCTCGCCTCCGTGTGACAGCGCTGCGGGCGGGCGCCCCGGGGACAGGGAGGGCATCCTTTAAAAACGCTTTTCCCAAGACGCCCCAGGAGCTGCAGGCGGTTCAAGGCGCTCCGCAGCCCCGGTAGCCTCGGGCGCTGCGCGGAGCAGCCCCAGGGCAGCGCCAGCCGAGCTCCGCGCAGCGGGAGCTGGATGAAGGCAGCACCGCGCAGTAAGTCCGTGACCCTCGCCCCGTTCCCAAATCCTCTTTGTGACCGACGGCGCGGGGATCCTGCACAGCCCCGGCTGCTGGAGCGCCGGATGCAGGCTCAGGGAGCGCAGCGCTGGGCGTCCTCACCTGCCTTTGGCTTGACAGAGCTGGAGGGGGCTCGTCCCAGCCGAGGCAGACAAGCACCACGGCCAGCACCCTGCGAGGGACAGGCCGCTGCTGTCCCCTGCCCACCTTCCTCATCCATGGAGCTTTTCTCCTTTTCATGTTGCATGGATTATCTGTTGGCAGATTAAATGCATTGTTTTTAATGATACATCATAGCTCTGAATCTTCCCCACGTTTGACGTTTGCAGAAAGGGAAGGGGTAAGAGCACAAGGTGTAGATGTGGTCAGGTACACGCAGGGACTCTTAAAATGGAGGAAAATGGTTCCATACTGAGCTAGTGCTGTTGGGGAAGCTTAATTGCACTAAATTCCATCCTCCTCTCCAGCTCTCCTTGACCAGTGCGATGCTGTGCTTGAAATGAACATTCTGTGTGGTTCTTTAGTATATTGCTGGTTCACTGCTCAACTTTATTTTTAAAGGGCTGGTCATCTGAACCTCATTCAGTGCTCCTGAAAAACTCTCCACCTTAAGCAAAAGATAAGATGACTACTTTGTTGAAGATCTATCTAGGACTGCAGAAAGTGGACCCTAATATTCCTCTATCTAGTAAGAATTCCGCATAATTTAGTTCCATGATTGTTAATCTCGTTTTCCATGCTGATCCTATGAGTGCATGCATACGTGTGTAAGACAGTGCATGAGACCCTCCATGTGTAGCTCTTACCTGCTCGACTTTATCTGAACTGAACGTAAGCTCTTGCAGATAACAGGTGCATTTCTGCTTGCACAAACCCTCCTGAAAAGTCTCAAACTCATGGGAATATAGCAAAATGCACCCAGAATGTGCCGTTTTTCAAGGTCAATGAAGAAACCTCTAACTACCTCTTTGCTTCCCTCAGCCCAAGTGTTTACTTGCCAAGCTGAGAGCCTGGGAGGATTCCTTGGGGGAGGATAGATATAAAAATACACAGTACTTGAAGCAGGTAGAGAGCCTTGAGAGAAATACAAAACACATGGCCGCGCAATAGATAAGATCAGAAATGTGGCTTCCTTTTACCTGGGGTTCTGCTGAGGCAAAGAGTATTTTTCTCCCCCATCCTTCCACCAACTGAACGACACAGTGAAAATACAGCTCTTGTCACAAGGGAAGCATGAGGATGCTTAGTCTGGCTGTACTCCTGGCAATTAATGCCACTTTTCAAACTTTTTTTTTAAGTTTCAGTAAGAGTGGTTGCACACTTGGTTTTAATTTCTATCAAAAACACCTGATGGAAGCAACCAAGAATAAAAGTTCTTCCTAATAAGATCCCTCGTGCCCCTGCTTTAAACAGGCAGCACAGCTGTGTGTGGGAAGAAAGCTAATGGTGGAGGTTGTACCTCCAAGTGCAGCTTAAAAGTTTAGGTTTTTGTTTTGATTCCAACCTTTGACTTGTGCCATTTGTTCTACGTGACCTTTCTTGCAATTGGAAATTACCAGGGCAAAAGCTGCGCTCTTTCATCCTCGGGTTGTAGGAGAGGATGGTAAGTGTCTTGTTAAAATGGAATATGCCATCCATGGATTCCCCTGCTGGAAAGCCTTTCAGATGATGGAGTAAATCTTGACAGGAAGAAGTGTATGGATTAAAATTAATGTAAAAATAAGCTTGGAAAAGCAAAGGAACATTTGCAACTTTCTGCATCCTATCCGGATGAAATGATTTAATGATATTTATCATAGTGAGATATATATACACACACTATTGCATAACACTGATGAATATGCTGGCTAGAAACTGTTTCCTCTTAAATAAATATTACAAGGAAGATTATTCCTCTATCTTCTAAATGGCCATTTCACTTTTTAAGCAAAAAGCAGCTCTGACTCCAATTGCAATGGGATGAAGATTTTTAGTTTAATAACTGTACTGAAGAAAGAAGTCATCTGAAAAATGCATATGATTGAATGCATCCTGGATCAAACTGGAATGCAATTTTAGGTATTAAATTTTGGGATCAGGAAAAAAAAAACAAAACCAGAATATTTACAAAATGTATTGGCTTGTGGTATGGGTTGGTTGTTGATTTTCTTATTTTGGGGTTATTTTTCATCTTGTTTTTGTGGTATTTCTTAGTTACTTTTTTTTTTTTTTTTTTTGCTTGGTTCGGTTTTGGGGGTTTTTTATTTGTGTGTTTGTTTTTTCTTTTAGGTGGGTTTTAGTTTTTTGGGGTTGTTTTTGTTGGTTTTTTTGACTACTTGTGATGGAGAATTGGGAAAAAATTAGCATCTACTTGGAAGAGAACCAGGAGATTTTCTTCCATATTGCTTTGCTTTCATGAGTAAGAAGGATTAAAACCCCAGTTTGACTTCCCATGCATACACAGACAGGAAATATCTATCACCTAAACCATGTGGCATAAAGGAATTCCACCATCTTTTCTCCCTTTCATGTTTTTGTGAAAACAGTTGTTGATTATCATCTAATTCTTTGCTCCTCAGCAGTGCAAGCAGCTGTTTCCTGAAGACAGAACAGAGAGTTTAGACCTTACTTCTTAAAAAACATTCAGTAAAGTGGCTTGAAATGAGCTCTTCAGGGGCAGCTCAGTCAGAGCACAGCCTTGCCAGGGCCACTGCTGGAGTCAGCGTTTGGGGTCGTCCCATTTAAATAACAATGCCAAAGTCAGGCCTTGAGAGGGGAAAAGAAACCACTGTGCTAATTCCTCATATTCACATTTTATGCCATCAGATCACCTACCAGTGAGATATTTCCCTCAAAGCATCAGTAGCTGACTTCAGTTTTTAATATGTAAAATAGAGCCTGATCCAAAATTACATGGAATTAATGAGTCCAGAGTGAATTGCTTGATCAAGATAAATGACTTTACTGCAAGCTACTTTTGCTTACAGGGATTGCCACTAAAATGCCACTTCAAAGTAATAAGAAATTAATAACTGATTTGAAAGTTACTAAAGCAAGTTTATGGACTAGCGGTGTCATCTGCCATTGTTCCATTAAAGTTTTAAACACATTAAATGCTGTTTTCTTAGGCAATACCCACTCTACATCATTGGCACCTTTTGCTCAAATTATGTGAGGGATTACTCCTTAATTTAATTTGCTTTGCATGTTAAAATTACCATTCAATAAAATAAGAAGAAACAAGAAGGTTTATCTTAAGTCCAGAACATTTCTGAATAAAATATGCACTTTTATCAGCTCCCTGTGCCAGCACAGAGACATAATTACCTTTAGAACATAGGTTCTTATCACTGTCTTGCAACCTTTAAAACCTGCTTGTATACAGTTATCACAAGTTGGTTATCAGGAAAAATAATGATCTCCGGTGTTTGGGAAGTCACTGAAGACATCCGTAACTTGAAAAAAATCCATTATATAATGCTTACAAGTGATCCTATAGATTAAGACAAGGGAAATGATACAAGCAGCCTGTGAGATAAAGGTACAGGGTTGGGGTAGGTTTGGTTTCAGTTTTTTTCCCTCTGAAAGACATTTCTGTTTACATTTTAACAGGCAAGGCTAGAACCCCTGACAGACATAAGTGAGGGATTTGCAAAGGAATGCCAGATTCCTTCAGAGATCACGCATGGTTAAAATTCAATATCCAACACTGGGACAGAAAGCTTGGAAAGCCCCACTGAAGAAAGAGCAGCAGCAGCCATAAGTGACAGAAGTGATTCTCAACCACCCAAAAAACCCTGCTTTCAAGTCTGGCCTTCCGAGAACGGCGTCTAATCCAACTCCACTCCCTCGTTACTTGAGACGTGAGAAGAAATAGATGCACTGATTTTGATGTTACTTTTGCTTTGACTGGACAAACACATTCCTACAACCATTCAAATTCCTCCTCCAGCCCAAGGATAAGTCTGTCCTGTCAGACAGAAACAAAGATTTAACCCAACAGCAGCCCTGGGCTTGTGGGCCCTTAGCAAAGCCCTTCCCATCCCCAAACATTCCATTTAGCACCATAAAACACAACTAGCTCTGAGCTGCCTCCACTCTCCAGAGATTATAAAATATAGACCCCCCCAGCTACTAATTTGTGTACCTTTTGCACCGATGATATTACGGAGTGCATAAAAATAGCAATACATTATCAGGTTTTATTATTCCTTGGGCACTGTTTGCAATTTTGACTAGTTGCTGTCAGGTTGGCTATTAGAAAAACAATTATTCCTTTTGCACATCAAACACTAGGAGAAAGACAAAAGAAAATTATATCCAGCAACGCACTCAACCTTTTTTTTTTTTTTTTTTTTTTTGTACATTAATGTACAGAAGGATACAAGTTTTACAGGATGCAATTGGGAAGTTAATCTTTTGGTGTGTTTTCACTCTGCCTTGTGAGCATCAGGAACTGGATCGGTCGCAGGAGCTCTGCAAATATTGTTTGCTCTACCTCAAGTGCCCTCTAGTGTGCAGTAATTAAGCAGGTTAAAATAATTTTTTTCCCTTTTTTTTTCCCTAACAGCTACTCTTCTAAATCCCAAAGTAATATGTAACACTGCTTTTCTTCCAGAGGAAAGAGAAATTCAATGTTCACTGCCTTAATCATGTGGCTATAAATGAATTATCTCCCCTATGCAAAATCAAACCACCCCTGTTGCTGTCATATTTTTATTCTCAGAGGTATAAGTTAAATAAAGCTCAATAATTCTTTTGGGCATTGTGCAAATGTCAAAGTACAAACAGTTTTTATTATCAGAACCCAAACGACAGTCTTCTTTGCAAGAGGAAATTACCATATTCATCAACAGAACATGACCCTAGAACAAGATTAACAACAAATTAACAACTAATTATGCTTCTAGAGGCTTTTAAAAGTACTTTTTGTCCAGAGTTTAGAAAACAGGCAATTCTACCTGAATATAAATAAAATAATACTGGGGCACACATGTAACAAGTTCTGTGTGTTCTCATCTGTCCTATAACACTCATGTGCTCCCTTAAAACTCTGACATCACTTCTCTGGACAAATCCAGTCCTGTCTGCCAGTGAGAGCAAGTTCTGTGCAGCAGCTGCCTGACACCAAAGAACAGTGAGGGCAGGAGAAGTGAGAGGATGTTGGGAGATAAAAGTGTGGAGAGGTAAAATTACCAGCTCCAAGAACAAAGAATTAAAAACTATCAATGTACCCGCAAGAGGGAGTTTAACTTATAAGTTTAAATAATAACTTTAAATAGGGTTAACTTGTTTAATCTTATTTCTAAGGGCTCCCCTGTATTTAAAAAGCAGACTTAACACTTCAGTTCCCCACATAACTTTCTCCACTGCACGAATGAGTTAATTTTGGGGAGAACCATTGAAGAGTTTTTCCCCATTCCTCATTTTCACTGTGGCCTGACCTCAATTCACTTTCAGGTAGGATTTACCATAAAATTCCAAGACAATAGCAAGCTTAAGCACACTCTGAACAAAACAGATTTTTAATGGACTTCTGAAAGCTGAGGTAAGAGGGATGGGTGGATCCCAGGAGAGATGAAATGGTTGCCTATAACAAGGATATGCTACACAAGGTGAGAGAATTGAATCTTTTATGAGTTGTAAAATCAGTAGGACTTCCTATAAGTGGAAAGAGACATCATCACTATCTCTGAGCTGGGCTGTGGTGGCAAAGTTGTGGTTTCCAAGTGAGGTGCTGAGAGAAGCCCACAGGATTGCTTCCCGTTTGCCAGCCTGGACTCTTTCTTCCCTGCTTAGCAGCTTGGCTTTGCTGAAGGGTAATTTTTGTACCTTGACTGTTCCTCATGCATTCTGCAGAGAACACACAGTCCTGGTGCGGTTTATCATCCATAGGAGGCAGACAGGACAGAGCTAAGCACCACACTTTGCCAATACATGGTTTTCTAACACATAATGCCCTATTTTAACCTATTTTAACAGCCACGCTGCACCCAGGCACTGTGGTGGCAGTAACACAACAATGAGAGTTATTCCAGAAACCACGCTGCAATAGATGCTCTCATAATTTAGAGCAAGTACAGAGCTAAAGCACATCAAGGTTAGACAGGTCTTGGCAGTGATCTGGGCAAATAAACTGCCTTCATTTCCATCAGATTTGAGTAAACTTCCCCAGGTGTGTTCAGCCCTCATCATCGCAGGGATAAGAGTGAGCTGCTCTCACAGCAGCAGCAAATACACCTGCTCTGGCTGTCAGGAGAACAGCAGGAAAGGGCAAAGCCCGTCAGTGGCAAGGGCAGCTTCCTGCTCTAAAATAGATACCTTAAAAATGGACAGCATTCTGCCACCTCTGTCCTGAAGATAATAAATCTCTTAAGTTTAGCCCAGCTCTTCATGAAGTGCCTTCCTTATGTGGAGGAGAAAGAGCAGATCTTAGGTCCGTGTGAGGTGACAATTACAGCAGGTGAGCAATCCAGAGGGAGCCATGGCTACTAATAGAAGAGAAAGTAGCACAGGCCCCAGGTTTCAGCATATGCCACCCAAAGAAACTCCCTGAAAGGTACTTTTGCACACCTCATAACCCAATCTAACAGCAGCACGCAAGCTGAAATTTGGCTAGTAGCTCAAATGGTATTTGTGTTTCCATTCTGAACGCAATGACAGATTAGCAGTATATGCTTATTTCAAAGCACTTTTCTCCAGAAAGTTCTAGCTTGTTTCTTTATTTAATTAAGAAGGTAAGTCAACATATTGCTCATAAAGTGATTTTTTTCAGCAGCTGCTGACATTGTAGTTTGGCAGACTGACCATAAAAAAAAAAAAAAAGTAACACTTTGGTAAAATAAAGCATCCATTTCCCCTAAAAATATTTCTGGTGCATATGTAAGAAATACTGCTAATGAAGGAGAATATCCATCACTTAAATCCACAGGACTCAATGCTGAAGGACGTTCCTTCTTCAGTAAGGAGCTAAAAAGGCAGAGCATACAGAAGGAGCACCATTTTACTCAAAACAACTGGTTTTAATGCCAGTAATTTAATGAATCAAGTAAATATCTCCTGAAATATATTCTAAATTCATTTACCAACGCTGATAGGTGTTTTTTATTGTCAAATGCAGTAAAATCAAGCAAATAAGAATCTGAGACTGAGATGATGCAAATTATGTCCCCCAGAGGAGACAACATGAAAATGATGTGACTGGTCCTCAGCTTGTTGATCCTCAGATTCTTTGCAAGACTTTAAAAGTAAAGAGAGAGTAGTAAAAGGTGTGTTTTCCATGGATAACTCCAGCCAAAGAAGCCAACTCTGGAGCAACTGGAGGAATAGCAGGGCCTGACTCACTACTGTGCTAATTTCACTAATTTCAGCTTAACGCTGGAGTAACACTGTGGTAAAAGATGACCTATATTTTTATTTAAATTAAAATCTCTAATATTTATCAAATATTTATAAGAATATATAACAAATAATTGTGGCAAACATTGCATAATAAAGATGAAAGGAAAATTAACCTTGTGAATTTTTAAACTGAAGAATAAAGACCATTACATTAATAAGACTTAATTATATCATTAAATATTTATAATTATGTCCTCTAATAAATGTTTTTATTTAACAAATTTCTTTTTTATCTATTACATTAGTAAAATGCCTTTAAGATATGGGAAAAAAAAATTGACGGGTTTTTTTTTTTTCTTTCATAGCCATGCAAATACAGAAAAAAGTGAGAAAGGAGTCATGTTACCTCTTCAACTCAAGGTCAGCTCTCAAGAGAGAAAAATCTGTACTTCCAGAAGCCTCAGCTCCTGGATGGGCTGGTGAGGGGCTTTGTCTTTGCTACACACTTTTCTTCAATTATTCTTCTTTTTTAGGCCTAGCTTGGCTCTCTCTGTGCTGATGGACTGAGTTAAGCCAGCACAGATAAACCTTGTCTCTGCCCATGTTTGTAGCATTCCATTGAGCATCACACCCGTCACTGACAGGACACGAGGGTGAAAGCAGCACTTGGGAACTCCCAGGGAATCCTCAATGTTTACAACAGTCTAGTTTTTTTAGTAGGCAGAGGAAGCCGCAGCGGCAGCTTCTGAAAGATGAAACTACTTGAAGCTTCCACCATGTCTGGCACAGAGCCAATTGCTGAAGGCTCTGACCATAGGCAGGGTGCTAGCCCAATTAGAGAAGTTGGTAATGCTGCTGTGATGACATTTAAGTAGGGAAAAAAACCGCGGGCATTCTGGTTTTCTTCTTCTGAGGGGTGGCGAGGCAGCAGCCGGCCATCCCGGCAGGGCCGGGGGGGCCGCTATTGGCCCCACACCGTCTGCAGGCCGCGGCCTCGATCACAAGGCTCGAACTCTCTGTTCAAAGCTCTTTTCAACCTTCCCTCACGGTACTTGTTGGCTATCGGTCTTGTGCCAGTATTTAGCCTTAGATGGAGTTCACCACCTGCTTTGGGCTGCATTCCCAAGCAACCCAATGTTGCAGTGGGTGGAGATGGTATGGGGTGCCACAGCCTTCCGAAAGTGTCCCCAACGCGGAGCCGTTCGGTGGCCACCTCCCACGCGCACACTCAATCACACTCACACCAGAGGGCTCTTGCAACAGGTTGACAGCAAAGAGTTGGGAAGGTTCCTTCGTATGGGGTTCCTCAGGAGAGGTTTATTTCAGTGCGCGAAGGAGACCAATGACGAAGAACCAAGAACAAAGGGGGTTCCAGGGTTATATATGGGGTTGAGGGGGGCAGAGAGAGCATCAGGAGCCAATGGTCTGAGGGCCAGGGGACGGTGCAGAGGTGTGGCCAGGGTATGGGGGCCAATAGGGAAACACTGGGGGAGTGACGAGGGAACAAAGGCCAAGGGGAGAGCGGGGAAGGGGGAACTTTCCAGGGCAGAGACATATAAGGGAGAAAGGGGCAGGGAAGCCAACAGGCCAACCGGGGAAACAGAACCGGGACACATCAACACAATGAAACAAAGACCCTTGGGAGAAGCCACCTCTGTCTCCCCAACCCAGGGGAGACTCCTCTCTCTAAGGGGGTGCAGGCCCAGGGGCCACCACAACGCAACTCCAAGAAGCCCTGGGCCCAGCACGCCGGGGCTGCCTCTGCAGTGCTGTCAGGGACCACGCAGCCAGCAACGAAAACATAGCCAACAATTCCCCAGCACAGAGCACAGACGAGATCAACCTTTTCAGTGTTGTGAAGCTCTGTAAGAACTTTTCAATTGATAGAACTTGAGAACATTACTATCTACAGACAACAGTTTTCTTTCAAGTCAGAGGAAAAGAAAAAGTGAATACACGTGAGGAGAACCAACATGGCAGCACCGAGGTCAGTGAAAAGAAGGAGAGGGAGGAGGTGTCCTGGGCATTGGAGCTGAATTTTTTTCTACAAGCCATGGTGAAGACAATAATACAACAAACTGTTTCCGTGTAATTCATGAAGTGCATGGGGGATGTGGAGATCCACTCGCATGAAGAGTACTCACGCTGGAGCGAGTGGATGCTGAAAAAGCTGTAATCTAGGGAGAAACTCAAACAAAGAGAGATGACCCTTGCTTCCAGAGATAGAGAGCCCTTGCTTCCAAACTAGAACAGCTCATCCTTAAAAGACTAAACCCAATGAACTTAAATGACCCATGCTGTGCCGTTTTGGGAAGACTACTTGGCCCGTGGAAGGGACTTACATTACAGCAGGTTGGGCAGGCTGCTGTTCGTGAAAATTAAGACCACACTAAGAAATTCACAGAAAACTATCTCCCGTGGGAAGGATCCCACGGCACAGCAACAGAAAGAAACTCCTTTCCCTAAGCGTATTGGAGAAAGATTTTTAGGAAGTGAAAGACTGACCAAAACCCCATGTTTTTGTCTCCTTGCGTGGTCGGTGAGAAAGAGGGAGGGGCTGGGAAGAAAATAAGTGTTCCAAAGGTTCATTTTAGTTCCCATTATCCTTTTTACTTTTAATTCTGTTAATAATACATTTTCTTTATACTGTTTAAGTTTTGAACCTGTTTTGCCTTAGAGTGCTTTTTTCCCCTAATCCTTACTTCAACTCATGAACCCTTTGTTACGATTCTTGTGGGTGCCTGGTGCTTTTAGCCAGCATCAAACCCACAACACTCAGGAAATACACACCTTGCAAACAACAGAAAGGGTCAATTTGATAGCAAAGGATTGGGGGGTGCAAGCTTTGCAAGGGGTACAGCCCCGCATCATTCCTCCAGAGATGTCATGGATTGTTTTCTCAACATTAATTCTTCTCACCTTGTTCTCCTTAGATTTTTCTAATTATTCTACAAACAGCAGAAGAGTTGGAGCAAAAAGCTTCTGAATCAACCCAAATTCAGCCCACAGCATTGCACTCCTACCAGAAAGAAGTTTCTTTTTCTAGTACACCTCCAAAACTTTTAATGTTTCCCTCCAGTTATGGCACTTCAAAGCAGCATTTCTGTCTCTTCAGTGTGCTCCAGTCACCCTTTCTGCCTTGGCTGTGCACACAAACCCCACGGCCAGGTAGTCTGCCCGTTTCAGCTTTCCTCTAAAAAAATAGATTTTACATGCACTCGCAGAAGCACTGATTAAAATCAAATGGCAAACAGTGACAAATCAAATCTAACTCATCAGCATTGCAGATTTATCAGAGGCTACAGTTTAATGATGCTTTAGTGGAAATTCTCTTCATTTGCAAGCACAGAACTCTGAGGCCCTCTCTGTTTAGTTATTGCGCTTTTTCAGTTAAACCATTCTTTCTGTTTACCACAGTAATACTTATTCTGATCTAATTCCCACAAGTTCTCGTTTATTTTTGTAATATTCTTCTGACTTCTGCAGATTGTGTGTTTTGTTGCTATGATTGTCTTCCTGCTGTCCCTCAGCATTTCCCACTCCTCTATCCATCATCACCCGTCCTGTAATTACAGAAATGTTATTTTTTGGTAGACAGATGCATAGGGCTGCTGGCAGGAGTATTGCCATTATACAGTCCAAATACTGTGCAGAATATTAAAGAATCATACGAATCAAATCTTACTGAAAGAATAATCTTGTGAATTATCAAAAAGCTTGAACTGAGTCTGGTTTGCTTGTTTACACATGGGAGAACTCACCTCAAACTAGGTAACATTTATTTACATATGGCAGCTAGGACTGCACAGGAGATAGAGTCTTCTAATTAACGCTCCTGATGCTGCAAACATAAACAGGGATAAACACATATTCCATTATGTGTAGCTGCCACTCACATTGCCACAGTATTCTTTTCTTTTCAGTGCACAAGTAAAACAATGCTACAAAGCAAACAAGCACTGAGCTTTCACTTCAGTACCTGCCTAATAATGTCACACCTTATTTCCAGGAGATTGTTTATTTGGAAAAGTTACCAAAAAACAAACAAACAAACAAAAAAAGCAGTGTCATATCCTATCACTTCACTTAACTAAGGCTCAAGAGGCTGTAGAAATAACATGAGAGCTTCCACTAGTGTTATATTTTACTGTGCTTGAAAGTTTCCCCAAATAAGGCACCTGTTTCTGCCTGGCAAGGTACAGAATGGTGAAGAGTGACACTGTGCTCTCAAATAAAAAGCTTAATCTGCAGAACACATGAGGAGTAAAATACATACCGTGGGTCCAAATGGCTCACCACTGGAATGTAGAGCAAAGCAGTCTGCCTCGGCACAGGTACAGCCCAGAAGGTGAAGGGAATGTGGAAAATGCCCTGGCAACCACTTCCAGCTGTGTGCTCACCAAGACTTCACCTGAGTGTGTTTCAGGGCTCTACCACAGCAGTTCTGGAAGGGCCCTTGCCTTATCCTCTGTGTTTTTGGAAAGATGGGGAATATGTGACGATGCTGCCAGCAGAGACAGGAGGGCTGGAACCACCCAGCTAAGGAAGCTTTCCCATGGCAATTCTGCCTTTCCTGTTCACTTCAGGGTGAGTGGGTGACTCCCAGCATCACTGCCAGGCTCTGTCCTCCCAAGCACTCACCTCCAAACCACACCCATGTGCCCAGAGGGTTCCGTGTGAGGTTTGCCAACCTTCCTTCTGAAAAGTCAGTGCCTGCTGTCACTGGGACTAAGACAGGGTTTATCATTCCCTTTATAGCTGAGCCCAGACATGCTTGGCCAGGTGTAGGGCCTTCACACACAGCTCTCTGAAAGTGCCTTTACACAGACTTTTAGTCTCCACACCACAGTTCACTGCACCCTTACCCTGAGTCGTCTCATATATAATTTAAATGTTTAATGCAAAGTAAAGCTAATGTTAACAATACATATTTTCGAAGACTGATGGTATAATGCTTTATTTCCTACAGGAATAACAGGAGTGATCCATAAGCAAATACAAAGCCAAGTAACACTGCCTGAACAGACATAATTTGTGCTCATCCTTGAGAAACCGTAGAGTGCATGCATCCCTTCCTCCTTCTCATCTAGGCAAGGTGGGATTGACTGTGGTTTTCTTTCAGATGAGGTATGAAAAGCTGCAGTGCACTTTGTTCTGCGCTGGTATTAATGATACCTTTAGAAGTGGGATGTCTTTGATATCTATTGTGTGCTGTTGACTGATGGCTCTTTCTAGCCTGGAAAGGTACCTTGTCTTAGCAGCTTTGTGTGGGCTGAGAGTGAAGGCCACAAGAATATTTTGAAGTTGAGGAATTTTAAATTAATATAAAGTATCATATCATTAAAGCTGAGATAGTAATACCTTTCTAAATTCACCCTAAAACTTTCTTTGTCCATTCAGGAAATTATTAGATATTATCCTGCCTTGGTTCTGGTATTCTTTATTGCTGTTCATTCTCAGAGGCAGTGGATGAGAATCCCCACCAGCAAGAGCAGGGATAGCAGAATCACTCTCTGTGCACAATCTCTTGCTGCCCCCCTGCCCCCCCCCCAACTTCTTCTATAATAAAACACTCAGAAGCAGCAATTCTGGTAATTGTCTGACTAATATCTTCATTATCAGGAAGCGTTATCTTTATGCAACAAATGGAGACGGTGCTAACATCAGCACTGAAAATAAGGATTAGAGAAGGGGTACTCATCAAAGAGAAAACCATAAACTGCAAAGGTTAATTTATGGCACATCTTTTTCTTAACCTGTGTTAACTTGTGTTCTTAACCTGCTGTCTATAGTAAAGAAACATTAAATAAACAACAACTTGTAAAATGATATTTTCTTATTTCTTTGACTATACTAGTAACACTTAAAATAATTTTGCATGAGAGAAGACCCACATTCCGCTCCTGGATTTTAAGGATGCCATCTGAAGTGTGAGCAGTGGTTAAGAGCACAAAAGCTTGGAGACTGCAGGAAAAAGAGAAGCTGGGGCAGGAAATCAGATGGTTGTTTGGAAGTGCAAGCTCGGAGCAGCTCAGCTAGTGAGTGATCAATGCAATGTCTGGGAGGAGCTGTTTGCTCTGCAGAGCCACTTCTGCTCTGGCACTGAGCATCAGCCACCTGGGCAGGCTCGGGAGGAGAAGGGCTCGGGACTGCTGGCTCACTCCTGCGCTCAGGAGCAGCTCCAGAGGTCAGGGCTGACACCAGCAGGGCAGCGTGGGGAACAATCGGGGCTGCTGCCCACGCCAAACCTGCTCTATGAATAGACAGCCTCATCCTCTAGGCTTGTCAATCTGTCACCCAGAAAAAAATAGAAAGGAAAATTAAAAGGTTATGATGTTATCGTCTCCAAAAATAGGATTTCAGTCATCCTGGAGAAGTGCTGCGCTGGGATATTTTCACTCAGGTTCTGCTGACATCTCCTATCACCAGCACCGAGCCTCCTTTCGGGACTGCTAAAGGTCACGGAGCACAGGGGAGGTCGAGGGAGACCTCCACGTGGGTGACCACAGGAAAATGTTTTCAGGATTAATTTGAAGTAGAAAGAAATGAATCAGTTTGTCTGTGTTTCTCTTTGCTGGTGCTGACAACACCAGAACAGCAGAGCCTTCTGTTCTTCAGCACTGCCTCAAGTCCACCAAAGACCAAAGGTTAGTTCCTAAAAAAGGAGCTGCTGCCTGAACCAGTAGCCTGGTTTTCTTAGATTTCAGAGCTAACATAGAAAACAAAGAATCACAGCATGCAAGAGCAGAACAGACTAGTGGAAAACAGTCCAAGAATAAAAGGAAAACAACCAGTAAGTCTCAAACATTACCCTTGAGAATGAAGAGAAATTCGTGAATGCCACTATCCGCTTCTCTTGGAAAAACAGAATTCAGCTGAGTCCATAGAAACTGGAAGAAAATGCTCTGTCCTGAGAGCAAAGTGAGAGACTAATTCAGTTTCTGGGGCACGGCAGAGGGTGGCAGGGGTAAGTGTGACCCCTGAGGTGCCAAGTGCCACACGACAGCCCGCGAGCTCCGAGTGCTCAGCACTTCTGAGGGTCAAGCCTCTGGCACTCTGGCATTTGAGATTCAGTCTCTCTATAGATGAGGATTGATCTCCCCTGTCTCTGGATAAAAAAAATAAACAAACTCTAACCTTGAAATTGTCATCCAAACCTGGAGTCCAGCCAAAAGAGCAGAGACAAAATCCCTTTGAGAAGCAGAACAGCAACCCCAGAGGTCACCATCGATGCATCAAACAGAAACAGTGGATTTTCATATAGCAAGGACCTAAGTAATTTCATTTTTATTCAAAAACTAAAAGTGTAATCATATTTTTTTTCCCCTGAAATGAAGAATTGCATCCATTTCCATTTAAACACACATACTCAGAGGATACCTTAAATATCCTCTTGGAATTGAAAATGCACGTTTGAAAGCAGTGCAGTTACAGAAGACAAAGTTCTTTTCCATGGCAAGAGGATGGGGTTTTACTGCCCTCTTTGTTGTTTTGGAGAACAGAGGGAGTTACCAGCAGCTTCAAAGCTGTATGGAGGAAGCGAAGCATATCCAAGCTAGGAATGGCTCCAGTTAACCCTCCAGAAGGAGGGATTGCAAGTGGCCAAGCTTACATGGCCCATTGCAAAACAAAGGAATCTCTTGTGCTGTTTTGGGATTTTTTTGCTTTAGGTGAGGTCATATTAAAATGAATAAAGAACTCAGGCATGCTGTAGGCTCTGTTTCCACAATAGCCTAAAACTCTGCTTCAGATTTGCTGAAGGTGAGGAGAGCAAAGACCACAGAATGACATTTCAAACGTTTGTGCTTAAACATAGCCCATGGCAACGTGTGCATCCAATTTCCTTACATTTAATGGGGCAACACCCAGCAGGCCCCAAGCAAATGTGCAACTGCACAGAAAAACGCACCCTCAGTTCCCAGTGGTTACCCAAATCTAAAACTCCAGACATTTGAACTTTGCTCCTGCAGAATATCAGTCTAAAAACAACAACAACCACCCAAAACCAACAACAACAACAAAAAACCACAAAACAAAAAAAACCCACCAACAACAACAACAAAACCAACACATGCAAATCTCCCCCCCAAAAAACCCCAAAACACCCCAGGAAAGCAGACGGGAAACCATGCAATCGTACACATTATATATAAAATAGCTGCAAAAAAGCAAAGCAAGAGGCCCTCAAAGCTTCAGCACTATATAAAGAGGAGTAAAGAGAGGCAAGCAGGGAGGTGGAGGGAATTTGATTGCTCTATCCTTGACTGTGTCAGTTACACCGTGCACCTACCAGGAAGGCATTTTATTATCTAATATTTATCACTTCTGACGGTCACAGGTGTTCCTACTTCAAAAAGATTTTAGCAAATGCCCCTAACTGTGTGACATCTGGATACTGTCATCCCTGTAACAAGAGGTAACTTTTGCCACTAGGCTCTGCTCTGGCAGATGTGGTTTTAGTGCCACTGTTCATTTCCTTCCCTGTTAAAATGCAAAACATTAGCTTTTACTTACAAACAGACATAGCCCGTTCTATTCTACAACATGAAGTCAGATCTTTTTATGCTCTTAGTCCACCAAAAAAAACATTAAACAGAAAAATGTTTCACTTGCTAGAATACTGTGTTAGATCCTTGAGTAATACAAATTAAAGACCATGAAATTATGATGATCTTGGAATCCCTCACCACCCTCACAGGGAACAATTCCGTCCCAATATCCCATCTAACCCTGCCCTTTGGCAGTTTGAAGCCATCCCCCCTTGTCCTGTCATCCAGGCCCTTGGAAACAGTCTCTCTCCATCTTTCTTGTAGCTCCTTCAGGGACTGGAAGGCCACAATTAAGAAACCACCTCTTCTCCCGGCTGAACCGACACTTTTCCTTAAATATTTTTAGCATGTTTTCCATGTTTTTGAGAATATTTCATATAAAAAAAAAAACAACAAAAAACCAAAAACACACAGGAAGGAAATGGAACTTTTTCTGTAAACCTGCAGCAGGAAAAAGCTGCTTTAAAGTAAGGTGCTAAGCTTAAAACATTTTGCATTAAATATTTTTCACAAAAAACTTAAAAAAAAATTTAAAATCTTTGGAAACCTTTTGTTTTTGGAACTCCATGTGTAGCTGAGCAAAATTAACCTATTGTTAAATGCCAAAGATTATCAGTTCCATTCAGCTGCTCAGGCACTCGGCAGGGCCAGGGGAGCCGTGCCCTGGGGACCAAGTAGCTTTTTATCTCTTGCAAAAGAAAACAAAACTACACAAATAGAACCTAAAAACCTATAGCAAAAACCAATTATCCCTGTTGGATGACTGTCACACTGGGAACAGTGCTGTGGGTTACTGTTAACTGCAGAAAAAGACAAGAGAATCAACAAGTTTATGAGTTATGCAACCCACCAGAGATCTCAGCAATCCAGCTCAAGTAAAGAACAAGAATATTTTGCATTCAGAGTAAAATTACAGGGCATTTAATCAGGGAAAATACTACAGTTTGTATAGTACTGAAGATGGACATGAAATTGCACAGAGATGTTTTTTGAAAGTGTGAACATCAAGGATGCAAAGAAATACCAGAGGTCTAGGAAAATTCCAGTTTTCTGTAGTGTATTAATATCAATCTGTGTCAGATTAGACAACCTGTAGTGACATGGATATAAATTCCATTCTCTGATCTGAGGGGTTTTTTGCATATTCAATGATATAAAGCATTCTACACCTATGCCCAATTCTGCAGGAAATTAAAGCCTATGATTATCACTTGTCTAACAGCATCAATGTAATAAATGAAAGGCTTTGAATAATGTCCAGCAGGCTTCTCAGCCATATTTCAAACTTTTAGAAAATAATCCATTTTTGGCAGATGATCTGACAAGTTCACAACTTTAGATCAAGGCTTATATTATGTGTCATCAGTATTCTTTTGTTCATCTCATACCTATCAATTTTTGTTCATCAAAACCCAGGGCTGTTTAAAACATGGAAGAAATTTGCCATGTTATGTGGGTCATTTATGGAAATCAAGAACATGATTTAATATTAATATACATAAAAATGACTAGAAATTATGCACCACAAATCCAGATCAGTTTGTGGCTTTTTAAACTCCACTGTATAATACAAAGCATTTTCTCAGTGAAGGACAAAGAAATTCAGGTGGAAAAAAAATAATTACCAGATAGAAATCTTAGCTTAGTTGAAGCTACGTCGTATATTAATGTTATTCTCAACACAGCAGGACATTGGTAAATAAGACTTACATCTCTGAATGTTAATTTTTAAAAGGAAAAACTAGCACCTCTACTTCAAATGCAAACTAACTCCCATGGGTTTGTGAATTCAGGTAAAATTTACTGCAGAGCTATAGCACCACCACATTTGGGATGATCCTTGCTTTTAAAAAGGAGGAAGCAAACAATAGGCATTACATTGACTGAGAAGGAATGCAAACACCAGGGAGAGTTGCTTTCATTATCTGTGAACAGCTGAAAAGAAGACATTTGGAAAATAAATGTCTTCCACTGGAATTAGAATCACAGAATCATGGAATGGTTTGGGTTGGGAGGAACCCAAAGCCCATCCAGTGCCACCCCTGCCATGGGCAGGGACACCTCCCACTGTCCCAGGCTGCTCCAAGCCCCAATGTCCAGCCTGGCCTTGGGCACTGCCAGGGATCCAGGGGCAGCCACAGCTGCTCTGGGCACCCTGTGCCAGGGCCTGCCCACCCTCCCAGGGAACAATTCCTTCCTAATATCCCATCTAACTCCGTTCTCTTCTTCCCCAGGGCTGCTCTCAATCACTTCTTCACCCCACCTGTAGATGTGCCTTTGATATTTGCTACAGAAGATATCAGAGTTGCCCAATTTTGTGATCCAGTTGGCTCTAGACTGGAGTGAGAGCAGAAGCCAACCTGTGAAAAGAATGCAGGAGCGGAGCCCAGGCCTGACTGCCTGACAGGGTGTGGAGTAGCCAAGATATTCCTAAATCCTCCGGGTTTAGTGTTGTCCTGTCCTCTGCCACTGATTTATCACAACTGTTTTTGTAGAGATTTTATTCCATGCCTAAGTGCAAAGACTTATTTGCAACAATGAACCAGCACAAACTGAACATAAATTACAGGCTCCTCCCAGCCCATAGTCAGGTGAAATTTCTGCATTTATGAAGTTTTTTGAAGCTAAGAGAGTTGGACTTGGACACAAGACTTGGACACAAGGTTCCTGGTATATCATACCATGAATAGTGGCCCAGCATTCATTCTGTTGCCTCATTTCATCCTTTCAAAACCACAGCTAATCCATCCCCTTGATTTTCCGCTCTTTTCTGCCTTTGTATTTGGCTCTCTGGGACATTAAAAAGCTTTGAGCAGGGATGGGGATTGACACAAACCACAAAAAAAAATACCAATCCATTAGCTCAATATATTCAGGAGGGTGTTTTAGTCCTGTGTGATTGTTCCTTCCAGGCTTCCACAACACATCAATCTCCTACAGCCACGTATTCCTTGTGCATAACCTGCCCTGGCTTTAAGGTGTTTTTCTTTTGCATCATCACCACAAAGGCAAGCTCCATAACAACCATAATGCTGTATAAAGGCACCATCAAATAGATTAAAACACTTCTCTGGGGAAACACACCCAGGGAGCTGCAGACCATGTTCCAGTGCCTGGGAGCTGTGGCAAAGAAAGCCAAACCAGTCACCTGCCGCAGTGCTCCGGCTGCTCATTCCCCGACTGCTCGCTGAATAGCCAAGCACAACTGAAGATAAACTCCCCAGCTTCCTCAGATTTCGGATATGGCTCTTCCCTCCAGAGCCCTGTTGCTCAAAGCCCGCCCAGGAGGCTGCCCAGGGGGTTTTAGAGCCCCTGGTGCCATCTGCACGGCCTGGCCCGGTCCCGTCGCTCGGCACACAGTGCCCCGCTCCGGGCGTGGGCACAGCTGACTGCAGCTCCCCGCGGAGCCGCAGCCGCAGCCGGCCCCGCGCGGGAAATGGATGGCTGAGGGGCCGCGCTCGGGCTGAGGCGGGCGGGGCTGCAGCCCGGCCTGCGGGCACCTCTGCCCCGCTGCTTCAATCAAACACCTCCCGCGCTGCAGCTCTGCATCACCAGCTCAGCTCAAACATTATCCTTATCCAGAAAGGATCTCTGCTGCGGCCGGGCTCCGGGCTGCGGTGTGATAGCCGGGGAATGGCGGAGTGTTTGCCACAGCCAGAGCAGCCCGGGCTGGCTGCAGGCTCCGAGCCCCCCCGGCCTGCGGTGGCACTAGCAGCGCAGTGACAGCCCGGCCTGCCACCGCCAGGCTCTCCCTGGGATTTTTGTAACACCCACGTGTGCTCAGCAGGGTGACAGACAGGTTTGGGGATCAGAGTGTGCTGCTGCCACCTCCCCAGGCACGGCGGCCAGGCAGGACATGGGTATCACCCCTGCCCTGGGTGGTACTCGGGGCGTACCCAGGGGCCTGCCCTGCCCAGCCAAGGGCTCCCCCTGCCCACAGCATCGTGCCGGGCTCAGCCAGTGCTGCTCCTGCCCTTGGCTGCTCCTCCCTCTCGTGCTTTGGGAACACTGAGCCCCCTTCCTGACCTGTTGGACAGCACATCTCCCCGTTTTCCTTGGCACCAGAGCGTGCCCACGGACACAAGGATAAATTCAGACCAACTGGAGAGAAGTCTGTAATCCTGCTGATGTCCAAATCAACGGCTTTGCCATTAACAGCCCTGTGCATGAAGTCAGAGCACTGAAATCACTTTTACTGAAGAAGTATTTCCTCAATAAACAACAAAAAAAAAATTAAGAAAAAACACCTGTCATAGTGAATCCATCGGTGTGATGTGTGCCCTATCTGCTCTTCTCACACCTCAAGTTCAGACTAATTGCCCCACATACATGAAGAAAATTAATAACAAAAAAATAAACTCTTTCCAAGGGACAATGTAATGAGATTCCAGTAACTTATTTGCTGCTCCTTACTTCCCTTGATTTAACTCTTCCTATTTCTTGACACATCTCAACTCATACTCTGATTCTCTAAGCCTCAGAAGTCTAAATTCAGAAATAATGTGTAGAAGATAAGTTACATATCTTTAAATGTTGTTAAATATCTATTGACTTTAATTTTATCTTTATAACCAAGTATATGTTATTGACTGCCAGATTAAGTACACTCTGTTCTTATAAATTAGGTATTGATGAAGTTCATTTTGATAAGATAAAGAGATTTTTGAATTGCTGGAATTAGTGTTACACTTTCAACCTCTCTCAAGAATGCAAAATCCACCTAAATTCCATTGTCAATGCTGAACAAAAAGTAAAAATGATTAAAAAAAAGTTATAAAAGAGATACAGCAAACAGCTGTAGATTATTTTCTTGGATATATTTATATTTGGAAAAAAATCTATAGTTTAATATTATATTAAATTACCAAAAAACCCCAAAACATTCCTCAAAGGACAAATATTGCTGGCATTTACGTTAAATGTTGAGTGTGTGGGGATATAGAGAAACAAAGAATAAAAACATAACAACTGCCCACTATTTTCTCCAAGTCTGATATACCCAAGTTTATGATTCACAATCATGAGACATTACCATGTCTTTGCAAAATCTACAAAGTTTATTCTGAATCCACTACTGCTCATTAAGCTTCTGATTTTCTGCTGCAATACATAAAGCCCACTTCCTTCAACATGTGCCATATAAAAGATGGAGGAAAACCATAAATAATAAAACTACAGCTGTGTTTTTTATCTCACTCTGTAACAGCAAAATGTGTTAGCAAGAACTAATCCTGCAGTCTGCTGCTCTGGCTCTCTTTTATCTAGTTTTTTGTTTAGGTTTTGTTGAAATCAACACCTTCTATCAGGGTAAGAATTCCTGTTTCATTTGTTTGCTCATTAGGAACAAGAAAGTGCATATTCCAGAAAGGCTTGATGTACAGATGAAGCTGTCAAGAGCAACGTGAATTCTAACGGAGTCGCTTCTCAAATGTGATAATTACTGTTTATTTTATAGGCTTACACATGACATCCCATTATTAAAGTAACTCCCACTTCAGCTTTTATTATTACCCACACTTTTCAATCTCTTATCGACCCCAAGCAAAACTGTATTTTTCTGCACAGCAACAACAAAAGCTGACACTCAACGTTTACTTTACCAGGAATTATTCTCCAAGCTATTTCCACATTTTAAAAGGTGCCTCATTTGAAAATACCAATGGCTTCCATTAGGGATTGAAATTGCCCTTTAGAATAGACTGGATAAATCAAAGTGTGGACAGAACCAGTAGGACTTTCAAAAGCATTTTGGAGCTAGTCCAGCTGGGCTCCCACATGGATCAATGGGGAGTTTAACATCGCTTTCCAGGACAGTAGCAACAGGAAGGGAAAAGCCATGTAGCTACTTTATGCAGAATTCCATGGCATGACCTTGGATAATTATGGGGAAACCACAGACCTCCTAAAAATCTGTACCTGGTACATCTGGGCCACCCCACGTTCTCGTCCAGAAGTGCAGTGTGGGACCCCTGTGCTTCACATGAGCTGGTGGCAGGTGGTCACAGACCCTCCTCAGAAGGGTTTGGCAGCAGATCCTCTCCTCAGACATCGTTACTGTCTCCTTTATTCTTTATTCTTCCGTGAGTGTGAAGTGATGGCCTGTCACAATTTGGTTTAAACCAGGTTTCTCCTGAATGTAATAAGCTATGTGGAGACAACACAACTGTCCCACCACCTACAGGCTGGAAACACCAAAGCTCTTCAAACCCCCAGGGGTGCAGCTCACTGTTCCCTATGCTTGTGTCACTGTGGCAGGAGAGCAGGGAAGGGCAAAAAGTAAAACATCCAAAACTTGAAATTGGCAAATC
Source organism: Edolisoma coerulescens (assembly GCA_013397115.1). Classification (NCBI taxonomy): domain Eukaryota; kingdom Metazoa; phylum Chordata; class Aves; order Passeriformes; family Campephagidae; genus Edolisoma; species Edolisoma coerulescens. The sequence continues at coordinate 49,547 of VWZW01003067.1, read as the reverse complement.
CAGAGTAAATTAAAAAGCCAATAACCACAACATCAGGATGAATCTCTAGCAGGAGGGGGAAAAAAGGGGGAAAAAATGGAAATTCCATAGATTGGGTGAGAGAGGAAGAATAATGAGGTGTCCTGTGCAGGGCCACCGATGCACTCGATGATCCCTGTGGATCCCTTCCAACTCAGGATATTCTATGATTTTACGACAATCTGAAAGGACCAGCAGTGGCTTATAACAGCAGCAGAGGACAGGCTGGATTGTGTCCAGTGGGAAGCAAGTGAGGAAAGAGTTAAAAAGAGCAGAAAAGCCAAAGGAGTGCGGAGACCACACCTGAGCTTTGTCAAAAGGGAGACCAGATCAGAGAGTCTTACAGACCTTGAGATCTCACCTGGCCCATGAAATAGGTGTTCTTTTCTCTTCCATGCATGGCAGCTTTTTGATCAGATATGCTTTCAGAGATGCAGTGTCATGGCAAAGTACACGAGAAATCATCACAATACAATAAATTTGGCAGCAAACATAGGATTTTTAGGGATTTTCACTGAAAAACCTCAAAAAGCACAGCTGACTGAAAACTCTTTTGAGATCTGTTGGAGATTCTAACAGTAAAGGCAGCACATATACACCAAACAACTGAACTAGGATTTACCTGAAGGAGCTACAGGAAAAATGGACAGAGGCTACTTGCAAGGGCCTGGAGTGCCAGGACAAGGCAAACTGTTTCCCATATCAGCTCATAATTGCTATAGCATGGATAACAACTTGAAATGGTGACCAGAGGGATGGAGCAGCTCTGCTGGCAGGAAAGGCTGCGAGAGCTGCGATTGTTCAGCCTGGAGAGGAGAAGCTTTGGGGGGAGCTCAGTGTGGCCTTGCAGGGCCTGAAGGAGCTGCAGGAAAGATGGAGAGAGACAATTGCCAAGGGCTGGAGGGCCAGGCCACAGGGAATGGCTTCCCAGAGCCAGAGGGCAGGGCTGGATGGGATATTGGGAAGGAATTGTTCCCTGGGAGGGTGGGCAGGCCCTGGCACAGGGTGCCCAGAGCAGCTGGGGCTGCCCCTGGATCCCTGGCAGTGCCCAAGGCCAGGCCGGACACTGGGGCTTGGAGCAGCCTGGGACAGTGGGAGGTGTCCCTGCCCATGGCAGGGGTGGCACTGGATGGGCTTTAATGTCCCTTCCAACCCAACCATTCCGAGATTCCACGATTCCATGGCTTAGCCAGGCTTTCTCCTGACAAACGCTTGACTTCCTCATTGGTAGGACACCACCACTCCTGAGGATCCCACTGCTTTCCCCATCAAGCCACACATACAAACACATATTGCCACACTGCTGCCGTGCTCCCCCACACCTACAGCTCTGATAAATATTCCATTGTTTGGGGGTGTTCAGATTGTCTCATTGTAAAATTCCTGAAGAGAGGAACACTAATGAATATAAAAGATCTACGTGTGAACTTAAAAAAATATATCCTGCAAAATTTTGCTGCATGGACACGTTCAGTTACTGCCAGGAGCAGGGAGATGCCCATCATTCAGCACTGATGTTTATGTGACTTCTCTGCTCCACTTGTTTTGTTATTCTTTCAGTCAGTTCTGCTGCTTTTCTTTTTCAGAAACTGAAAGTCGTAGTAGAATTTTTAACAATGCTATTTTTTTTCTTTTTTTGGGACTGAGTTACTATAATTATACTCAATGTCTTTATTGCCATCTACCTTCCAGATGGTTCTGATGAAGAAATGGAAAAGCTAATATAATATACAAAGATAAAAATTACCAATAGATCTCTCACTCTTTAAGTGATTGAAGGCTTCCTCTCCCAAAATAATATGAAGCATCCTCCAAACTAGCCGCCACATTCTGTGATATAGAAGAAAGCAGAGATTTGTAAACCCTTAAGAAGCTCTTTTGATGTTTAGCTTTTTATATTCCTTTGATCAGAGATTAGTTGCTAAAAATGCAGCAAAAAGGACTGCTTGATGATACACAATGAACTTTAAGAACTAAAGTGGAAAAAAGCCTCTAAAATAGCAAATTTATAGGCCACCACAGCTGAAATGGAACCCAACTTTTAGTATGAACACATAAAAAACTAAACCATAATTTCACCTAGAACACTTCCTAAGTCATCTTTTTTATTCGACTGATGGAAATATGATAAACAGGCCTCAAATGAGCATTGGCATGGTCTACTCTGAATTTCATTTAATCGTTGACTTCTAATGTTTCAGGAGAAGTGTCACATAGAACTGAATTAATATTCACCAAAAATGGTAACTGTAACAAAATTCAGGGTAGGATATAACACCCATCTCCTACTGCATTTTATAGATTGCATCGCAGACACCCTGAAGTCTTCATAGTAACACAGAAATGGCAAGAATATGCCACTTTCAGTCTTAATTTCTTACTTGATTTAGGAAATATGTAGGGTTTTTTAAGCAAGATATTCATATCAAGACATTATGTAGTCCAGTGATGGAAAGCTAGTTATATTGATTTTTCCAATTTATTTTCACCCTCTTTCATATGGTTATCCTATGCATTAAGTAAGGATACATAAGCATCTCACATAAATGTGTTTTATATAATCATTTAGAGCTACATCATATATATTTTGTCAAGGAAAAAGCCCAGCCTGGTTAAATAAAGAACTCAGGCTGGAATTCAGGGATAAGAAGAGAGTGTATCATCTTTGGAGGAGGGGAAAGTACCTTGGAGGGATTAAGAGAATGTTGAGAGGTTGTGGAGGGAGAAAACTGGAAGGGCCAAAGCCAAACTGGACTTAATTTGGCCACTGCAGTTAAAGACAACGGAAAAAGGTTTGTATAAATGCATTGGCAACAAAAGGAAGGCTCAGCAGTCTCCATCCTTTGCTGGCTGCAGAGGGCAGGACAGTGTCAAGGGAGGAGGGAAAGGCTGAGCTATTCCATGCCTTCTTTGCCTCACTCTTTAATACCAAAGCTCAGAATAGCCAGATCCCAGAGCTGGAAGGTGGTGACTGATTGAAGCCCCCACAGAATCACAGAACACCCTGGGCTGGAAGGGGCCTTAAAAATCGTCTTGTTCCAGCCTGCCGTGATCCAGGAGGAAATGGTTACTGACCTGCTCTGCCAGTTAGACACCCACAAGTCCAGATGGAATTCACCTGACAGTATCTGCAGGGAGGGCTCCGAGCAGGGCCCGGGCTCTGCTCCGGGGCCCAGCAATGGCCCCAGAGCCACGGGCAGGGCCTGAGCCCAGGCAGCTCCCCCTGCACAGGAGGCAGAACTTCTGCCCTGGGCAGGGCCCAGCCCCGAACAGATTGTGCAGAGAGGCTGTGGAGTCTCCTCCCTGGGGATATTGCAGAGCCACACGGACACACTGCTGTGCCCTGTGCTCTGGGATGGCCCTGCTGGAGCAGGGAGGTGGCACCAGAGGAGCCCCTGGGCGCCCCTCCAGCCTCACCCATCCCGGGATCTCACAGAATCTCACAGAATGGTTCGGGTTGGAAGGGACCTTAAAGCTCATCCCATTCCACACCCTACCACAGTCAGGGTCACCTTCCACTATCCCAGCTTACTCGGAGCCCATCCAGCCTGGCCTTGGACACTCCCAGGGATGGGGCAGCCAAAGGGAACCTGTGCAAGAGTCTGAACTGACAGCCAGAGAGAAATTAAGAAAAAATGCAACCCATCTTTGATGTGGGTCTGTAAAGCAGGTTAGGGACCATGTTTACATTCACTAATGGTGTTTTCTCAAGTGGATTATCCAGTCTGAACTGAGGGATGCTGCCCCCCACACCCTCTTGCTAGCTGGAGATGCAACATCACAAAGCATGACAAGGCAACATTTTTATGAACAAGCCTAGTGTCTGTGATCTGCCTTCCTATGAAATTAGTTTCTTCCCAAAAGCCTGTTATTCCAGTTGTTAAATTACTCTAAGTCATGCTCCAAGGCATGTATAGTATACTACAATCAAACAGGAACAACACTTTGCATATCATTAAATGCCAAATTCTTTCTGCCACTCTGGAAGCAGAACTGCAGCCAGAAATGTCTGCTTTCCCTGCTTCTTTGCAATTCCAATTGCCAAGTGAACACAGGCTGGGGAGGCAGTTCTGCCAAGTGTCAGCACTGCGTTAATATTGTTATTATTCTCTGGGACTGAAGTATATAATGCTATTTTCTCCAAAGGCATTGTTGATACCATGGATTAGCATTACAATTTGGATAATTATTGCAGCACCCACAGGACTTCATGCCATCAAATATTTATACAACTCAAAATAGTTGAGTGCAAATGATTTTAGATGCCTTGCTGGACCTTTGGAAGGAAAAAGTATTGGATCAGGTAGCTAATTCAAAGGAAAAGCATAATATAGGATTGGCACAGGATGGTCAAGAGGTATTTGGTCTTGGGATAATCTTGAAATCTCTTCACACTGCTTGTTTTTAGTCAAGGGCCTTCAGCTTCTGGGTTTAGTTCTGCTAAGGACCCACCTAATTTTAAGCATGCAGTGTCCCCTTCTCACTTCCCATGACCTGTTCCCTGAGTATCCAGAGTTTGTTTTTTCTGCTTTGGGCCTCTATCCCGCATATACCTGCAGCAGAACAGAGAACATAATGCCGTGTTCTCCAGCTGATCCTGTGTGTTATCAAAGTGGCCCCAGTGACAAAAGGACAGCTTTGCTATTTTTTTATTAAAGGCCACTGCAGGATTGCTTATCAAAACCCAGAGTAATTCAAAAATATGTGTTGTAAAATGTTTCTAAATTAGGAAGATATCAATGCAGTTTGTTCAAAACCCTGTAGCACTGGAAGTCAAAAGCAAATGTCCTGTTTTTGTTTTTTAAAGAGACACGAGGCAGTGCCTTTACCCTTGCCAAGGCTGCAAGAACCAGAGAGATTTTCAAATGAGGGTTTATGCAGGCTGAATAAAACGCAAATATAAATTCCATGCTTTATTCAGACAGCTGTTAGATGAACGGGCCTCTTTATGAACCCCTTGCTCCAGGCCAGATTACACCAAATTCACAGGAATTGTGTGTGGTTGCTCCATCCCTGGCAGTGCTTGGACAGGACTTGGAGCAACCCGGGATAGTGGAAGGTGTCCCTGCCCATGGCAGGGGGTGGGACAGGATGATTTTAAGGACCCTTCCAACCCAAATCCTTTTATGATTCCATGTTTCTGTGATTTTTGAAGCAACTGATGACTATTCAGTTAAAGTCTGATGTAAAAACCTCTCCTACATGACTGGTTTTTATAAAGCCAAAACCTCTGGAAATCCTAATGTCAAGATGACTATCACAGAACAGAGTCATATATCAGAAACAGTCAGAATTTCTTAAATGGCATGGACCCTTTTACTTTTATACAAATGACACTGCTTCATCTGTTACCTCAGGTTAGACCAGGGTTTAAAAAAAAAAAAACCAAAAAAACAGCCTCACAATGCTGAGTATCAGCAAGGTGGAGGTGGTGACAGAGAGAACAAGACATTCAGAGAGAGTGAGGAGTCATTCCCACTAGATAATGCATGATGTTTAATCAGCCGTGTCACCGACTGGAGGTAGTGTGCAATAGTTAAGCATTAATAGGATAAATCTGTCCTCTTCTATTTCAGTCTTGAAAAGAACTGCATTTGAGATGGTTTAAACAGATCATTTTGAAAAGATCAAGAGCAAGACCTAATAAGTAACACTCCGTTAGAGATGGAGCAATTAGAAGTTAGCGAGATACCACACAACTCCAAGTTTAATATCAGCATTGTAGAAGAAAGCGTATAATCATGGGTAGGGACATTAGCAAGACCTTGCAGTTAGATTGAAAAAAAGCCTTCTGTTTTTGTCCTTCAGTTGTTTCTCTTGGGTTTTCTACCATGGTAAGTGTAGACAACATTACCTCTACAAATACCCATAGTGAGCTGAAACACTGTCTTTTCATTCCATAGCCAGAAAAAGGTTTGAACATTAAAAAATGCAAATATAGCATATGCTGCCTTGTATTTTCACATTTTTACCCCCTCAAAGTATAGACTATTCATAACAAAATTTTTGGAACACTGCAATAGAAGCAGTTTTATGATCTTCAAAAACAAAATTAAGAAAACATGAGGGAGAGGGTGGCACATGATCTCTCTTCTGCCAAGTGGGTTTCTATTCAAAACAGATCAGGGCTTGGATGAATATTTCCATGGAAGATAATGGGACTTGAAGTCACTTTGAAGCAGCAGAACTAATAGACTCCAGTGAAGTCAAATCAAGTTAAGTGAAGCAGAGAGCCTGGCCCACAGTTTTACCACCTTGAAATATTTTCTGTGTCAGAAAGTTCAGGTGATTGATTTCATTTTAGGTAAACATCCAAACTTGCTACCCCAAGCCATTCATAAATACCCTGCAACGAAATTAGTTAATCAAAGCAGCTACGGAATAAGGAGAGGATCAACAGTTTCTAGCTCAATTCTCCTTTTAGCTTGTCTTAACCAAAGTTGTATCACAGTAATTGCAAATGACTTTACTATCGTTAACATCACTAAACTTCATGGAGAAAGCAGTCTGCAGGGACATTAAAATAAAATCAACTATGCAAAATTAAAAGACTCAACAACTCTTCTTTAAGGCAGTGTGATACTAATTAACAACAATTGCTTTCTGGTTGAGGATTTCTCCTGGCTGTGTAAATCAGGAGAAATGCTGTGTTGTAGTTTACCGCAGACAAATCTGGAAAAGAAAGGGAAAAAATCCAACCACACCTACATTCCGACAAAAAACTGGTAAACAATGCAGGGAGAAGGTATTGGAATGCAAACCCTTATCAGCCAGGAGATGAGATTTGCACAAAACCCTTGGGGTCACATATGATGCCAATTAAAGAAAGAACCAAAATTTCAGAATAGTCTTCTGGTGAGCACCAGGAGTTGCCAGTGTAGCTTTGGATGAAGGCTTTCCTCACTTATCTCAGTTTTGGCTGCTCCTTACACGTGTGTCAAGATGTTTGTCCTTTCTGTAGCTGGTGCTCCGCCGTGTGTGGAATGACTGCAGAGAGCCTGGAAATAATCAACACTAAGGAAAATAATATGGGCTGCAGTTTTCCAATCTTATCTCCTTCAGTTGTCCTCCTGGGATAAAAGTAATAACAGTTTTTTTAATTTTTATGAGAAAATGTGCTGCCATTATTTGATAGGATTAAATATGGGATCATGTTTAAACTTACTTTTCGTAATTGCAAACAAAACTTTTACCCTATTTTAGAAACAGTTGAAACTTTTAGGCTTTCCTGAATTCTTTATTGTATCTTCTGCCTATTAAGAAAGAACAGTGACTGTGAAAAAAAGAAAGGGACAGCTCTGGAAATCCACAGTTCCAAACCTCAGAGCCAGTAGGGAGAATAATCTGTCAGAATCCAAACGAGAATTCAGACAGTACAGAAGGGTCTTACTCCAGATGAACAAGAGCTACAGAAGGAGGCTTAGAGTTAATATTAGCTAAACCAATCTAAGGATGAATTATGATCATTATAATGATCAAGTCGTTATTTAAATTACTTCCTTAAATACAGAAACAAATATGGGACTTCTCTAAAAGGAAAGAGTTGTGTTTATTTGTGGGGGGTACATTTTTAGCAACTGAGTGGATAGAGTAGTTTTCTTCAGCTCATAGAAAAGCCTTGATTATTTGGACTATGTTATCACTGCAAGATTCATCTCTTTCCGACTAATCTGTCATGACTTTAACAGGTGGGGTTTCTTTGTTTTTAGCTCTTAATGTAAATAAAAAGCCATTAAGATGTGGAAGATATGAAGGGAACAATTTCTAACAAGTACTTCTAGCTACACAGCTGGGTTGTGGAGGTTTTTTAAATTTAGAGCACAAAACACTTAGATCTCACTTTCATTAAAGAGAAAAAGAGGGAAAAATATTTATGTAATAGTTCATTGTCAAAGAAAGGATATTTAGACACTTTCAGTCCTTAATTGCAGCACTTAATATCACCAATATAATGTTATTTTAGTAAAACAAGTATTTATTGGAACAACAGCAAAGTAACAGAACTGCTTAACTGGCTGAGGCTGTAGAACCTCTGCTAGACTGACTCAGGTTAAATTCTGATATCTTTTATCAGTTCCTGGACAATAACACTGCCTTCAGTGGGATGCTGAACCCAGTGTTGGAGCCTGGGCTGCTCCTCCTCCAAGAGCAGATGCCACCAACCCCTTCTTTTAGAGAACCATCTTTCATTGTTGACACAAAACTCTTGAGAAGATAAACCAAAGCCTAACTAACACCCACCTAAATCTGGCAGCCTTCAAGAGGAGTCAGCTGCCATAACTCTGATAGTGGCAGTTTGACAGAGCCAACCCTACAGCACAGAACACAGCATCCTCAAAAACACAAAACAGCTTTTGCTTCTGCCAGGAAAGGTTGGACCAGATGATCCTTGAGGTGCCTTCTAGCCTGGCACTCTAGGGTTTCCATTGTACCAGTGTGGAAATGGGTTCATTAGAAGAAGGGAAATTTGTCTTTTGAGTGGGGGCCTAGTAGATGGTCTCCCAAAATAATTCTCAGGAAGGTGCTTAGGGCTGAAAACAGGTGTGAGTGACCGTGTCCTCTGCCCACCCCAACGGTGGAAGGGAGGATCCTTCTGCCTCCAAGGACTCTGGGTCCTGTTTGCACCACCTCACACTGAACCGAGGCAGAGACGCCTCAAGGCCATGCTTGCTCAGTTCACTCCTGAAATTCCCCTCCCTGATCACAAACTCCTCTGACACCTTCAAGATGCCTCTTGCCCTGCAACTGTGCACCTTCAAGCTCTCTTCAACCAGCTCTCTCTGCAAAAGGAATGGCTTTGCTTCCCTTTCTCCTTGCTGTGTATCCTTCCCAGCTACTGAAAAAAAAAATATGTGTAAAGAGCTGTGGTCTTCTCTTACTTCAGGAAACACAAGAGCTCAGAAGAAGAAAGATGAACAGCAGTTCCAAAAGACTGGAGTCTTCCAATTCATATCCGTGGCAAAGGCAACAACTGAAGCTTGAAAGCGTTGCAAGAGTAGCACAAGAGCTGAGCTGAAAGCAGCCAACTCCAGGCTCCTCAGACATCAATTTGATTTGTCCTCGCATCCCAGATTACAGCTTTGCTCCAGCCTGCTTTGTGTAACTCCAAGCTTCATTTGTTCTGTACCAAGCAATATCATTTCTTGAGATTCTCCTGGTTCCTAATGATGTGGAGTATAACATGTCACTGCTGAACGCAGTTAAGAAATATGCAAAAGAGAAAATGCCAAACTTTGAAAGAAAATCTTGTCTTAGCACACTATTAGACTAATCATGTGAAAATGTTTATTTGCTATGAAGTCACAGCTATTAAACAAATTGGTCCATTCTGCAGTGCCAGAGTATTCTCACATGGGTTGCAAGATTTCTTTAAAATTATGTTGAAAAAGATACATTCAGCTAATGAAATTAATGAGCTTTAATACTCCCTTGAAGTACAGGTTTTCAGCACAAATTTGCTTCATTATCACAGCTCTGTAAACCTTGTAATGCATAATGGTCACTGATCCTGCCCAGAACACGGTGAAACACGGCAAAAGTTTAATTGTACATGCACCTACATTTTAAAGCAAATAAGGCAGTCTCCAAGGCTATTAATATAACAGATGCTTTTTATAATTAAAGGGATAATGTCCAAAGATTAGCTGGAAAGTATTTTAATTAAAGTTAGTAAATGACTGTTGAAGTCATCATTACATGGAAACTCAATTAAAATTAGATCTTTAATTCTGCAACAGCACAGCAACAACAGTAAGTTTCCCCACACCTGTGTCACATACAGAACCCCACCTCACGTGCTGAAACACCTGATTTGGTGCAAGTTTTCCTCATTTCTGTAATGCTTTATTGTACAGAAAAGAGCCAAATCTGGTGCACTGTTAAATGGCCTTTATTTTTCTCCCTGCTGTTCTCAAGCAGAAGACTTTTTAAAATCTCATCCCCAAAGAGGAGCATTCGCATAAAAAGTAATTTTAATGAGTTTATAAAAATATATTCACAGAAAATACAGTGTTAGCCCTGGAAAACCCTTTCTATGGGCACCGTTTGAATGAATGGGTAAAGAGGCACAGAAGGACTCAATAACTTCTCTTGAATGCATCAGCAGTACAAATACAAATCCATTACAGGAAGTCTATCTGAAAGTGTATTTCAATAGCTCAATTTAGGAAAGGTTTACAAGGTCTTTGGATGGTACAAAGTGACTCTGGCAAGTAGTTAACATAACTAATTATAAGAAGACATTTTTCTTCCAGACAGAGGAAGGATTAAGGTCATCTATTCTTTTTTTTTTTTTTTTTTTTAATGAACTGAGGAAGAGCATCCACTTCTTGCCTACTTTGTCAGTTTTATGAGACATCAGACTGCATTCCTACAGTTTGCTTTCTGTGTCACTAAGTTATCTCTTCAACACTCTCCAGACCATCCAAAGGCTGAAAAAGATCATCCAAACCCAGAGTTCAAGCAACCAATTGCATGGATGTAGCCTGTCGAGCACTAAAGTGAAATCCTTGAAGGAACAGGAGCAGTCCCTTGTTCACCAGAAGCCTGAAATTAGATTTATAGGTGGTACCCCTCAGGAAGCAGCAAATACCCAAGTTTTGGGGCTATAAGTCAGAATAAATGACAGGAAGGGGTTTAGGGCAGTGATCACATGAACATGGAACAGTGGCTGAGGAGCTGGGGAATTAAAAATGAAGATATTTTACTATGCTGAATAGAAACCCCCAAAGCAAAAGGTAAATTTAAAAGCAGGCAAAGAGACCAAAGCTGCACAGAAAACAATTCTGCTGAGTTGGGGTGAAGAGAGAGAAATCAGCCAAAGAGCTGAGTTTGTCTGACCAAGCAAATGCTGCTGCTGAGATCAAGAGGCCAAGACCTTCCTTCTCCAGCCCTGATTTTTTTAAGTTCTACCCTACCCAGGCTCCACCAGATCCTCCTCACGTATTGGTTGTCCTCTCTCCCCGCAAAGAAGAGCAGCCTGGTATTACAAGCACTGATACAAGGAAGATACATCCTGTTGCAAATAACAGCTGAAATTCCCCATTGCTGCAAGAAGCAATATCCTTTCAAATGCAGCACGAGCTACTTGTGGGAGCTATTTTATGTTTTATTGCTGTGAAAGCATTCAGCTCACTGAGCCACACACTGCACATTTATCCTTTTTGGGCTGGTGCTCCCAAATCTGTTATGAGCATTCAGATTCTTCACAGATGGGACAAGCCAGAGACTACTTTTGTCAATATTTCACTTTTACTAACAGAGTCACAGTTTCTCTTGCATGTTCAGTACTGAATTCCACAAAAGAGAGCTCAAACCCGAGTGAGCCCTGATCTGCTGGAAAGGTCATCTACGATGGCTTTCGTGGCACGTTGGTGTTGCACAATTCACAGGTCTCTTCTTAATTTCATTTAGAGGGTACCCCTTACCTGACTAAATTCATTTGAACATGCAGTTTGTATGTGACAGACCTTTTGAACTCAGTAATAGCAAGGAGTGTCTTCATTATTTTCTCTGTTAATTCACCATGAGTCAACAGTCAAAGTTCAATTTGTTTACTCAGCATTCTGGTGTGTGCTATTGGTCAGGCTGTGTTTCCCCTATCAGCTCATAATTGCTATAGCATGGAAAGCAACTTGAAATGGCGATCAGAGGGATGGAGCAGCTCTGCTGGCAGGAAAGGCTGCGAGAGCTGCGATTGTTCAGCCTGGAGAGGAGAAGCTTTGGGGGGAGCTCAGTGCGGCCTTGCAGGGCCTGAAGGAGCTGCAGGAAAGATGGAGAGAGACAATTGCCAAGGGCTGGAGGGCCAGGCCACAGGGAATGGCTTCCCAGTGCCAGAGGGCAGGGCTGGATGGGATATTGGGAAGGAATTGTTCCCTGGGAGGGTGGGCAGGCCCTGGCACAGGGTGCCCAGAGCAGCTGTGGCTGCCCCTGGATCCCTGGAAGGTGTCCCTGCCCATGGCAGGGGGTGGAACAAGGTTATTTTAAGATCCCTTTCGACCCAAACCATTCTGTGATTCTATGAAATGTGTCCTTTAAGAATAAATTGATGCAGTACTGGTCACTTTGCCTGCTAAATTAGAACTACCGCTTCTGCAGTGGGGAGAGAACACAGATTAGGCTGTCAAAGCTGCCTGACAAATACAATTCACTTCAGGACACCAGAGTTTACTGCATGACCTGCACATCCATGGCAGAAATACCTCCCATTGAGCCAAAAGCTGAGATATACCACAGAGATGAGCATATATCTAAATGCACTGTCTGAAGTGTTATTGATTTTCGTAGCCAGTCAGAATATGTTCAACAAAAGGACTCTCTTTTCACTAGTTTTGACCAGCTCTGTTGACTCCACTTACGAGAGTGTCTTTGCATTTCAAAACAAGTGTTTAGTGGGGATACAGGGAGGGACCCATCAGGAAACAACATACATTAACCGGCTGCAATCAAGAAAGCAGTGTTAATAGCACTGGCAATGCTGAAACTGGCTTTCTAGTTTGTTTTCTGCAGTCTTAAAATATATATTGAAAAATGTAAAACCATCCTTTCTCCACCTTTCTCTCAGCACTGGATATATTTTATTTTTGGAAGTAGACTTGCTTGGAAAATTCTTACCAGCATTTTTAACATTTTTGCTACTGAGGCTTCTGCCAAAACCTTCATTATACCATTCCCAATTACCCAGAAACTTACAATTTCTACCAGTTTGAACTCATCTCTTGTGATATATTTCCTGCTTTTTCAGTAGCAGGATACTAATTAGCACTTAACATTTACTTAATACATTCTATTAGAGCAAAATGAATTAGGATCTTTATTAACCTGAACTGAGAAATTATGATATTGTCTATTCAGTCCCTGGGCATACTCGCTGCATTTGTATTGTGTTGGTTTTCTTAGGATTCTACTATATTTTCCTCATACTGGGATAATGAGTCTACTAAATTGCTATCTGCAATAAATTTCTTGTGAAATGGTTCAGTTTCCTTTTTTCCACTCTTTCATTTTCTGCTTTGAATAGAGAACCCTAGAGTGAGATAGAGATTGCAAAGAAAAAACAATTCAGAGAAGGGAAATCACTAGAGTTTGGAAGAGGATAAACCCAAAAGGTTCAGGGATTATAAATGCACCAACCTGTCATTTCAGCTGTATTCACATCAAGTCTGATTCGGAAATACATTTGGTAACTTTGTCGACAGTGTCATTAGCTTCCATAGAATGGTTTTACCTCTCTCCAGGTCTGAGTCTGACCACTCTGCCCAGAAGCACATCACCCATTTACAGTGACCTGACTCCTCTCTCAAGGCCCTCCCCAGCCCTTTTCTTTTCTTTTTTTTAGGAGAAATCCTCTACATGTCCTGGCTGCTTTTATTCTTGTCCTTCAAGGCAGGACTATTTCCTCAAATCTTTGGCAGTTAACTCCTCCTCACGGTCACAAAACAAATTAATGTGTTACTTCAAGAACTTTGGGGGTTTTTACTCTTTAGGTGTAATTCTGATGACTACAAAGTATGGTGCAGAACTCCTTTAGAGGAAGACACAAGAAGCCTTCTAAAGCATTGTCTTCCACCCTTGGCTGCTGAGAAGGTCAGCAAGAGAATCTGTGGGGACAGCCACTGAGTACAACACCTGAGCAGCTGAGCAAGTGCAAAACCTGATGGCTATCTAACAGCCTCTTTAATGGCCATTTAACAGATATTAAGTGAAATAATATTCTGACAAAGACCAAACAAAAAAAGGAGATCCAAGAGTTTTACTTTGTCCTGTTCACCCACCAGAACCAGTTCTTTTACCAAAGGTCCTGGGTTTACAGTAAACTGTTTTGTTTAGTCCTTATTTCTTTCAAACTAAGTTCCATTCAAGACAGCTTTGTAGCAGCAACATCGGCCTTAGCTGCAATAGGATACACACAAGACATTTTTTTATGAAAGGGTCCACCTCAAACACACTCTGCTTTGTCCTTTTCTTTATTTGAGCAACAAACTACGGAGTCCAGCTGAGCTGCTGATCACATCCATAGTTACCTTCATGAGGAAAATCCTCCCAAATTTGAGACAGTGTTTGGGCTCTCAGACATGCCAGAGCTTAAGAGCAATAGCAGGGTAAAGAAAGCCACAAAGAACTGATTTTAGAGCTTAATTTAATATATTTTGTTGTTTCTTACTGCTGCAAGAAACAAACTGATATAACTTCCCCTCGTGAGGATCCTTATGTACATTTCCTTGAAATCATCACTTCACCTTCTCCTCTATGTGGGACAGGTCTGTCCCAAACTTCAGCAGTGGAGGATGGCTACCATCAGCCTCCTTTTCCTTCCCGGCCACACACATATTCATGCACACCTACCTCTCACTTTAAAGTACAATATTTAGCTCCTAGAACCCAAAAGATCCAAGTACTGTCCATCATACCTTTATTAGACAAGTAATGCCTCAAATGCCAACAACAGAGTTGAGTTAATTGCCAGAATTTGGCTCCTTTCATCTTTGAGGGTGTTTAATGTATATAAATGTATAGAAAGTTCATACTCTAGATTGAGCTGGCTCACAAAAGCAATGACTGCAACTTGAATTGGTCAGTCGTGGGGCAGCTCTGGGCACCACGAGGTAAAAAAGATCCCAAGCTGCTGCAGAGTGTCCAAAGGAGGGCCTGGGACCGGGGCGGCAGGGAGCGGCTGAGGGCACCGGGCTGGTGCGGCCCCAGCAGAGGAGCTGAGGGCAGAGCCCCGGGGCTGCTGCTCCTCCCGAGGGGGGACAGCTCCGAGCTCTGCTCTGGGCCGGGGACAGCACCCAGGGAGCGGCTGGAGCTGGGCCAGGGCAGGCTCAGGCTGGAGATCAGGGAAAGGTTCTGCTTCCCCCAGAGGGTGCTGGGCACTGCCCAGGCTCCCCAGGGAACGGGCACGGCCCCGAGGCTGCCAGAGCTCCAGGAGCGTTTGGGCAGCGCTGCCAGGGGTGCCCAGGGTGGGATTGGTGGGGGGTCTGGGCAGGGACAGGAGCTGAACTGGATGATCCTTGGGGATCTCTTCCAACCTAGGATATTCCATAAATCCCATGAACAAAAACTCAAGACTCCAACAGAGCTGCATTTTTCCATCTCCTTATAGAATGATTTACATTATGTGGAAAGGTTAAAAATAACATTTGTGCAATGTGTTCTTTCATCTTGTTTCTCACATACTTTTCTTCTTGTCATTAGAAAACTCAAAAAAATTTAGCAAATATATAGCAGTTATAAAATTAGCCATAAATCTTTGAGCCACTCAACTCTCAGTGGGACTTTGACGGCTTTTTTATCTTTGCTCAAGAGAAATGCATATCCCCATCTATACTGCTATCCCCAGAAACACTGCTCCACTACCTTCCTCACAAAGGAAGGAGGAACCACATGCCTCCCTCTCCTTCAGCAGCAGGTGAGTTTCTAAGTTGTTTCAGAATGTTGTTTCTTCACTTGTAGGTCTAATTACCTATGTCTCCACTGTAGTTAATGACAGCTCTTTAGATAGAATTAAATATTTGCCACAAAGAATTGCTGCTATGTAGAACAAGTTATCCCAACAGTAAGAATCAATTGTTGGGTTTGGTTTCCTTTCCAGAAAGTTCAGCTACTAAAGGCATTAAACCTTGTTCACATAATCAAATAGAATTAAATACAAAATAATTGCTGATAAAAGGCAAAAAATATTGATCCCTGATCATCTTTCTCACCTGATTATCTTTTTGTAAAGATAGTGACCAGTAACAACTTGCTTGGTTATGTATATTTCAGTAACAATGCTTACTCTTCAGTTAATAAATGCTGTTTGCCAAAAGTTCTGGGGTTTTTGTTTTGGGGACATTTTTGGGGTTTTGTCTCATGTAAGCTTTTAAAAATCATGCTCTCCAACAGTTTGGGTCATAAAAAGCAATAGACAACATGTAGTGAAATAGCCAGTATCAGTATATGCTGCTTTTCCACTAACATTTTTATACAGAAGATTCAGGCAATAAAACTCCCTCTTTTCCTCACAAGGAGATGGAACTGAACACAAGAAAATCTCTGAAGATAGGGAGATTCAGATGCATTGTTTGCAAGTGTGCAAAAGAGAATCCATTTAATGAGGCATCTGTGAATTTCCCCAATAGTCATCAGTTTTACCATCCTTAGCTATTACTTTTGGAGGATAAAAGACAATAGTAAAACGTTAAGAAATTAGACAAAATCCAAACAACACCAATTTTGAGAACTCCAGGATCTCAGCCACGGAAAGGCTGATCATGAAAGCACTGCAGCCTGATTTTGGAACAAGATACCTAAGCCTGACCTACATTATCTTTTAAGCTTCTAGACCTTTCCCTCACCCCTGTATGATTTATAATGCATAAGAAATTTTAAGCTTTACAGCTCAGACTGTGCCTGCTCTTCCCTCTCGAGCCCTGGCATGTAGAGGCAGACAGAATTTCCTGAGGATCCAACTGCCTCTGTCACATAAACCCTTCTATCACCTTACCTAGTTCATTTATTGTCGTGGAGTTGGGCAGTGTCAGGGTATGGAGGGAGCAGGACGAGGGTCTGACAGATTTAGGAAAAATGTTAAAATATATTTGATGCAGATGCATTCAAGCAACTCCTTCCCTATTCACTCCAGGGGAAAAAAGACATTGTTAAAGGAGAACAGTTCTGAGAAGACACCGAGAACCACCTTTGTATACAACTATTAATTCAGTGATTGATTTCTGCTTATTCTGCCTCACAAAGCCATTCACAGAGTTGCTCTAACTTAAAATATTGCACTAACAAAGGTAAGACACTAAGTTTCAATAGAATTTAATTATAAGTAAAGTGACTAAAATTTCTCTTGTCTTACTTTCTTAAAGGTAGAGCAGAATTACATTTGATTACATTTTTTAGTAGTAAGCTGATCTTCCTCCCCCTCTACAAAAATAATTAAAATTCTGTACAATCTGAGCCAGCATTCTAGTTCATTAAAAGAATTCAGCACATCAGGCCCTGTTTCTTATTCCATATTACCTTTGACTTGCTTGATATAAAGTGCTCTACTAGACTATTTCCCCCCCAAGACACATCATCATTTCACTCTTTGCCTTGTTTTTCTTGTGCTTCTGCTGAGCTAAAGAATCAATATCTGTATAAGCCAATTTTTAATTAAGCAAGGTGGTTCTATACAGATATTTTCCTGGCTTTAATATTTATATACATGCACAAAAAATAAATGTGTAATTATCCTCTATAAGCCATATTCAAAGCTTTCTGAAGCAAATGGGAAGACTTTTGATTTTCCTGAACTTTTGAATTATGTCCTAGAAACAAACATCACCAGAGATCGTACTCAGCCAAGTGGAAGAAAAGAGATCAATGCTCTTCTATTCTCCCTTGGTTGGTCCATCCCTGACTGCAACAGAAAGAAAATCGAATGCTAAAGAAACAGATGCTTTGATTTATTCATTGAGGACTGTGGAAAATTATCTGTCCAAAATTTTAGATAAAGAGTAAGTTAAGATTTAAGATGAAGAAAAATACACAGTTTTGCAGCAGATTTTTTTGAAGAGTTTCAAGGAGATTTAAAATATTCCAATTGAAGATGTGGTCTCTGATAAAAGGTGGAAGACAGAGTAGAGAAAAAGTGAGACAAGATCACCAAACCCAGTTAAAAAATATGTCTTGCCCCCTCAAATATCCTTTGCTCTCATCTTTTAATACCACACTGAATTAACAGTTCAGGACTTGGGGTACAACTGTACAAGCATGTAAGACTTGATAAATTGTGAAATTTACTTTAAGGGTTGTTTCTGCAAGAGCACTGCTTGAAGAATAATTAGATTTTCAAATTAGAGACCACCAGGTCCTTCCTTGGTATGAGACAGAGGCACAGAGATACAAATATTCACATAGAATGTTAACAACCAGCTGGGAACCCCACTGAGGCAGAGCCAGCAGAACAAAAGTGCAGTGTCAGACTCACCCAAAGTGAGCATGGGCTGTGAGCGCTGCAGTCATTCCACTTCCCAACAGTGTGGAAAGGGCAACCACAGCCAAATGAACTGGAGTTCCACTGGGAGACCCTGCTGTGGGTAACTCCCCACCACTGATAGCGTAGGAGCCCACAAAATGGATGTTCATCAGAATATTCTCCTCACATGGTCCTACAGGCTTGAAGGCAGGAAAAGATGATGGGATCAAGGGCACCCTCAGCAGGTCTGCAGGTGACACAGAGCAGAGGGGGCAGGGACGCTCCTGAGGGGCCATCCAGAGGGACCTGGACAAGCTCCAGAAGTGGCCCCTGGGAACCTCCTGAGGTTCAACAAGGCCGAGAGCTGGGGCGGCCCCTGGGCCAGGGCAGCCCCCGGGGTCAGTCCAGGCTGGGCCGGGCAGAGGGAGCAGCCCTGGGAGAGGCCCTGGGGGAGCTGTGGGGCAGAGCTGGCCCTGCCCCGGCCGTGGGCGCTGGGACCCCAAACCCCCCTGCCCTGGGCTGAGCCCCCGCGGGGGCAGCAGGGGAGGGGGGATTCTGCCCCTCTGCCCCCTCAGCTGAGACCCCCCTGCAGAGCTGCCCCAGCCCTGGGCCAGCACAGGAAGGAGCTGGAGCTGCTGCAGAGAGCCCAGAGGAGGCACCAGGATGAGCAGAGGGATGGAGCAGCTCTGCTGGCAGGAAAGGCTGCGAGAGCTGCGATTGTTCAGCCTGGAGAGGAGAAGCTTTGGGGGGAGCTCAGTGCGGCCTTGCAGGGCCTGAAGGAGCTGCAGGAAAGATGGAGAGAGACAATTGCCAAGGGCTGGAGGGCCAGGCCACAGGGAATGGCTTCCCAGTGCCAGAGGGCAGGGCTGGATGGGATATTGGGAAGGAATTGTTCCCTGGGAGGGTGGGCAGGCCCTGGCACAGGGTGCCCAGAGCAGCTGTGGCTGCCCCTGGATCCCTGGCAGTGCCCAAGGCCAGGCTGGACATTGGGGCTTGGAGCAGCCTGGGACAGTGGGAGGTGTCCCTGCCCATGGCAGGAGATTGGAAGTTGATTTTTAAGGTCCCTTCCAACCCCGGCCATTCTATGATTTTATGATATTTGTCAGGAAAATGAGTGGTGCTGTAGAAAACCTCTACAATCTCCTTTGCCTCTTGCAGTTTCTGCTGTCACACTGGACTCACAGCTCCATCCTTATCTCAGGTCTGTTCTCTGCCACAGGGGATTTAAATTCACCAGCTCTGGCCTTGCTCTCAGGCTCCTGGCTCATCGCTCAGGCTGTGGAGAGTGACACACTGATAACAAACATCTAAAATTCCACCTCTGTGCAAAAGGTTGGAGGTCAAAATTTGAGCTGTGTGTGCAGCTCTGGTGCCTGCAAGGTTAAGCAACAAGTGATTCTTCAGCATTACAAGTTTTGACTAGAGAAAAAACACTCAAACCAGCTTCTGATTTCAGATTCTGCATCATCTTCCTGCAGAGAAACCCAATGGCAGTGCACAGCTCCCTGGGACATTCTGCAAAGGTGCTTAAAGCAGGACTATGCAGAATTTAAAACTGGCTTTTTATCAAATTTTCTCCTTAAGACATACTGTGCAATGGGAGGGAAGCAGTTTTGTGTCAATTTACACAGGATTCAATAAAAGCAAATTAAAAAGTTGTTTCCTATTAAAATCGACACAAGTTTTCTATTATCATGAGTATTATTAACTGAAGATATATGTGCCAGATCTTCTTTTAATTACAGACATATAACTTACACAAAGAGAAGTCATATCTTCCAAGTAATTACAGGCAGCTCTAAAGCATATTATTGTATTATTAAATTAAAAAATCCGCTAGTAGAAAGATCAGAAATTAAATATAGAATCATCCAGCATTCAAAGAAAAAGTAGGCATAGACAGACATGAAATAAGCTAAATTATTCAGATTTAAAACACAGTTTTCACACAGAAAGAGTTATATGCAGCAGCAGTGTTTTGCTGTGGTTTTCTAAATCAGACGTAGCTACCAGCAAACTATTCAGCTCTCATTAAAACAAACTAAAAAATAAACCCAGCCTATCCTGAAGAGCAGCTGAAGAGCATTTATCCCCCAGTGAAATCCTTTCCAGAAAGATCCCCATGCCTAGCAAGAGGAGGCAAATGAACAACAGCGTCATAAAATCAGACCACAGTGGATTAAGCAATATTGTCTCAGCTCAGTTCTTCAGACCTTGCACACGTGTGGGATTTAACCCTCCTGTTCCAGCTAAGGACTCAGAATTCCTTATCCTGCCCAGTGGCAGTGAGACAAGGCTGAAGAGGGAGGTGCAGGCCCTACTCCAGATGGATTCCACAGACTCTGAAGTCCTCATTAGGAAGATATGAATAATCCAAAGCTCAGTATTTTATCCATGGCTTTGTTCAGCCCTCGGAAGAGGCAAACCTGGCTGTGCAGTGACCACAGAGGACGTGGACTCCCTGCAGTTGAGCTTCTTCATTCACCTCAGCCCAAACTGCCCCATAAGTTGTGCTGCCCCACCAAAATCCAGTTCAGCTTCCATTCTGCTCCCTAAGTCTGTGGGGCTCACCCTGCATTAATGCTGAGCTTTAATAAGATGGAAAATAGCACAGATTAAAAAGGATCATAATACATAAAACTGCATTTTGAGGTTGAGCTGGATGTAGACTTTTAGCTGGCTGTTCCATATTTTACTATAGCTTTAGAGCAGGATTTCCAGGAAGCATTTTCAAAAGTAGTTCCAAGACCCTTTCTGTATGACCATGGAGAGGCAAACCAGTGAGGTAAAACATGTGCAAGTACTAGATACATATCCAAAGTATACATCTATTTTTACACCAATGTCTAAGGTTTAAAATATTGAAATATTTTATCCATTTTTTCCCCCACGAATAGTCTCCAGAAATGGGCAGATCCACAACTGCCATAACATTGCAAGAATGATTCCTTTAATCAGATTTCCCTTCTAGTTTTGTAAGGTTAACAGCTTAGAAATTTGTGATAAATTTTGAGCTTCTGGATGTTTATCTAAGTTGAACGCAAAGCAACCCCTTCTGAAATCTGCCCTTCTATAAATGTAGCGCTGAAGATCTGCCTTAAGGTTCTGCAGCTTGCATGCAAACCTCTATTTGTATTGTTATAAATGACTGCCACTGGTGTGTTTTCTTGTGATATTGTAGTTCTTGCCTTTTCTTAGATTAGTCTTCTTAATGTAAATAGAAGTCCACTAAAATAAAGCAAAATATTTTTCTCTCCCTACATGTCAACAGCACACCTTTTTTTGTTCATTTTCCCTGCCCCCATCATATTTACATAGTGAAGCAAAAAGTCCAAACTAAAATGCTCAAGAGGTTACTGAGTCTTAGACTACATGAGAATCTTTGCAATTTTAAACAAGTACCAACTACACTCATAGCAAGATTAAAAATAAGTTTTACTAGTAACCTTGGCAGGTACCCTGCAAATATCAAGGCTGTTAAATTTTAATAGGCATTAACACCCTAGAAAGCTCCTGGAATGTCCATCCCCCCCCTCACAATGGTCTTTGGCCACACGTCAGAAGTGAAAGACGCCACAAGTTTTGGTTGGATGACATAAGACAAAGGACTGGTGCTGGTTTCGACACTTACTGCACAAACCTGTTTTTCTTCTGGCTAATTCAAAGTGTCATCAGAATGGATTAAAGAGCAAAGGAAAGAGAAAGACTGAGGGAGAGGAGGTAAATTAATTCCTCCATACCAGAAAGCCAACTTTCAGTCAGCTTTTCCCTGGATGTTTGTATCTGCAAGCCTACTGAGGATTCCAGCAGAAGGAAGTCTATTAATTTTCCATGTACTTGTTGACGAAAAAGCTATCAGGATTATGGGCTGAATATTTCTAGAGTAGGGAAAGTAAGGGATGCAATTAATCTCTGTGAACTAAAATATACCTCTTTTCATTAATCTTTTATTGTAAATGAGCAAAGTAATTGAACCAGTACCACACTGTCAGAATAAATGCAATGCCAGTGGGATATGCATGAGAGAGCACATACTGATTGAGTATTAAATATCTAACGGCAATAATTTATGGTTCATTACCTCTTTTTGGAGTTCCTTCGTTGCAGAGTGCTTGAATTTTAAGTAGACAGACTTTCAGCAGAAACTGCTTTCAAAAGCTGAACATACCAAATGTGCAAAACCCTCGGCAATCTACTTAAAATTAAGAGTTTTGTACTTAGTTGAGCCAACCTCTGCCCACCAGCAATGTGCAGCTATTTGCAACTTGGATTAATGCAATTAAAGATGCAGTGATGAATAAGTACTTCGAGGATCACGTGCCAAATGAAAATCAGAGAAATGAGCAGGACGCTGTACACAAGCAGATCACAGGTAAAAATGGCCTAATGTTCCTGTCGGGAGAGTTTATATAGGAGACACAGCTTTGTGCTGCTCCCTTGGATCCTGTCACTGCAAACAGGACCAGAGGGAATGGCTGGAGCTGGGCCAGGGCAGGCTCAGGCTGGAGATCAGGGAAAGGTTCTGCTTCCCCCCGAGGGTGCTGGGCACTGCCCAGGCTCCCCAGGGAACGGGCACAGCCCCGAGGCTGCCAGAGCTCCAGGAGCGTTTGGGCAGCGCTGCCAGGGGTGCCCAGGGTGGGATTGGTGGGGGGTCTGGGCAGGGATAGGAATAAGGCTCTGTGATCCTGGTGGGTCCCTCCAAACTCCAGATATTCTATAATTCTATGACTTCCAAAAGGCTAAATTTTAGAAAGGGGAGCAGAGCATGGCCACTTAAAACACTGTGTCACATGGCATCATTTAATTATCAAGTAGCTACTGCACCTGTTCAAAGGAAAAATATTCAGACATCCACTTGTATAATCTGAAGTATAAACAACATTATCTCTTTACTATGACTTGAGCATTCCTGACAGCACCAGGCTTACAGGGAGTTGTGGCCACAGTGAGAGCTGCAATGAGCTTGGCCTCTTCCCTCAGCACCCCTTTCCCAGGCTGTGAGCAGAACTATCTTTTGCAGGGGAGAGATGTCACCTTTGCTAAATTGACACACCATGACCTCCTTCACCAACAGGCCTCCTGACAGATTCCAGCTGTCCTGCTTTGACAGAATTTTTCAAGGATCATAGAAAAGATCAAACTGGAAGTGGGAAATAAATGCTTCAGTGTTTTTATGCCCTCTTCATCTTGACTTCACAGGGGTGTAAGTGATGAAATCTGAGGGAAGCCAGACAGGAGTCAGCCCAAACCCACAGATTTTAATCCTCTTTCTGAATTTTACTCTTTCTGTTGCCTACTGGAATTGGTCCTGGAATGCATGCAGGGCTCATGAGCCTATCTGCTCCTGGTGAATTCTGCTCATCTGCTGAAAATTAAACCATCCTATTCAGACACTGCTCACTTGGCAACAGACTGCTCTATGTTTACTGTTTATTGATTTTTGTTAACTGGGACTATAGAGAAGAAGCATTTCAGTTTCAAAGTCGTCCCAGAGGACACTGGCAGGTTACAATCACTTATACTGTAAAAAAGCTTCATGTTAATTGACTCTATATTTACATATTATGAATGCATATTTTAATCTGTTTTACATGAATAAGTCCTCCACAATGAAGATTTCATTTCCTTTTTTAAAACAACATAACTACTTGCCTTATTTGAAGAGACAAATCTCTTCTAAATTGTTTTGACCTTTCCTTGTGTCCTTTCTTAAAGTGGAAGTTGTATCTGCCTTCTGAGTTCAGGAATTTCTTATCTTAAAGCAAAGGGATGAACTCAACTTCAAACTGAAACCATTTCTTTGTGCTCCCTCCAGTTTGGCAAGTCACCCTCTCGGTCTGTATTTGAAACAGCCAAATTCCTGACTAGCTCAACTCAACTATTTTTAGCCACAATAGACAAAAGGCTGAGAGTAGACCAACTTCAGCACTGCACTGGAAAAGGTCTCTGGTCAAACGCAGAAAGATGTGGAGATATCCCAGACTAATAAAACACAAAGGTCAGGACATTAATCTGGAATAGAGCAGAACCTTCTAAACATGGCACTCCTGTTGCTGTTTAATATTTTGCCCTCAACCTTGGCAAAGTCTGTTCTCCTCCTGTACAAACCTTTTGTTTGGAGTTTCTAAAGCCAACCTGCATTAAGATGAAACACCTTCTTACTCATCTCTAATTTCATCACCATCACAGCAGGTCTCGGTCAAGAGGGTTCAATAAAATGTTACACACTTATCCAACATACTCTCTGGCCTCAGTGCTTCATTTTTAGGCACAGAAAGTTTATAGTCATCATCGTCCCTACCCAAACGCCAAATATTTATCAATGTTCTGCTGTTTTCCAGGACCACAGGAACTATTACAAGCCAGCTCTGCTGGGTTCTGAGAGCAGAGCCAGACAAAGCTTTCCTCACAAAGTACCTGCCTCCCTCAGCACAGTTTCCAAGCCTTTTCATAAATTATTAGCTCACACAGGACACTCCTGCTAGCAAAGAGAAACACCTCCATCCCAAGGCCTCAGGATAAGGAGGCATCTTACAGATTCCTATTTGTCAGGCACCACATTTAAAGCTCTGCAATAAAACAATTAAGCATATTCACAGATGTGAACACTGCAGCCCTGAGTGTTACTACTCCATTTCTTCATTCTCAAATCACTCTAATATTCCTCTAGTAAATGTGTACTCTGGGGGCTTATCTGTTACTGCTCTGCGTCTTCACAGCACCTTTGTAGCAATGTTCTTTTGTATTTGGAATTACACCCTGCAGAAATTGCTTCCTGCCACCGAGACAGACCAATTCATTTTATGACTACGAATCTATATTAATGTCTTTTCTACAGTATTTAACGATGCAAGTCCTTCCACTTGTTACTCTTATGCATATGAAGGCCTGTATTTCTGGAGACAGTAGTGCATGCAAAAGATTACAGTGGTTTTATTGCAGTTAGGAACTACCTGATGTTCCTGTGATCAATACGGTGAGAACATGTGTGTGGTACATTAAAATGTTGAATATAGACAAACAAATAAAAATCAGGGCCAAGAGATGGCAATGGAATAGTTCTAAAGAAACAGCTCCCATTTATATTTTTTCTAAAAGCCGTTCTAACATCATAGCAGCAGAACAGAAGACAGTAGCAGAGTGCATATGGAATTTAATTTTGAATGATATTGAAAGGTCAGTACAGAATTGCTCAGCTCATATTTTTGTGAAGATAACATGTGTGAACTAGTTATTTCCTCCTTTTAACATATAATGACCTTGTCCTTTGATTTAATGAGAAAATTATACATGCTGCACTCAGATTTAACAAACTCTCCAGAATTAAAGATATACCAAAGGAGGGGAAAAAAATAAAAGAGGAATGAGATTGAGACCTCACACTTGCAACCCAACCATCTGGCAGAAGAAAGCCCAGAGATACCAGCACAATGACCTGTGGAGCCTCTGCTGTGACACAGACAGGGGCAGAGAGGGGGAGAGCTTTGCAGGAGCTCCTTCCACCTCAGGTGCACTGACCTTATTAACGTGATGTAACGTGAACAATGCACATGGGTAAATGCCAAGTCACATATGTGCTGCTGCTAGCAGGGACTGCAAAAACACAACAGTGCCTGAAACACTGCACTGCAATTATAACTCGAGAAGACTTCTATAATCTTAATTACAAGCAGGTTGCCTAACCTGTGTTAAGGCCATATATCTCAATTCTAAAGGCTGCAGTAGTATCCCATGTCATAAAGGAACACCCATTTACTCATTAAAAATCTTATTTAAAAATCTCAATGAATTTAAATTGTTCTTCTTAACTCCTAGAAAAATATCGAGGCCTGACACCATTAAAGAATCTCTTCTCATGTGTAGAAGTGGAAGAGTGAACTCCTAATCCTCTTTCTAGCTCTGCTTTAGCCTCTTTATACTCCTGACTATGTTTATTTTACTTTCTACCTTTTACAACTCTGCAAACTGCCACAATCCAAAAGATTTGAAATGTGTGAGCCCAACATCCAAGGACCTGTTGGACAAACAACAAAATAATGCAAGTGGCTGCACTGGCTTTCCACTGCTCTCTACTTGCAGCTGAAAAAATCAAGCTGGAGATACAGAAGTTTAAATAAATTGATAATTGCTTTAGTATGACTTTTCTTGCTTTTTCTGGGGTGAGCCCTGTGCTGTCTCAAGGGTACAGGCTGATCCTTCTCTGGCTTGGGCCACAGACAAGGAAAGAAGCAGCTTTATGGGAGTGGTTTATCCTTCCCTCCCTGCTTATTTCTTTGATTTTGTGCAGGGTTTTAATTTCACAAGCACATTGAGGGGAGAGACAGATGAGATTAGAAAGGGATTTCTGAGGATGAACATTTCCACAGGGATCACCTAGGAGAATCCATTAGATTGGATGACAGATACATTTTTGAACAATCAACCCGAGGAATTGTTTAATGAATATTAGACTATATTAAATATGCAGGTTACATCTGAAGCCTGACTAAAGCAACTGGATACTCTTTTTTTTTTTTTTCTCTAAAAAAGACAACAAGAACAAACTGAAGACTACTGAATTTATGTTGTTTCTCCTGATATTCCCCTCTGCTGACTTCAGAGCAAGTTACTCACAAGGAAATAAAAACCTCCCAAAGACGAGTCCTGGTTTCAGTGAAATGCAGAAGAAAAGCAGAGGAGGCAAACAGCCACACTGGCAAAACTGCCAGGTGTCAGCCTGGTGCAGAGCTGTCACACCTGCGATTAGCAAGGGGCAGAGCCCTGTCCCGCACTCTTAGGGGTCCTCAGATGAGTTTCCTGCCTCTGCTCGATCTCGCGAACCACCACAGCGTGGCACTGTGACATTCCGGCTGCAAACCTGGCTTCGTGTCCCTGGAGCCAGGCTCCTGGGAAAGCCCCAAACCAGCCCCTGTGCTGGGTGACAGGGCTTCTGAAACGCCTGTGCTGCTCTGCCCCCTCGGTCCCCATCGCCTGCAATCATGGACCCCATTCCAGAGGCTCCTGGGCTCCCACTTGGCAGGAACGCCTGGGGGAGCAAGGGGGCAGTCCCAGTGCTGGGTGAGTGAGCTGTGCTGTGGGATGGTGGAAAGGGAATAAAGAAGGCTGCTTCCCCTTAGTTCTTAAAATAACCCCATCCTAGAGATAGCAATTCATATTCAGTGAAATCCTTCTGACAAACCAATATTTTCTATCACGAAAAAAAAAAAAACCAACAAATTATTAAAGAGCTCCACACTCAACAGCCTCACGGACACAGAGTCCTGGCCTGCTCCAATGAGTGTTTCTGTACCATTGCAAAATATTTGCTAAGGGAACCCTAGAATTCTGGAGAATTTGTAGTTGTAGATCATGGAATGAAACAAAACCACTCACCATTCTCAACACTCAGCATTTTCAAAATGGTTTGAAATAAATATTGCAGCCAGCAAGACTGCAAAAAACCTGTTTATTATAGAAAATGTTAAACAGGTTTTGTTGAATGGTGTCCGACCAAAGCCTTCCAAAGTGGGTTGGTTTTGGTTATTTTTTTCTCCATCTTAAAATAACATACTGTGATGAACGGCTGCAGCCATTCTGTCCCTGTCTCTAAAGGTGGCAGGAATTGCCATGAAGCTGTTCAGGGCCCTGTCGCAGCACTACTTCATCTGTCTCGTGGCTCTCAATTGAAATACTGATCAAGTCTGGCCCTACTGAATTTTTACAATTAAAGTTTCAAGGTGACATACTATGGCATAACATTAAGCATAGATTTCATTTGTCCTTCATTAATAATCAACCTTACAGTCAAATATCCATTAACATGAACCGCATAATAAAATCAACAACAATTTCAAATGAATTCCCATATGAACAAAACATTTCAAATGCTTAATATTTCACACTCCTCTTTCACCAGATACAGTTCAGTAGCAGTCTAGGTCTTTGAAATCTTCATAATGCTTTTTATCTTTTGAAATGAAACATTTCCCTTAGACTTTCATATCACCCCTATTACTTTACATCAGTGCCAAACCAATTCCCTTTCTGGATTACATCGTTCCTCTCATATCTCCTTTGCCATTTAGCAAACAACATCCTTTCTCTGGATCTTCTCAGGATATTTACTCATAAGAAAAGGACACTGTTCAAACCATAATTAGCAGAATCAGAACCAAGGCAGCCCTCCTCTGCTTCATGGGCTGACAAATGCAATAAGTGAAAACTCGGAGATAGAAATGCATCAAACAAACAAAATTAACAGTTGGTTTGCTGTATAGAAAACTTGGCAAAGGAGGCCCTTTAGTGTCACCCACTGGTGCACTGAATTATTATAAAAATAATCCTTCAACAATGTAAATTTATGGTTTTTTCCCTGTCCTGTGGATTTTTTATCTTCCCAAACAAGACAAATTCAACCCTCTTTGCTCCCATAACCTGGTGCTATTCTGTTCAGGAGCACAACAGCTCCAAAGAACAAAACTCCCAGCCATTATCATTATTAATAAAGAAAAAATTCCCAATTGTGACTGGAACCTTTTAAGATTTCAGATTTAACTGCTTTTCCTGGTTGGGAGCAGTGTGATTGCTTGTATTCTGCGGAGTAGAGGTGACTTTGTCATGCTCAAAATCAGCGCTTTTTGATGTTAACTAACTTCCTATAAAACCCTGTGAATGCCAGATAAGGAGGCTTTTGCCTGAGAGCAGCTAAGTCTGATAAGTGAGGTGTTTGATTAAGCTCAACTAAGATTAGGAGAAAGTTATTGATGCCTTATCGCCAAA
This sequence comes from Edolisoma coerulescens, assembly GCA_013397115.1. Classification (NCBI taxonomy): domain Eukaryota; kingdom Metazoa; phylum Chordata; class Aves; order Passeriformes; family Campephagidae; genus Edolisoma; species Edolisoma coerulescens. The sequence goes on along the minus strand of VWZW01003067.1, from coordinate 20,827 downwards.
GAACTATTCAGTTCGACAGCTATCTCAGTGAGAAGCTCTCCTTTTTCTCTCCCTGACAAAGCCACAATCTAACCATTTTAAATCCAATCCACTTGCAGCACTCAGACAATGCTCTTCATTTACTACAGCTCAAGTTGCCACATTCCTATGGCAGATTAGGACAATATTTATTACAAGATCCGGAATGGATCTTCTATGGAATTCTCAGGCACTAAACACTTTAGACAATAAAGGTTTCCCAACATCTCTCCATCTGGAGAGGAAAGCACAATTTTTAAAGTGCTGCTTCCATTACCTAACACCCCTCTGAACATAACACAGAGCAATTTCCCAGTACTTTATAAAATCTATTCCTTTAGGCTACCATTTACATCCTCAGAATTCCAGCCATATCGTGTGCATGGACATCATTAATATTTAAAGTGGGACACAGGACTTAAGCAACTAAAAAAATCTGCACTCATAGAAGGCCACAGCACCCTCTTGCCATGGCCTTTTGCAGCGGCAGCAGTGATGCATCCCCTCTCCCCCGATGGCTCTTTGGAGTGGTGGTTGCTTTGTTTATTAAAAGTTTGGAAGTTTCCTGTTGCTTAGACAGCACAAGCCATTCCAGGAGAGGAGTCCTGGATCCGAGGTGTGTTTTGTGAAAATACTGGCACTGCTGAGCACGGACAGAACAAAGAACCAGGCCCTTAACCCCTGTGCTGTGTGACCACAACCTCTCCTCTCCTCCCTGCAGCCCATCGTGCCCTAAACTGGGATTGAGCTCCACAGACCTCCTGCACACATTCCTGCCCCTCCAGCTCCCTGCTCAGGCCATCTGCTGCTTGCAAATCTCATACCAAGGTGCCCAGTTCCCAAAATACTGCTCATCTAATGAGCAGTTCTCATTTGCAAAATTCAGTATGTGTTTGGGTGGCCCCAGACTTCTTGGAAACTTGATTTGTTTCTGCTGGAATGATGTGAGACCATGCTTGGACTTTTAGTGAACTTGACCTTCTCTCTCCTGCTGTAAATTGCCTGACACACTGCTGGAAGTACACAGACTTTGTCAAGAAACTGTAATTATCAAAATGCATGAACCTGGAGATACAATTTGCACTTGTTCATCACACCATTCCATTTTCATCCTGTTGTATTTTTTCTCATTTTAATTGAGTTCCTATGCTGCAAATTAGTCTCATAATGCTCCTGCCTTGTTCTTGCTTAAAGCAGACATCCACGAGGTATCCCACTGAAAAATATCCTGTAAGGGATATTTAACTTTCCTTGCTAATTCCAACTGCAATAGCTAATTTAACAGAGGTTTACTATTAGTTCTCAATTCTTTTCCAGGCCATGCCTTCTTCCAATGTGTAAAAATGAATGTTAAAAAAACCCGCCCTAATACTGTAGCTGTCTGTTGTGAATAGGCTTGTGAGATGATAATGACAAAAATGCAGATGTGATCTCTGGAATTTGTGCAGGTAAGCAAACTAAACAGAGCTAGACAGAGCTGTATTTATCTAGCACAAATATGTATGTTCCTCAAATATAAAAAGAAAGTATTGATTTGCTACTGATACAAGCTCTGTTTCCTCCAAGCACTACTGGCTTAAAGCCCTTTATGGAATATACTCTTGTTGATCATCAAATACAGCACATTCCTACATCAGCAGCGTAGGAGGGAAGATTATTCCTCTGAGAATTACTGTATTCAAGAGGCAAGTGATAATATCATCACAAAATAGACAAGTTACATTTAAAATTAAATAAAATAACGCACCAGAGGCTTCTGCATCTCCTAATGCTTTTTTATTTCCCAAACTTGCGTCTTACTGGATCCAGCAGAACAGTGCTTTACTTCTATGAATTTTTAATTTGATTTCATCAAAACTGCGGTGATTTCTTCCTATCTTTTCCCTATGCAGGCTTAAAAACAGCTTACAGAGTTTGTACAGCCAGAGAAACTGAAATAGGCTCAACATTCCAGATGAAAGCATTGGCTTTACTTGAGAGTAAATGCACAATGCTTTGCTTACAGCTCGTCTATTGGCAAAGCAGGGAATTCACTTGTTTGCAAATTGCATTCCCAGGCTTCATTCACTTCACAAGAGGTTGTAGGGCTCAAAGGTGTTTCTGCACCTTTCTTCCTTGAAGTAAGAACTGTGTCACCCACAAACCATTTTGCCATTATTAAAAATCTGCACTGCATCCAGGGGTGTCATAGAATCATGAAATGGTTTGGGTTGGAAAGGACCTTAAAAATCATCCAGTGCCGCCCCTGCCATGGGCACAGGGATCCAGGGGCAGCCCCAGCTGCTCTGGGCACCCTGTGCCAGGGCCTGCCCACCCTCCCAGGGAACAATTCCTTCCCAATATCCCATCTAAATTTCCAATTTTTTAGTTTGAATCCATTCCCCTTTGTCCTGTCACTCCAGTTCCTGAGGAATCGTCCCTCTCTGGGTTCCCTGAATCCCCTGCAGCCCCTGGAAGGTGCTGTGAGGTCTCCACACAACCTTCTCCTCTCCCGGCTGAGCAGCCCCAGCTCTCCCAGCCTGGCTCACAGGGGAGGTCTCAAATTCCCATGTAGTACTGGAGTTGCACAACCAGTTATTCTCCAGGAAATGGTCATTCTGACATTTGTACCTTATTTGTTCTTCTGCACTGAGCTGACTCTGTTTCCTGATACAACACTTTTATATGAAGCAGCCATTCCTTTGGCAGAGCCCTTGTGGTGACACTTTCCACTGTGACAACTACCAGGGACCTTGAGGTTCAGTGAAGTGCAGGGAGGTACAAAAGCACTGCAAGGAATACAGAAAATTCCTGTAGCACTCAATTGATAAATACAGCCTGGGTTTAATTTGTCCATTCAATCCTTTCTCATCCTGGGGAGGCAGAAGTTAATTTGTTTTGCATGCGAGCAGCAACCATTTGGGTCAGCCTGAAGAAACTATTTCAGACTGTCAGCATGCATCTAGGGGAGCTTTGAGACAGAGTGGGAGACAAATTGACCAAACGTTGATGTATAACAACAGTCAGCCAGAGAAGGCAGAAATGTGAAAACAGTGCAAGCAGAGTGTGAAACCCAAACCTGAACTGTCAGGGAACTGGAAGAACAACCAGATGCTTTCTGCAGTGACATAAATCGAAGCAGAAGTCACCAGGCAGAGATATAAGCATTGCTACCACAACACGTAAATAATCTGACTCACTCTAAAAGAGTTGTTCTGTGGTGCTGAAACCAACTGCTGGTTGCATAAATCACATCCCCCCTCAGACACAAACAGGGTAGAACACGCATTCTTCGGAGAGAGGAAACTATGTCACCGAGTTGGAGCATTCTCTCCTGCTGGAAATGCAATCTAGGACAAAGAAATTGTCACATTCTGGGTCTGAAGGAGTGCCAGTGGATTAGAGAGTAGCCCCTGCTGGCAATACTCTTTCAATTTATCCCCAAGTATCACATGAACATTACTGTTACTGCTTCCACTCTGCATTAAGAGATGAAGAAATTGGTTACAGACCAGCGAGACACCATTCAAACAAATGAGCAGCTAAAAACTAGAGAGGCAATAACTCCTTAGTGTAAGAGCTACAGCATTACAGGATGCAGGAATTTATATTGAATTCTACAGCTGACTGTAATTCTATTGGCCCTGTAAGTCAACAGCTGTCATTAAGCAATAATCACTTAAAATATCTGCAATCTTCTGTTTTTCAGAGCATAGAACTGAGATATTCTATGCTTATATCACATTGCCAGTTAATCTTTCACACTTTAGTTTATATACAAGCACCTTGGGAAGTTTATTCTGAAATAATGGTATCACTACTAAATGCTCAAGATCAAAGGTTTCAAGTATGTGAAGGCTGGTTTTGAAAAGAGTATCTCCAAAAACTGAGATCTACATGGAACACATCTGGCCTCGCCATGCACTTACGAAGTCTGCTTAACCTCACCTACACTATTTTTATTATTAAAAAAAAAAAAAAAAATTGCACAAGTCTTTACATCAGAAATGCATCTAAAAATTTCATTTCCAAGCCCTTCTCAAAGGATAGCACGCATTGATTAACTGAATTAGTTATTACCTTTGTGTAAGAAGCAAAAGCAAAAAAACCCCATTTGTTTTCCTCAAACAATTCAAACTCGGAGACAGGCCCTGGACTCTGCAGGGAAACATCTCTCAGAGCAAACACCAATTCAGTTAACAAGAGAAAGGAGTAACATAATACTTGGCTGGATCTCAGTTCCTTTTCCACTTGTTTGCTTTGTTCATCCTTTAATGCAAGAAATAAACAATACTTTCTCTATATGCTTTTTTCATATAAAATACAAATATATACAAAGAAAAATCATTACTGGGAAAAGGGAACACACTGCAATCTTCGTATGGTTTAGCACTACAGAGCCTTATTCACCTTGCCAAAAAATATTCATTCCACACAGACATGAAGCAAGATAAGGGAAAAAAAGGGTCCAGCATTGAGGTAGGAGATAAAGGTCAGCAAATCACATGAGCATTCTCATGTCAGGACTGAGCCACGGGGTAAATTACTCCGAGCCCCACAGAGCAGCTACGGAAAGTACAAACTGGTCTGCTGGCAGAGGGTGGAAATCAAACCATGAACTCAATCACTCCCAAGTGATCATAAAACCCAAAAATCCTAACAAAGCTTGAAAATATCCACAAGCAGAAAAGAAAAGCACATGCTCATGTCGGCCACTTTCTGTAAGCAGCCGTTCAATATGCACAAAACTCAGTGCAATATTTTCCACTGATTGGAGAATTTGCAGATCAATCATATCAGAAACCAAAGGCTCTCTCTACCTCACCACCCCAAACTAAAAATATCTCCACCTTCTGAGTGGAAACAACACAAAGGTGTTGTTTCCAGTGCTCTTTGTTGTCTTTTTAAATGCTTCAATTTTTTCATCAGCTTCGTTTTAGCAGGCAGGTTCATTTACAACTTGGAGAGTAGTTTGTACTGTTTTATCCTCTTCCCCTATCTCAAATATGTTGAAAGATTTGCCTTTAAAAAAGGTTTTATGACAGCACATAATGGTGATCTTCCTCTAACACTCAGAGGGATGAAAGGCTGGTACAACATGCCTTAACCTGAAATTCTGCATGGAAAAAAGCACAAATATAGAAATCAGCAGAAATTCAGGCTTTTTGTCACTTCTCCTCATTGCTCTTTTGCCTTTCATGTTTTATCTAAATCCATTGGGAATGGGGCACACAGGATGAAACCAACAAGACTTAACATATGTTTCAAGTCAGGACCAGCATAAACAAAAAGGTGTTGAATGCTAGATCATATTTTCAATGTCCACACATGCACACAATCTGAGTCATGAATAAATGTCTCAGTCTGACAGCTGGGGAGCATCTCAGTATTATTATATTTTCCTAGGAAGAGCTGAACATGTGAGTTTCAAGAGACAACAGTAAATACAAAGGCTACAAAGACATTTCAGTATTGTGACAAGCATTTCCTTCCTCTAAAGGAGCAAGGAAAATTTTAAACAACAAGAAGAATCAGTTTCCAGGTTCTGCTGCTTTTGAGCACAAGATAGACTCTGTTTTGTAGTACTAACCTGAGACGAGTTGAACTCCCAGTAGGCATTGTGACTTGGTCACTGTACAAGAAAATATCAGGATTTAGGAAACATGGCACTGAAAAAACACACATAGTTTAAAGGGGGATTTTGGAAAGTGGTTAAATAGATGAGAGATAGGAAATAAATTCCTGCTTCTCAACCACTAATAAAGTGTATGGGGACTTCATGCATTACTCCAAATTTACAATTAGAGAGTCTGGAGAAGAGAAGGCTCCTGGGAGACCTTAGAGCTGCTTCCAGTGCCTAAAGGGGCTCCAAGAGAGCTGGAGAGGGACTTGGGACAAAGGCCTGAAGTGACAGGACACAGGGAATGGCTTCCCAGTGCCAGAGGGCAGGGCTGGATGGGATATTGGGAAGGAATTGTTCCCTGGGAGGGTGGGCAGGCCCTGGCACAGGGTGCCCAGAGCAGCTGGGGCTGCCCCTGGATCCCTGGCAGTGCCCAAGGCCAGGCTGGACACTGGGGCTTGGAGCAGCCTGGGACAGTGGGAGGTGTCCCTGCCCATGGCAGGGGTGGCACTGGATGGGCTTTGAGGTCCTTTTCAACCCAAACCATGCTGTGAGTCTGTGAACTCTACACAAAATGAACGGGTCAGTAATGGTTACTTTTTGGATCCGTATTCCTCAGCCCCTCTTTCACCACTGCAGCACACAAGCTGCTATCAGAAGTTTGCCACAAAAAATCAACACCCATCTTTCACTATTTCTTTTTGTTTGGCCATCAGAGCAATTACTTGAAAATGCCAAGATCTGTGGAACACGCAAGTGAAAAAGTGCCAGATAATACTGCCCTGAAAAGTGCTCCAGGAACATGGATGAGCTGCTTCTCACCACCCCAGCCACGACAGCTGTGTCTCTGCTCTTGACCTATACCAAGCAAACAGTAAATCAGCTCAGTCTAGTCCGAAGTGAACTACTTCATCTCCAGCAAGTTTTTCTTGCATTTGATACTGACAGGCGAGTACCAAGCAGGGCAGGGACAATTATCTCAGGTCAGCATGCAGCTCTGGGCATTACCTGCAGCTCCCATTGCACAGAATGACACCAGATTCTAGAAGCCAGAGGTCCCGTGGGACAAACACATAACAGAAAAGAGACTTTGCTGAATTCTGCTCTTCACATCTTAAAGAGCTTTCAGGGCATGTACAAGTCTGCTAATAGAATAGTCAAAGCTATCTGCTAATGTACTGAGAAAACACCACATCATCTGTACAGGTTCAATTCTTGCTTCTCCTCAGTATCACAATCGTCTCAATGTCATTGAAAAAATATATCAAGATGTTTTAGGCTTTTAGATCAATACTGATCATCATTACCCACTCATATTTCAGCACAGCCTTCAGGAAATTCCTGGCTCTGTTCCATATTCTCTATAACACATAAGAGCCTGTTGCATTTCAGGCTTATTGAACTCATACTTATTTTAAATTGAGAGTAATATGCCCAATTATTTCAGTAAATAATCCTTTCATCTTGAAAATGCAATTCATGTATTTTTGATTTATAGCAGGCAAATGAATTACAATATAACTGGTGGTGTGTTTTGGTTTTTTTGGGGTTTTTTTAAACAAATTGTTCAGAATTATGAGTAAATTATTACAGAGAGGTGATTCTGGAGCCACAAGTTTTATTCCTCAGACTACTAAAATTGAGAGCTGGAATACTGTTTGTGAACATGCATGAAGTATGGACTTTGTGCAAGGATAAAGAACATGAATAGCAATAACTAGATCTTAAATGAAAAAAAAAAAAAGTGGATTTAAACACATTTTACTCAGGAAAAGAATGACTTCACAAAATCCCTTATTGTTATTGATTACAGAATTCATTACAGAATAAATGACTTTTACTAACTATGATTTTAATGATTTAGCCTTAAACCTATCATCTAGATTAAAAGGTTGATGCTAATTTCACTCTTATGTTTAACATTTACCATGGTTTATTCATCAGTTATTCAGATATCAATTCTTTCAAACATAATAGTCACAAAAAATAGGGTAAAAGGAAGCACAGACACTTCATTTTTCAGAGCAGATCCAACATTGCTCTGCTTTCCTGAACAGGAGCCTCCCTCAGCAGTTCTTTCTTTCTTGCACAGTGATCGCAGCAAAATTCCACAGGTCCCTCTATTGGCAAATTAATTCTTGCATTCTAATTAAAAGCATTTCAAGTTGATACTTTCCCCTGGCTGTGCTGCTGTCAGCACGGATTTGCACCCCCACTGTGCAGAGCTGATCCCATTCCCCTGAACCAAACCAGGTTCTCCCTGCAGAGCACCAGGGACGAGGTTACCGAGCCTGCACCTCCCACCCTCGGTATCTCCATCCAGCCACCCCTGCAGGAAGGGATTTGTCTTCCTGGAGTAGGTACTCCACAGTTTTCCTAGGGATACTACAATTCCTTTTAGTTGCAATTTTATTTTCTTTTATTTGCTCCCCAAACATTTTTTATTTGCTCCCCAATATCACTCAAACCTGATACCACATTTCACCAAGTAACATTAAGTACTAAGTTTTCTCTTGTCCCTGCAGAGTTTTTCTTACTTTGCTTTGGAAAAAAACGTTATAAAGATATAAGTTTTGATTCATAGACAGAATTTATACCAAGCAGATCTAGATCATTTAAATCACATCTCTTCACTCTGAAGTAGCCTGAAAATTTTACACAACATTTTATTAAATTTCCACTACTGAAATACCTAAAATTGGATCTGAAATGCTGTCACTAATGTTGCTTTCTCGATTCCCCTTACATTTACCATTGTATTTACTGCTTTTCTTCAGCACTTGTAAATTCAAAAAGAAAAAAAAAAATATTTTTTTTTGTATCTTAGAAATTGCAAATTTGCAACGTTTAATGCCCAGGAAAATACTCAAAACCACTGAGTTAAATCTTAGTTGCAAAATTTCAACATGGATTTCAAAGTCTTTAAATGTGAGGATTGCTTCTGGCTTTTTTTGGTTTTTTCTCAAGTAGGAAATCAGAAATGCAGCACATGTTCACACACAAAGGGTTTGAGTTCTTTTTTTGAACCACTTCATTATTTTAAATGAAAGAAAGCACCTGGATGAGTGCTAACAATGGAAGAGTAATTTTGATCCCAGTTCCTCAAACACTAAAAATAAACATTTTGCCTGAAATCAATCATAGAAGATTACAAATAGACACACATTCAGAACCTTCTGACTGCAGCTAATCAAGGAAATTGGAAAGGTGTGACGCCTCTCAACTAGTGAAATCAAAAGCCATAAAAACCAGATGGAAGCAGAAGATCTCATAGTACAACAGTTTGCACCATATTTTGACTTCTCACAGACCAACAGTTCCAGGCAGCACGAGCAACTCAGGCTGTGGGGCTTTAGAAACTTTGTTTAAAAAAAAAAAAAAAGGCAGTTGGTAACATGTTTCAGATTTATTTTTTGAATTTCAGGAAAAATTTCTCCACGGAAAGGGTGATCAGGCATTGGAAGGTGTTGGATACCCCATCCCTGGAGGTGTCCCAGGAAGGGCTGGAGGTGGCACTCAGAGCTCTGGGCTGGGGACAAGGTGGGGACTGGGCACAGCCTGGACTCGATGGCCTTGGATGTCTCTTCAACCCAAATGATTCTTGATTAAATATAATTTTTCAGTGATCTTAGGAAGAAATGTTTCCTCCTAGAAGTTTTCTTTTTTTAGTTTGATCAATGCTGCTTTCAGCCTCTTTCTGCCTTAGAGCATTCCCTCCTGTTGGTCTTTAAACAGAAAAACAGCCTGCCTTAGAGCCAGGCATCCTGGTTTGAATTAGATCATCATTAGCAGAACCCCCTCGGGAAAGCTGAATTAAATCAGGTTCAAGAAAGAAAACCACTCTTTCCCTGCCCATGCAAAGCGTTGATTTGCAAACCCATAAAGCGGAAAATGCAGGCAGATACGGCCACTTCTAAAGATTTCAGACCAGGTGATTTAAATCACCTGCCTAAAAGCTCCATGAATCTCTTCCATGGACAAATACTAATTGTAGTAATGCTAGGACAGTCAAAATGGTTAATCACTCACCCAACAGGAAAAATAAAAATAAATTCACATCTGCAGGAGCAGATATCACCCTAACTTCTCTGCCATCGTATAATGAGACAAATCTCCTTAGCATAGCTTATCCTACAATTAAATCTATATTTTATTTTGGGAGCAGGAGATTGGACAAACACCTTACACTTAGCAACCTAAACTTTGGAAAAGTTATTTTAAGCTGAATTTCCTTTAACAACATAGTGTTATTTTATCTTTTTTTCGTGCCACATGTCCACACAAAGTGCAGTCATCACAACTGCTCATCCTGCCTGGTGCCCTGGACAGGGCATCCTCTCTCTGCATCATCAGCTCCTTCAGCAGTGCAGTCATGGCCAGCACACTCCTGTTCCCACTGCTTCCCTATTCCATGAGTTTATCACTGCTGCACAGTCCCAGGTTTTCAGAAGCAGCTGGTCAGGGCACCCCAGGTGACTGCAGGTGGGGCCCACAGCTTACAAACCAGACATTTGGATACCTCAGGGTCAGGAGTTGCAGTTTAGCAGCAAGAAATTGGCTTTTGCAGCAGCCAGCCCAACCACTGCAATGTTACATGGATGAGAGAAGAGAAAAAAAATGGTTTTCGGGATTTTTTCAGGTGTTTTTCCAGAATCTACTTTGAGGAGAAAGCTGCAGATCTGATGCAAGTTTAGTCTAAACTCCAGATGTGGTAGGATTGAGATTCACTGCTGCCTTTAGTAGTGCTCAGGTTGCTAATGGAGTTATGGATTGCCTCCCACCCTCTCCACTTGGTCTTCCCACAGAGCCCAAAGGTGTATTCCAATGGATCAGAAGGATCAGGGAATTGTATTGTATCCAAAACCTATTTCAGACACAAGTGTATAGGAACAAAAGCTCCTGGGATGAACTCTCTCCTTATTGGTTTCTTTTCCTTGGGAAAAAAACCATATTTCTAAGTCAATAGGCATCAGCAAAAGGTTTTCAATCCAATACTATAATTCTAATGAAGATGAATTTATTTTTCATTTTTATGGGTTTCTTGGATGAAGTTCGGCTTCCATTGGAAGCCAATTGCCAAGGGTGCCACAAATTAGACAACAGAGAAGTAAGCAGCAAGTTTGTTAATTACTAGGATTAATTTAATGAACTTAGTCTCATTAAGCTCCACGAGCCATGCTGTCTATAGGAGTGTGCGAAGGGCCACACCAGGAATGTCAGGAGGCAGTTAAGGACACTGCTGAGAAATTTTGTGAGGGGGAGGAGAATAACAAGGCGAATGTTACGTGGAAAACAGCATTGTTACTGAAGCAGCCAATGGAAAGAATAGTAATAAAAAAAAAAAGATCATTTTAGTCCCAACAAAGTGTATTCTCTCCTGAAGACAGACAAGCAAATGCTCCAGCTATGGTGGTATCTGGCAGCCCAGGCCCCTCCTCAGGTGAGAAATTGCCTAGCAAAGCTTTCCCACACCTGGATCTGCTCACTACTGAGTTCTGGCTACCAGTCCTGCCTTTAGATATCAGGTGAAATCAGCATTCATGGAAAAACATTGCTAAGGGGCTATAATTTAATAAAACACCGCAATACAGTGCTGCTTTCAAGTCCTTTTGAAGTTGAAAATATGTGAATTGATAAAACCACAAAGTACCACTTATGAAACAACCCCTACTTCTTCCTGTTAACCAAATCTACAGCAGGAAAGACCAGCACCAACACAGACTGAAATCACTACAATTACACAAGAATGAAAGATAATTCTTTTCTTTTTAAACCACAAGTTATAGCCTTCAAACACCTCTAAGCTCCAGATGATTGGATTTGATGTACCAGAGGAATATTAAGCTTCCCCAAAGTATCTATGCCCCTCAGTATTTTCAGGAGAAATAACACCATCCATGGCATCCCGCTGATGACAACATCGAGGTGTCACAGCTGGGACAGTAAACACAGGCAGTGATGTCTCTGGGAAAATGCATCTAAGAAAAGTGAAAGAGCACTCGAAAAGAGAGGAAAAAAACAATCTTGATGGCACTGAGGTGGGAATGAGGTGCAGGAGGGAACGCTGGACGTTCCTGCAGCCTGTGCAGAGGATTATTGTGGCACAACGTTTGCCTGCTGCCTGTGGAGCGAGTCACTGGAGAGACACCCACGCTGCATCCCAGGGAAGGGGATGTGTCCTGAGGATCTGCAGCCCCTGAGAGTCCACATCAGGGCAGCTTTATCCTGAAGGACGGCAGCACACACAAGGATCCGTGCTGGAGCGGGGGAAGGCACGAGGAGGGAGCAGCAGCTGCCCTGGAGTGACCACAGCCCCTCTGAGCAACGCCCTGGAGGCCCTTGAGGAGCTGGGGATGAAGGACTGGAAGGGAGCCTGGGAAAAGGAGGTGGAGGGGAGGTATTTTTGGGTTTGCCTCTTTTCTCACCATCTAAATCTTCTGTAATTAGTAATAAATGAATTGTCCATGAGGCTGTTCTGCCTGCGAAGGTCATTGTCAGGGATCTCTCTGGGTTTAGATTTCCCTGCAAGCTTTTCTGGGGGACGTTTCCCTGTGACTGACTGCAGGAATCCAGAGCAGCTGTGTGGGCACAGGGCGCCTGCCCAGGTCACCCACACAGCACCAAACCAGGGATCCACCAGAGCAATATTCCCTGGCTGCTCTGTGCCATGGCAGATGCACTTCTGGAGCCAGGGGAACACTCAGCACAACTTTAGGAGGAAAAGAAGCAATTGTTCTACTAATGTGATTAATTAGCTGTAGCAATTACTGCGTGGAAACAATGAACAGCTCCTGTATATTCCATTTCCTTGAAAAGATCTTTGTTATTATTTAGAAAGCTTTCAGAATCCTCATTTTTTCTTCAGGGGGGAATATTAGGATGGAAGGAAAGAGGTACTTTTTCTAGCTTCTCCCTTTAAAGAATTAAGGCTTGATATTAACGTTTGAATACTTTAGGTTTTCTATTATCTTAACTAAGATATAGCAGATATTCTGTCCATCCTATAGAGTTTTTGAGATCTTATGGTATGGGTACAGTGACACTGATTGGGTTGAGCACAGTAGGAAGAAGAAGAAGAAATGTTTTTTTTTAGGATGAACACAATAAAAGAAGGAGGTGGTGGAGAATAAATCTTTAAAATGGCTCCCCTTGGGAAAGAAATAGAAATACAGCAGCATTTTACTATTTGTCTAACATATGGTATGGATAAATGTCTGTTAGAGAAACTGCATTAATTCCCTGCAGGAAAGTCTTATCTGGAGCTCTGATCTGCGCACTGATATGCAGATATTAAATACTGACAAGAAAAAATGGACAAGTTCTACTTTTGATGTTATTTAAGAACATAACTTCATGAAGTTAAATAATTTCAAATTAAAAAATGTTTCCCACTTTTACAGATAACTAATAATTAGCTACTCAAATGCATAAGAGCCTGGTAACTACTCCCTTCTCCATAAATTATTCTATAACTGTGTTAGATTCCAGTAGGGCTTTTAAAGTATTTTTTAAAAATGTGAATCTAATTTGTTTGGAGCTTCTGCTGGATGTGTGGGTGGGATTGAGGTGGACATATCCCAAAGAGCATTATTTCAACTTTTTTTTAATATTAAAGTAACTATGTAAAAAAAAAAAAAAATACCATAAAGGAACATAAATGTCTATCCCAGAATATTTACATGGTAAGATTTGACTGCTTTGGCTTGAAGAAAATGCCCTTTTAGAGGGTTATAAAAGTTGTAAAAGTACATAAGTTTTAAAGGTTTTATGCCATAATTACTATGATAATCACATTTTCCCTGGTAGAAATACAGAAATAGGTGGGTACAGCACTAACAACATCTATTTCAAACAAGAGGGAACATTAATGGAGTCTGCTTCAAACTAAAATTCTTCACACTGTGTATTTTACCATGGCCAGCTCAGCTTGGAAAGAGTGGGAAGGCTCCAAGGCATTTTGTTTGCTCTTCCAGAACTGTTTCTGAGATCTGGGAGGGGATGGGATTTGAGTTGCTGTTTGTGACACATCTGAACAAAATCTCTGCTCTCTGGTGTCAGAGCAAAAGGTGATTTTTGGAGTTTCCTCTTTGCTGTTGCAGTGTTATAGCTTTCAGTAACGAGGCAAAGCACGAGAGGGAAAATCAAATGCAGGTTGGAAGAATTCTATTTCTGGAGTGAAATCCTATAGCTCCAAAAAACCTCATGGGATTTCTGCCTGGGGGTCAGTGAAGCCACGAGCCCTGTGATTTTTCATTCCATGTGTATCTGTTAATACTTTTGTGTGTGCATATATATATATATATATAAAAATATATATGTTTGGGTGTGTGTATAAGATGGACTCCTGGAAGGATTCAAGGGCAGCTTGAACGGAGCTCTAAGCAACCTCATGCAGTGAAAATCATCCCTGCCCACAAGAGGGGATTGGAAGGATGTGATCTTGAAGGTTCCTTCCAACCCAGACCATTCCATGATTTTATGACTCTCTTCTTCCCTCTGTCCGTGCTCCTTTTCCTTTTATACATAAAAAAAAGTGTTTAAAAATCATTGCATACCCTAGAACTTTTGTGCTAGTCATAGAAACACCCTGAGTCCATCCATTCAGCTGCAATGTTATTCTTGTTTTGTATGAAATCCCCTGCCTCTAATAAAAATTAATTATCTCATGCTAGTCAATGAGTCATGCCCAGCCTGCTAATTGTCTCAGCAAAAGGTTGTTGTGCTGATTTATTTCTACTCTTCCACTGCTGCTCTGAAACTCAGGTGTATGGCATGTGCAAGATCACAGAAATGCTTTTTTTCTGAGAAAAATTGGTGTTTGTGTACTTATAGATTTATGTATTTTATAAGAGAGCATTTAATTTTGACAGGCTTTGGGGGTTTGTCCACAGCTGCTGCTGCATTTCCCTTCTTCCTCACAGGTGTCACACCTTGTAGGAATTTCTACACTGTGATTAATGCAATGATTTTTTGTGTGAGGAGAAAAAAAAAAAAGCCTGTTATTGGTTGTTGCTCCAAAAATAATTACAAAATGGAATGAAAGGAGATATTGCTCATTTGTTTGCATATTTTTAGTACTAATCTTCACAAAAAGCACTTCAAATCCAATATAAAAGTGTCTTATCAAACAGAATTTTTTTTTCAGAATTTCTAGGGTAATTATGATTTTAAAAGTTCTAAGGCTCACGTCCTCACCTAGAACCAGAAGTCCTTAAAAGCATGGAATTACTATTTATAAGCAAAGTGCCCACAACTCTTTCTTGGTAATTATAGATTCTTTTTTCTGTTTGATGTTGAGCACGACTTCCACTGAAAATGTGAGCAAAACCTTCACAGTGCTACATCCTCAGTGCTTAAGATCTGTCCCAGGAATGCTGAAAAAAGTGATGGCTATGGAGAGAAAATGCATTTAGGATGACAGAAAACAACCCTGCAGAAATATTAATAATAGGATTTAGATAAGGAGCTTCAGCAAAATGACTGGGGACAAAATTGCCAAGTCCTAGATTTTAAAACATTTTAAGTGAAAGTGGATGAAAAGGCTCTTAAATTACTTGGGTACTGAAATCTAGCTTGAACATCCTATTAATTAATTAATTTCTATATTAATTTATTTAGGGAGCTTTTAGTAACATGAACATTTAAAGCTGTAAAATGGCTATAGGCAAAAATTTCCTACTCAACTGCTGTGTGAACTCTCTGTTTGCTAATGAAGGGATGGAGAAAAATATCTGGAATTTCAAGACTGGATTTCGAAGGAACTGAATTAATGTTTAAATTGGTTGTTTTCCACTCCTCAGGTTCCTTCAGGATGGTCTCTTAGGAACACAAGTTGCTTTTGCAGCATGAAATGGTGCCTGAGATTTTAGACCATCCTGAAGTCATTAAGGTAAGTAAATGAAATGCACAGAGAGACAATATTCTTTTAAAAAAACCATAATCTTATTTTGTTAGGAGAACACCACGTTTTATCTGACATTTTCCAGTAATTTCCATGGACACAAGCATTAATAAATGTAAGAGTGTAGTAGAATTAGTGGGAAAATGGTGACAGCTATGGAACATAAATATCAAAATGTAGAGAAGTACCAAAATGCAGTTTGGAGTGACCCTGCTCAAATGTTAAACAGGAGAGACCTGGAAGCTCAGGAGATTATTACTCCAAGAAGATTAATCACAAGGTTTGTTTTATTTTTATCTCTCTGTTACGTATGAAGTTTTTTCAATAAATGGTCCAACAACGGGAACAAACCTGTTCAGGGCTGTGTTTCTGTTCCTCAACACAGGAGACAGAAATGTCTCAGATTAAATTTATTTTTGCTATCTTACACTATGGGGGAAAAAAAATCCAGTTTAAAAAAGAAAAAAGAAGACTTCATCAGGAATGGGACTGTCCAAGGAACAACAGAGGAAGTTAATCTGAGAACAATGAATGGCAAAGCAACAGCAGCCTTCCCTTGTGCTCTTTGTGTTGGGGTTTACCAAGAAAGTGGCACTGAATACTTGTGTAAATTATTGACTCCAAATAGGAATTTCAACCCCATCTCTCCCTTTTGTTACGTGTGTGTAATGATCAGTGTCTTCAACTCATGGGAAATATCTAAGAATAAAGAAGGTTGGTGCTACTACATTTTGCCTTCACTTTGAGAAGAATTTTTTCAATTTTTACTTTAGTTTATCTTCTATCGATTTATTACTTTTAACTCCCTTTCCACAATAACATAAACAGTATTTCTCAGAAGTGTAATGATGTTTATTTCTGTAAAAAAATATATTAATAAACTAAATAAAGATTAATGATAGGCAAAAATCTATACTCAGATGAGATCTATTTTTCTTTTCTGAATTAGTTTTGTTACTTTTACTGTAATGCAGCAACCATAACTCACAAAATGGGTTTTCAAGTTTAAAGAATAAAAATCACTGGTTTTGATTCACACACTTCAAGCATTTCTCTATTTTAGATGGATACTACAGTTCAAAAAGAAGAATTATTTTCTGATTATGAGCTAAAAAATCCGTTATGGGAGAAAATAAAAATGCCCATTAAATTCACAGGAAGGTTTGTTTTTGTACATTTCCAGAGAAGTTTTGCAGACATTCGTATTAAGTTTCCTTTTTGCACTGTCACCTGAGCTTTTCCAGGCTTCTCTCAACTAAAACATCAACTTTTTCAACATTATCCATTAATAATGTGGGACATGACCAGCTCTCTAGTAGGTTGTTGTTACTGTCCTGCCCTTTTTATTGACCACCCTGCCTGGGATTTGTTTCCTCACCGTATTTCTTTGCCTTACAACACATTTCTTCTTCCCAATTGTTTATAATTTAAATCAGGGAACCTGATCTTTTGTGCACCTGCATTTAGACCTCTAATTCCCAAAGTATTCCCATTCATATTTGCCCTCTGTCACTGGGATCCAGTTCTGCATCCTTGAGCTGCTCACAATTCGTAATTTACTGATCTCACTGATTAGTCCTTTGTGGGTTTGGGTTGAATTAGACAGAGTCATCTTCAGAATATTTTCATTGTATATAGAAAGTGATTTCTTAAATTCCCTGGTAAATTACAGTGAGGGATTTCCCACTCAATGCTCTTCAAAAGAAGAATTTATAAACTGTTTTGCAGTGATTTCTCTTTGATAAATGCATCCAGACGATCCATAATCAAATAAAAAGTTCCACAGATTTTCTTACTGTAATATCTGATAAACTTGGCCATGACTTTTTGTATCCAAACTCAAACTTTCTTAGATAGTATAGTTATATATAAAAAAATGAATATTCTCCTTAGTTTTCCTCCTAATTTCTACAATGAAATTTTATATCTCCACTTATTCACATCTGGACCTAGGAACAGATTTTGAATCATGTATGGTTGAACCATACATGTACTCCACCAGTTCTGCTTTTTCTCCAATATTTATATCAATATTTTTCTCAAGAAAAGATTATAATAATTAAAAAAAAAATCACATTATTATCAGTGCTACTGCCTGTTTACACCTTCCAATCAATACTACTTCTCTCATGGTGCTAAACTTTAATTTGACCATCACTGCTGCTGTTGTAGCACAACTGAAGTCATCTGTTCAACGTGGGCATCAGGTAACTAACACAGAATTAATTAGAAAAGTATTTTCTATCTGTAATCTATTCTGGATGAATATCTGGACTTGATTGGGAATATAAAATTCTTTAATTTTTTTTTCAAAATGGTCTCGCATTTGCAAAATGGTTGATTTTGTCCTTTAAAAAGTAACCTTAAAGCTTCTCATTAAATGTCTGTATGACAATTTTAGGAAAAATGTTTTTTCCTCTCTTTAGCCGACCATTTTTGCAGCTGAACAGTATCATTGCAAAAGTCATTGCAGTCTGCTGGAGTAGGAACATCAGGGAAAGTTTAATCCTTTAGCAGACAGATAACTCACTGCTCTCAATGGCTCCTCTGTCCTTTTGTCCTCTATAAAATAGCTGAGGGTGTATATATACCCAGGATTTTTCTCATGCCCAGTTTTTCCAGTACATTTATTTTCACTGAGCTAGCACCAATGTCCATTCCTATTGCAATTTCAGCCACTATTACCTGCCTCTCTTCAAGCCCCAAATATTCAAATCTACACGCACTGAGTTTCAACAAAACTGCCCTATGCAGTCTTTGTCCTCCTGGGCTCCTTTATGTGCTTTTTCCTTTCCACGGACAGCATGACAAAGCTGCATTCCTGTCCACTTAATGCAGCTCCAAAACAATAAACTTGAGCTAAATTTCTTTCCTTAATAGTGAACTTCTTAAGCCAAATTCTCCTGAGAAGCAGCTCGTTCTGCTTTGGAGTCTATTTCTGTTCGTCGTAGGAGAAGGATAAGCCTATTCTTATAGGCTCAGATAAGTTCTGACATATTTTACCCATCACTGATCAAGCACTTCATCTAATTAGCTCTGTAATGAACTGCTCAATTGCAAAGCTACAGGTAAGCTGCATCTTTTTTTCTGAACTCCTCAAGGGGAAACCTTTGGAAAATTTACCTCACAAGTAACAAAATTCCCTTTTCCCCCTCTTTTCCTTGCTGTAGGGATGGGGGTGTCCCGGTGTGTCCAGCTCCAGGTTTAGCTCGTCCCTCTGCCCTTCCACAAGTCCCTTCATGTGCAGGAAGATGGAGCTGTGTGTCTCAACAGCCTCTCTCCACAAAGAGGGGGCATGCATGGAACAGGAGTTATAAATTGGATTAAAGTGGGGAGGATAAACTGCAGTATTCTTTGCGTGCTGTTGAATGGGGCAGTGAAATGTTATGTGCCATCACTCAAAGCTGGCATTTTATGTGCCTCGTGTAGGGCTCTGCAAAGGACTGGATTCCTCAGCTCCCTCCATAATCACCTCTCTTTGTTGTGGTTTTATCCCAGCCCACTGGACCAGCAACAGCACCGAGCAGAGATAAAAGGTGTGAGCTCCACACTTCAGTGGAAGCCCGGGAAACGAGCACACAATTCGGGCTTTGCCATTCATGCAAATCCTGTCTTGCAAGCAGAGCTGGCTTGTCCGAGGAGGGTTAGGTGGGATGGGTGCTGGGGGACCTGCAGGAGCCAGAGAAGCCATTCCCTGCCCAGCCTGGAGCTGTCTGCCTGGCTGGGTCACCCCTCTGGCTGTGCTGACCCACCCTGATGGACACACAGAGGCAACGGGTCCTATGCTGGACTCCTACAGTCAATTCATTTCTAATCAGAAAATAAATAACAGCGAGCATCGCCAGCTTCTAGGAAAGTTGAAGAGGACTTAGAAATCTGGAGGAGCGGGCTATTTAAAATTCTAAACATGAGTTTCAGAGTCTGACTTCTGACTCTTTTTTAAATACAATGTTTTTTAGACTACTAAAAGCCCTGGCCAAGCCAGCAGGCTGGAAGAATATTATTTAGGTGATTAATACCGTGGCACAGTGCAGGAAGCCAGTCAAAGGCAGCTATAAAGCACACGACATGCTTAACAAGGAGCCACAGGCTAGCTTTGAGCACAAATCCCCTAATCCTATTGATCCTGCTTCTGGAAAAAGGGAAGCTCTTGTGTGCCACAGAAGGGTGACAATATCCAGTAAGTGCCCACGGCAGGCAGGGTGTGCTTCAGGGAACTCAATCACAGAACCTTCTTCATTACCTGAAAAGTCACTTCTGTCAATACTGCAGCCACATCCTCCCTGGCTGCTGCTGTTTGAGATGCTGTCAATCTTCCCATATGATTTTGTGAACCAAATAAATTCCAACTCATTTAAAGGTGTCATTATCTCTGCCGATAATGTTACCCCATCCAGGAGCAGCAGAAATAGGAAAATAAAAGTTATTTCAATCCTTTTGTTTGCCAGTCTCTCAGGCTCCCAACCCAAAAATATAAGGTTTCGGCCTAGAATTGTAGGATGTATTTAAGCATATTCTCACAGACATAAGTCTTCTCTTAGCATTCAACAGGGAGTGTAATTCTATTATAAATCACAAAAAAAGGTAATTTTTTTTCTTTATAGATGCAATTATCTTTGAAAGCAGGCACTTCATTCATACAGATTATCTGACACGCTAGAACAACCTGTTTGGTTCATTTTTCTGTAGATTTTTCCACCTGGATTTACACATTCCCCAGAAGAATGTAAATTATCCTTCCTAAAGCGATTGTTATTACTCATGTCAGACATTACTATTGTTTTACACACTTTGATAAATCACTCAAACCACAAAGTCATTAAAAAAATTATTGTTGATTCTGATTTGATTAAAAGTGTGTTCAAAAACATCTCCCTTTGTGAGAAGAGTTTGTGAGAAGAGCACCTGTTTTTATTTGTCAGAACTGGAGCACTAAAAAATGCTTATCAAAATAGAGGCTGAAATTACTGTGCTAATGGCAATTTTGATTTTTATTCTGGTTCAATTGGTAAGGTATCAGCAATAATCAAAATTCTGAAGTGGCTGTTTCAGAAAAGAAGAGTTTTAGTTTATGGAGGAAATCCAGGGAAGAGATTGTAAGTACATTCTAGCCCTTGAATAATAAATAACGATTATCTTGTGTTGTCATAACACCATGGAAGCCAGAAAATTTGATTTTGAAAATCATAAAATATCCTTAGCTCCCTAACTCTCGGAGGAAATAATCTGCCCCTGTGTTTCACAGTCTTAATTTTTTTGTGGGAAAGTCAAGATGGCGGTAAAAATTAAAGTAAAATAAAATAAAATAA